>CM050168.1:92380439-92450439 GCA_027410445.1 Discoglossus pictus | reverse complement strand
TGTCTCAGGAGGGCATAGTGTTTGCAAAATACTGAGCTTTCTATCTGACCTAACATAAGCACTAGCAGTTTCAACTATTACATTTCCAATATCCAAAAACATCATGAGCAAGTCTCATCCCACCTCAGAAAATATCAGTGGAAACTAAAAATGTCAGTTTCCAGTGCAGTGTAGTTACATATAAAAGTACATAAAGTGAAGTCTGTACACTTTATGATCTAAAATATTTTGCCTGGTTCTAAGTGTAGTTCTTTAAAGGGCATATTTTAAATATTTGGTAGTGGTTCTTTAACTAAAACTCAGAATACTCATGAGTTTTCATAAAGAAGCTACAATTTCAAAATATTAGTTGCTTTATATGAAAACATCTGCTGAGAGAAGTTCAAAATGTACATCAAAGGTGTATTCATTACCACAAACACTTTTCTTGTTTTGCCCCAATTCTTTGGAACTTCTTACCTCGACCACTAGACTTTCTTCCTATCTCAAGTCCTCCAACACCTCACTACAAACATATCTTTTCAATGGAGGACAGATAACAGAAAATGTCCCATCAAGCAAGATGGGACACCATTAAGCAAGAAAGAAAGCATATTCCAATCTATGGTCTATGGTTGCATGTTTCTTTTTTTCTGCTTTACCTAAGAGAAATGCTACTGAGTAGCAGCTGGGGCGATATCAGTAATGGGAAAGTATGAGATCAATTTTTCTCATATTTATGCTAAAGGGTAAATAATACAATTGATTCTACTTTTTCATTCATTACAAAAAAAAAAACACTTGCATCAAGACAAGCAAAAAAAATCAATTACAACAGAAAGTGCGCTATTAAAATTATAACTAAGAAAATATGAATGGTATTATATAAAATTTAGTGATAGGACATCTGAATTGATTTTGACTGGAAGAGATAAATTAGTGATTATAAAACAAGCATCTTGACATTGGTCTCATGATTTGATAAATTCAAAAATATAAAGATATCATAGGGGAGTATTGAGGAAGAGTAATTTAAAACCTGGATATCAGGGCCTACATATCACTGGATATTAGAAAATGATTTTCAAATGTAAATTTGGTATCGTTGGGACATACATTCAAAATAAGTTATTTTGTATTTAGTTACATAGGCCCTCCATCAATTGCGATTTGGCCAATTGAATAGGGGTCTAAATAAGCACATAACATATTTTTTTAAAGAAGTTTTTAGTTAGTAAGCATCTATCCAAAAGCAAGGTTTTCACTAACTAAAAACTTAAAAAAAAAAAAATATGCTATGTGCTTATTTAGACCCCTATTCAATTGGCCAAATCGCAATTGAATGAGGGCCATAGTAATTAAGATTGAAAAAATACTTTCAGTCCATCAAGTTCAACCTTTTAAGATCTCCTCTGATCTGCCATATGCGGATTAGTTATTAAGTAATTAGTTAATTTTTAATCAACTATTTAATTTTTTTTTTTCATTATTAATTAATCCAAAGGAAGTCAAACAAAAAAAAAACAAGTGTAATTTTAATGTCATTAAAAATATGTTGTGCTAAAAGTTAGATTGTGTTTACTATTTTCTGTTCACGAATCAATCTTATTCACCTTACCTGGCAGGTTACATATTATTAAAGGTAACAGGGAGCTATGATAGAGGGGAATTAGTAGTGTATGAGTACATTTATTTGTAACACAGTTGTTCTTTAGACATACACCCTCTCCTTGATAAATTCTGACAAATTATAATTGTACTGAAACCAAAGAGTTCAGCTTCTTCCTATTCTAATCGGTCATTTAGGTGAATGAGCATTTATGCTTGATTTATGGTCCTGCATAGACCTGCAATATTTGCTGTGCATGTGTCTCTGTGTGAGTGAGTGCAATACTAATTTTCCTATATCAGATGCATTCATAATCCAGCTCACTTGCATATACCTTTAAATGTTATTACTAATATTATTAACTTTTTTATGTAACGAGCTAACATATTTCATAGCACTGTACAGGGGAAAAAACAGGGAAAATATTAACAACTGAAGAAAATAGAGGGCCCTGTTTTGAGCTTTGCATCTTTGTAGAAAGTGCTTTTTCCCAAAGCACCATACAAGATAGGAAACTCACTACTTACAATCTAAAGGAAATGGAAGAGTCAGAAACATGGTGAAGCAAAGATAAGAAATAGCAAGGGTCATGAAGAAAGTGAAAGTATGCTTAGGTGTGAAAACTTGGAAATGTTTTTCGTTTACTGGTAGAGGGAAAGGGTCTCATGGAAAGTCATTCGAGTTAACTGGCTGTAGCATGTAATATGTTACATGCCCCTAGTGGTCAGATAATATAAACTGTGGTGGACGGAACTTTTTAGACATAGCAGAGGGGCATGCATGCTCATAGTAATTCTGCTATTTGGTGCACAGCAAAGATTCAGAGACCAGTGTGCAACCCATCCAGTTATCTTTATCACTGTAAACATATGTACCCCCTTGGAGTGCAAATACCTATCAAATACAGAGAACTTGCCGACAGTAGAATTAGCGTGGGGAGGATCAATGCCTCTGGTTCATGAACATAAAATACTATGTTCAACCTAAGTTTTAGCTTAATAACTTATTTTAATAACATTTGATTATTAAAGTGCTTATATGTAATATTTAATGATGTCAAATGTGTGTCCTTTTCTGTGTGCCTTTAAGATTGCCATCAATAAAGAAATAACTTGCCAAAACTTTAAAACTCCCTTTCTTTAACTTCTGACAAGCCCGGTGAAGATCATAAGTAGTAGATTCACAAAATTCAAACCACAAGAGATACAGCCACTAGTGGGAAAAATCATCCATGTAGCTTTGAATAACCTTGCTTTGAACACTTGGTTGGAGGAAATACGGACTGATGGGACAATGGATTAATGAAGTTATCCTAAATGTTGGGGTCCTCCCTCAAACATCATGACTGCATTTTCAATTCCTTCCTCCAAACCCAGAGTGTAAAATATTCATGTGTAATTGACATCTATGCCTCAGTGAAATACCCACCCCCAGGCCCCCCGTTATCATGCAGAACAGATGCGGCTATGCGTTTGAACCTGAGTGGGATCCCTTGGTTCCTAGGAAAAAGTTTCACTGGAACAAATGAGTTTATAACTCTGCACCCTTATTTTTTTACTTATTTTACAAAGAATTCTGATGTTGCGAGTTGATCTAGCTAATGACTTAAATGTTAACTTTTAATTAACATATTCCCTAAATAGGATGACGACCTAAAAATAATCATCCCGTGCCAGTGCATGACAAGTTTGGGAGTTTAAAAGGTGTAAAAATCAAGAAGTGTTACTGCATGCATAGCAAAAACACATTAACGTTAAAACTGAATCACTAAATGTTCAATCAATCATTTTAACAAAATTATGCTATAAACATTACAAAATGATGTGAAATTTTAGAAACTATGTTGCAGAGGACTATATCGTCCAAACCTCCCAGAGACTTTAGTAAATGAGGATATTTACTGCCTGTGGTTTAATATGAAATGGTGGAACTGTATTAAGAAATGATAGGGGTATGTACTTGTTATTGATTTTAACAGTTTATTGTTTGAACCCCATGATCCCACCTGTATGTTATGAGGGTTCCCTTATATTCCATGAGTATGTTGAATCAGGTGATCTGCTTAACCTGAAGACATACTATTGTGCAATATGGATATTTTATTTCAGTGGCACCTGCAATGCACCATATTTTAATAAATAGATCTAAATGTATCTACATTAGAGGATTTAGAGAGGATCACACTAGAGGATATACTTTTTCACAAATATCGACAATTTTTTATAGTTTAATGCTTCTATCTATAAATAGACTAAATATCACTTTATATATATAAATATATATATATATATATTTTATATATATATATATATATATATATATATACTATTTTCGTAAATCACTTATAATAAGCAGTTTATTAATTAACATTTTAATTTGATGCACTCATAACACTTGTATTGTTTTGTAATCCATTTGAGCATTTATTGTAATACAGACTGTTGTATATATTGCACATCATAAAAGAATTTGCACATAATAGCACCTTACAAATCTTTACAAAAAAAAAATATTTTTTAGAAATTGTTATTTAAAATAATTATTCAATATTTTAGATATTTACCCCGGATCCTTTATATATAAGACTTAATATATATATATTTTTTAATTAATTATACTATGGTTTATTTTTCCCTAATTAAGGAAATGTATAATATTGAATTGTTATTGCTCCTGGTTGCTTAAAATTCCTTAAACAAATGCTAAATGAGAAATTATATTATATTTGTATTTGATATTTTTATTTAATTTAAGAATTCTACCTTATAATATTTTATTATTCTCTTGAGTTTGGTCTTTTCATCTAAATTACTATGTTTGAAATATCTTATAAATTTCTATATGCTTATATTTGACATATGATTGTTCTTTGAAGTGTGAATTGATATATCACAGTAGCACTAGCACTTTAAAGTATAAACATATAAATAATAAGTAGTAATTGTATCCAAAGTGGAAGCACGGTAGAGAAGGTATTGCATCAACATATACCTTAAACAAGTTATCACTATATAGCACATAAGCACTTGGTATTTTGTGTGCCTTCAAAAGAAAAAAACTGTTTGTGAACCACAAACCTACAAATATTAGCTGGGACATGGAAGACATTTTTTTCCCCCGGAATGACCACACAATGAGCCTACAGGGTGGGTCACCATCCCCAAAATACATGCCTGACAACCATCCGCCCCTAAACCGTGCAGCGCTCAAGACCGGGTGGGCGGAGAAAACTGATATATGTCAAAGAAATTATTTTAAATATAAAAAGTTGTTTTTTTGCATAAAAATGTTAAAACTGTTGAAACACCCTTAATATTATCAGGAAGTGCACATAGTTACTGTAGCATATTATTGCTCTTTCACTGACAGGGGAAACCCCCCAAGTAAATAAAGACTTGAATCATGTTAATGAGCTCTGAGAGTTTTGTTTGTAAATGTGTCACAGTGTGTTTTCATTTTTCAAAATTCTTCTTTAAGATGCAATTCTAAGGACATATAAGCCTTATGTGCTAACCAACAAGTAACCCCCCATGTACAAGGAAAATAGTGCCAAGTGGAAGAAATGGATAATGATTAATGCTGCTAAAATACTATTTTTCAAGGTATAATATTTTCAACACTGTTTTTTTTTTTTTTCAATGTGCAATGAAAACATATTTTTTTAAATTGAAAACTATTTTATGTCTCTTTAAAGGTCACTGTAGTACAAGAAAACAAGTATTTGTTTGTCAACCTTACAACAAACTTATCCATTTTTGTGTTTCTAACACCACTTCAAGAGAGCTGGATCATTGGGGTGTGCTTTACGATGGGTGGAAGGTGAGATGTAGAGGAGGGAGCGGATGTTAAGAGACTTTGTTAACTAACTGGATGTGATTAAAATTGACAACTTCTGGCCCCTCCCAACTTTAACTTTCCCTTAAAATTTGAGGCTGGGATAATGCCATGATGGGTCAATCACTCATTCCTACAATACATCTAAAATAAACATACCCCTGTAAGGAGAGGCTGAAGCACTGTAGGTTTCCACAATGGTCAAAGTCAAATCGACCTGCTCTCACCTGGGTGAGTCTACCGAGCAGGACAATGCTTCCAGCGACTCAGGTAACAACTCTTGAAAGAGCCATCATCCTTTAGCCTAAATCCTCAGCCCCAATGACCCAGTAGACAGAAGGGCACACAAGCCAATTCTCATCCAATGTTATATCCAACCTTCCTATCCCATCAGTATGGTACAAATTCTATATTATATAAATAATGCATCCAAAATGAACAAGTCCAATACACCACTTATAAAGATGAGTAAGGTACAATCACTGAGAAGCAGTTCGAAACTATTACAATTAAGAAGAAAAAAGAGCACCAATTATCCCGGTGTTATACCATACTCCTCTATTAATTGGGAGAGAATCTTTACATTTCAGAAATTACAATCAAATAGAGATAACTAAGCCATGTTAAATAAATTAACAAGAAGATTCCATGAGGACGGGCAATCAGATGAAGGGAATCTAAAGGGCTATATCTAGTACATAACTTTTATTATCTCACATTCAAAATTAACAATCAATTAAAAAATCTAAAATCATGTATAAAAAACCCTGTATGGAGCAGTTACTTGCAATCATTGATCTCAAATCAATAGCTATATAGTATATACATAAAGGGATAGCGTAGCCACCTCACAAGAAAGTACAATGATGGGTCATTGAATAGTATAATAAGATATAGGTAGCACTAAATATGAGATGTAAATATAAGTAAAGTGTAAATAAATATAATAAATATCAATAAATATGAGTACAAAAAAATACCAATACACCTCAAAAGTGCAGTATTAAACAAATAACACATAATAAATCTTATTATGAATGTCTAGTAATTCATCAATATATATGAATATAACTCCACCACAGTAAATAAAAATATATATACCGGTAGATAAATTATTTAATTGTGCAAAGAGTATAAGCAGCCTCTATCCTAATATGCTACTTATCTTATGTATAGCAGAATCAGGATCTAAGCAAGTAAATTATCTCTCAATTGTTCACTTTAACAAACTAAATATACAAATAACGAGAGCTGCTTTTGTAGTAACGGTTAAAGTCCCATTGAATACCTCTTGAGGTGGCATATAAGCTTCTCATATGCTCATAAGATTAAACAATTGGAATTATTTAGCACTATACTTGATACAGAGAGAATTCACAAGGTACCTCCGTTAATATTGAGGAGAGTATAAAAACAAAGTCAAGTCTGCATATCATATACGTCCGAATCGGCTTCAGTTCTGACTGTTTCAGAAAGAGCTCATAACAGCGTCTGACATCAGGAAGAAGGTATGGATGTCCTGAGGCCTAGCACGCGCGTTTCTCTACAACAGCTTTCTTCTTGACTACAATTTCTACATTGGAGTCTTACAATTTGGTAGGCCTCATCAGAATTGGCCTCACTGAATTACCAGAGCCTGATGGCCCCTGCTTGATTGGTCACTTTGTCAACACCATGAGCCAATAGAAGATGTGTTGATGTCGGACCTCCTGTCAAAGACGCACCCAATAAAGGTGGGCAGTTGGTAACTGCCTGTTGATTGGTTCAACTAACATGGGTCTGTTTTTGATTGGCCACCCACTATGCTTTAGGTTTGTTTAATTTAATGTTTAACCAAGTTCCATTGTTTTATTCTTTATAAATGCTAACCCCAAACCCTGAATAAAGTAACATACCAAGTTAGAAATGTTACTGTACAGCTATAATTTCTGGGTCAGAAACACTGAGCTCCCAACAGCATTGTCCCAGGACCCAGAAAACCCTTCCCAATGCAACATGAGGGCCTAGCTGTTGGGAGGTCCAGACATGGTCGGTCGAGCTGGTCCTGTGTCATGACACCAATGAACAGATGTTAGTTCACAAACAGGGATGGTGGGGCATTAAAAGCATTCCTTTAATATAAGTTGTATTCATGAGAGACATTCTTGGTGCCTTGTAGTTACTATCTACATAAAAGTTACCAGTTACAGCTGATGTAACATATTCTACCCTCATTTGGAATATGGAGTACAATTTTGGGCACCACTTCATAAAAAGGGCATTTTAGAGCTGAAAAAATACAGAGAAGAAGATATGGAGAAAGACTAACGAAATTAAACTTATTTTCTCTAGAAAAAAGGCGTCTAAGAGGGAATATGATTACCCTATATAAATATATCCAGGGTCAGTATAAAGATTTGTCAAATGGGATTTTTGCGTCAAGAGGTTTTCAACTGACAAGAGGACAGCCTTCGATGTTAAAAGTTAAAAGATTCCTCCTTAAGGAAAGAAAAGGGTTCTTCACCCTAAGGGTGGTTAAACTGTGGAATTCTCTAGCAAAAGGAGGTGGTGACCACGGACTATAGATAATAACTATAGATAGATAACTTTGAAAATATATTGTATATATATATATATATATATATATATATATATATATATATATTTTTTTTTTTTTTTTTTTAAAGGGCTTTTACGATTATCCTGGATAATTAGAGAGGTAGTATTGATCCAGGGAGGAATCCGATTGCCAGTATCTGGGGTCAGGAAGGAATTTTATTTTTTTCTGCTTTTGAGACAATTGCCAATGTTTCAATGTTTTTTTTTTCTGTTTGCCTTCCTCTGGATCAATTAACAATTAGAAATTAATCTGCATATTACAAAGGTTAGAGGATATCTAGAAAGGTTGAACTTGATCGACTAAAAGTCTTTTTCAACCTCAATTACTATGTAACTTCGACCTAATCACGGCTTCTGACTGTGGTTGCACCGGTATTTCAAAAACTAGGCTAATCTGTAGCTAACAAAGTGTTCTCTAAATATATATAAACTTGTTTTGAGCACTAATAAACTGTATCAGCTTGCTCAATATTAACCTTATACAGACCAAGCATTCGGGCTAAATAGAAATAATTATATTTACATACCACACCTAGCCTAGGGACAAACGTCCTAATAGGTAGATTGTTTAAAAAACTACATATGCCCCATAGGAGCATATAAAAATATTTTTCAACACTTCACCATTCAGTTAATCTGAACCATGGTATGGTTCTAAGCAAAGGGTACCCAGATATCAGGACACACATCTATCTTTTTGGTAGTCCTAACAGGATATGCCACCAACCAACATGGTGTGAACTGAACTTCAAAGTTACATTGAAACAATTGTGCAACCTATGTACACCTCCCCATTCTCTCCCACATCTGCACTAGGGGCTCCAAGGCCACCGGTGATTCCCCTATCATTAACTTTTCAAGCACATGCTGCAAACTTCCTCTCAATCATATCCTCTTGGATGTCTACCCTTATTATTTCCTTTCTTTGTAGAGCGCCAACATATTCTGTATTGCTATACATGGGTAAGGTGAAGTCAAAACAATATTAACACAATGAAGAGAAGAGAATGGAGGGCACAGTCTTTAAATTTCAAATCAAATGTACACAGAGATTTCACTACGGCACATAGGAAGATTAAAAACTTGCAGACTTACAATCGTAACAATCTAACAACTCAAATACAACATTTTAAAGACTGAGTTATTAATCAAGACACCATTTACTACAATTCACACTCAAACATCCCTCACTGTAGACAATGACATCATCACTCCCACCTTTCAGACTACAATTCTAATCCATTCTCATCATATAGCTCCTCAACTACTGCAACTCACTCCCTGCTTTCCTCCCCATTACTCATCTGTCTCCAAGCCATAATTAACACCAGCGCTAGAGTGATCAATCACACTTAACGCTCAGTGTCTGCAGCACCTCTCTGTCAGTGAATACACCGTCTTCCCCTAGAATCTAGAATAAAATGTAAATCTTTGACTCATAACTTATAAAGCCCTTACAACAGTGCACCCCCTTATATCTCTGCGCTCATCACAAAATACTCCCCCCACCACCCTCTTTGCTCTGCTAATGACCTTCTTTCCTCCTCTCTTATTGCCTCCTCTCACTCCCACCTTCAGGACTTTTCAAGCTGCACCTAAGCTATAGAACTGCTTGCCATGCTCCACCAGGCTATCTACCTGCCTCAAAAACTAACCTATTTAAATAGGCTTATCATTTCCAGCCAAAGCATTTGAAACTGCAGGTTCTACAAAATAGCTCACACATAATCTATTGTGTAACACTAAACCACCTCCACTTGTGTCAGCCTACTGCTTGGTGTCTGCCATCTTGCATCTGCCTCACTCTCCTCTTCTAGATTGTAAACTTTTCAAAGTAGGGCCCTCAACTATTATATCTGAACTTTTTGTATTTCTACTTACCTTTGAAACTTGCTGATTGTACCCACAATACTTTATTCTCCTAAAATAGTGGCACATTGTAAATAAAGAACAGTTATAAAAAATAATAATAAAATAGCCTTTTTTTCCAAGTCCATAGTGTACAAAAATACACTGTCAAAAGTGGCAGGAAGCCTTTGAAAAGTTTCGTACATCTACAGGCTTGTGTTTTACTACCATAACATTTAAATGTAAATATATCTAAGAAAACACAGATAAGAGATTGTCTGGGTCTCCAGATAAAATTTCCTCCCAAGCATTCAGCTAATTAGGCTAAGGTAGATGCAACAGCTGCTCTTCGTATATTAGTATGTTTTTATTATTGGCTTTTGTGGGTTGTATTAAATATAAATGATCTGATATGTTGAAAATGTACTTCTTTCTGACATCATATGAACTGTTTACACATCGAAAAAATCTATTTTGCAGGGAACATGAGTCATTAAAAAAAAAGGCAAACTGATTTGCCACTTTACTTTTTGCATATAAACAAACCAATATATGGACATATTTATTGCTCATAGGCTATATTCACAGTGTGTACGAGATGTGGGTGCCTTACTTCATATAAAAATCACCTTATATTTGGTGGTTAAGTTTACAGATGAATTTAAACCCAATCTCCAAGTCATGTGAGTTGGCACACTTTATTTTGCTACTTGTAACATGGTTCAAATATAATCTGGTCACCACCCAGGTGCGACTTGCCATATAATTATATATTCTTCAGGGAAATTCCTAGTGAACATCCAGCAATGAAGAGAGAACAAGCCACAACTCAAAGTATAATGTTAAATACCGTATATACTAGAGTATAAGCTGTGGTATAATAGGCACCTATTTTACCACAAAATACTGGGAAAACGTAGTGACTCGAGTATAAGACAAGGGTGGGAAATGTACTGCCCCCTGTGTTCCTCTTGTTCCCTCTGTGTCCCCCTCTTGTGTGCCCTCTGTGCCCCTTTCTTGTGTCCCCCTCTCTCTACTGTGTCTCTTCCCCCCCCTCCCCTGTGTCTCTTTCCCCCTCTCCCTCCCCTGTGTTTCTTCCCCAGTCTCCCTTCCCTGTGTCTGTTTCCCTCACCCTCCCTTATCACCCTCAAACTCCCTCTTCAACCCACCTCCTAAACCCCCCATCCTTAACCCCCCTTATCCTCAATCCCCCCATCCTGAACCCCCCCCCCATTAGGATGAGGAGGGGAGTTTAGGATGAGGATGGGGGGGTTGAGGATGGGGATGGGGGGTTGAGGATGGGGGGATGAGTATGATAAGGGAGGGGGAGGGAAAGAGACACAGGGGGAGAGAGAGACACACATGGGGGAAACAGAGACACGGGGGAGAACAGAGACACGGGGGGGCGGAGACACGGGGGGAGCAGAGACACGGGGGGGCGGAGACACGGGGGGGAGCAGAGACACGGGGGGGAGCAGAGACACGGGGGGGGAGCAGAGACACGGGGGGGAGCAGAGACACGGGGGGGCAGAGACACGGGGGGGAACAGAGACACAGGGGGGGAACAGAGACACGGGGGGAACAGAGACACAGGGGGGAACAGAGACACAGGGGGGAACAGAGACACGGGGGGGGGAACAGAGACACGGGGGGGGGGGAACAGAGACACGGGGGGGGACAGAGACACGGGGGGGAACAGAGACACGGGGGGGGACAGAGACACGGGGGGGAACAGAGACACGGGGGGAAGAGAGACACGGGGGGGAAGAGAGACACGGGGGGGGAAGAGAGACACGGGGGGGAAGAGAGACACGGGGGGGGGAGAGAGACACGGGGGGAAGAGAGACACGGGGGGGGAAGAGAGACACGGGGGGAAGAGAGACACGGGGGGAAGAGAGACACGGGGGGAAGAGAGACACGGGGGGAAGAGAGACACGGGGGGAAGAGAGACACGGGGGGAAGAGAGACACGGGGGGAAGAGAGACACGGGGGGGGAGAGACACGGGGGGGGGGGAGACACGGGGGGAAAGAGAGACACAGGGGGAAAGAGAGACACGGGGTGGTGACTCGAGTATAAGCCAAGGGGGGCCTTTTCAGCCTTAAAAAAAGGGCTGAAATACTTGGCTTTTACTCTAGTATATACGGTACATGCCAACATGCATTTCCATAATTATATCTCTAATGCTGTTCAAATAAATATGGTGCTAAGCCAAATCAAATAAGGGAAAATGAATATGCGTGTAAGGACTAAAAGGACTATGATAAGTATTATAGAGCTTGGGGAACTACATGTCCTAAGACACCATGAGAGCATTCATTTATCTACAAGTTGGAGAGCTACAAACCCTAACATCTTGTGGAAGGCAAACCTTCAGTGTCACTTAACTCCTCGCTATATTACAATGGATTTTGGTGAAAGGACCTAAGTGGTCAAGAAAAAAAAATAACACGGTCTTTAATGTATTATCTTATTACCTGGCTAAATGATGAGGAAGCTTCAATCTGCACAATGGAAAGGTGGCAGCTAAACTGCCAGTACTTTCAACAGGACTAATGGACATCTTATTAATTTACTCTCTCTGAGTAAGAAGCAAACAATGGCATCAGAAGAAATGACAAGGACACATTAAAGAATAACTGCATAAAAAATGTAAAATATATAAAAAGTCCTACTTGTTTGTTTATATCATTATTACTCATTATCAACTTTTGTTATTAAAATGTCTTCATAGAAACAATGGTCATTTCAAGGAAAACGTACTATAAAAAATGCTTAGTCTTTCTGTCCTCGTAATGTTTAGAAATCACTTTATAAATGTATGCAAGTAAAAAAATAAATTTTGTGTAACTTGAACTAATAACTATCAGTCGTTTTGCTCTTTTCTTGCACTGATGAGGAACTGGTATACTTCTCACAATCATGTACATTCATTTTTATGTATTAAAAATGCTAAGCTATATACATTTAAACAGTATAAAAGCAGTCAGACCAATCACCTTTTTCATAATTGATAAATATTAAAAATCAATAAGCTCCTGGAAAATAACAGCAAAGGGATCAAAGCTAGAATACAAACCTCGTATTAGGTGTCAACCTCCATTTCAATATTTATCTCACAGTGAACTCATTTAGAAAGTATGCCAATCCCACAGAATGAAACAGAAACTGGTGTTAAATAAGGATAGGTTCTAGCATTAATACTAATTATCCTTACTAAACATAGACTCATCTTCCATGACTCAATAAAGGTATGTCATACAATTAAAAATTATTAAATAAGTTAGTTCCACTTACTTTTTTTTTTTTAATAAAAAAATGAGTTCTTGAGTTTGATAAGCATCTACTGCACCATCTTAGCAAGCTGTTCATTAATACATATTATGACCATGGCTGCAATTTTCTAACTACCAACTCTATTATATACCCCCTCTTACTTTTGTCTGCAAAGCCACACAGTTTAACAACATGCTTAAAGGGATTCTATTGACACATTTTTTAAACATATAATATAATACCACAGAAAATAAGATGTATATTTGTGTGCCCCGTTTGAATGTGTATTTATTAAAAACATATTTCCTGCTCATGATTCCCAGAAATATAGTTTACTCTGAAAAACTGGGCAGGGACATGTAAATCAGCCCACAATTCATATTCACTATTAAATCCAAAACACATTTTATACATGGCTCCTTTTAGGCATATGCTTGCTTTATTACACTGTTTTATAGCATAAAATAGTATAAATTATGCCAGGATACACCCACAAAACTAAATATTAGTAAGTATATTCACCAAAGAAACATTTAATATGGGCGCCATGTCATTTCAATTGTAACCATGGCTGCCATTAGTGGCTTTACGGTCAGACAAAACGGCTTCAATCTTAAAATGGATCTCATCAGTGTGGGGCACCATAGGCTAAATGATTGTTGTGGTAAATAGCCTTCCCATAAAAAACTAACGCAAAAGCTAGGAACCAGCTCCATAATGATGAGATCCAATTTAAGACTGAAAAGGTACTGTCTGGTTTGTGCATAATCCATCCTATGATATGCCTACATTTGTGTGTGTGTATATATATTTCCACAACACAGGCTGAGATCCCGCTCCATGCTGATGATAGCCAGTAAGCTTGAAACAGCTGTACATGGATTGGATACTCAGCCTGTGTTTATTCCAACCTTGGCTTTGCATTAAAGCTGTGTAATACAGCATGCATAAGCTTAAAGGAAGCCATGTTTGATGATGGCTACGGAATGAAGAGCGAGGCATTTGTGGCCATATTTGTGTGTCCCAGCTCAACTTCCCAGAATGCAGTGTAATAACTGTTTTTCTCAGAACTCTGAGTTGGAAGCAGGTTTTTTTAACTTGCTTTAGACATTCAAGTGTGAACACAGATGTACTTTTTATTTACTATATATATATATATATATATATATATATATATATATATATATATATATGCACATACACACACATATACACGCAGACACACACTTGTGTGTTTTTTACTAGATTAATGAATGTTATCCTACTCAATGTAGTTATGATATAAAATGTACACTTCACTTAAGGAACCCCAAAAATAACCGGTTGTCACTACCATGTTGTCCTGGTGCTCAGACACACAGCATGTCACTGACTGTTTGTTAGCAGCATGAGATACTGGTAGTGTGAGGCCTATCCCATATATGCATAGCCTTAAGTCAAAGCTGTGCAAGATGTTCTCTCTCATGAGAGTGGACAATTATTTATAGAAGACAAAATTAAATAAAGAAAACATAAAAAAAAAAAAATATTGCCTAAAGAGTTCCAGCGTAATCACTCTCTACATGTCTCCCATTACCTATATTTCTTGTTACCTATATTTTAAAACATCTGTACAGTAAAGCCACTCCTGGCTGTCATGGTTACAGTTTAGATGACATGGGGCCCATATTAAAGGTTTCTTTGGTGACTATATTTGATTCTGTATTAAGAACAAGAGATAATTTGATGATAATTAATATATTCTTAATTTAGTTTATATAATCTGAAAGCAAAGTTCAAAAGCACAGAATGAAGAAAATACATACAGAGGAAACAATGTGCCTAATTTCCCCATTTTACAGGCCCGTGAAAAAGCACAGAACAATGGCCAGCCAAATAAAAAAGCACCAAAGTTAAAAGTAGGTGAGATCCCATGTCAATGTGATCTTACTTCACGTGCAGTTGCCACTGCGATTCCTTTTAGTGCCCACTAAAATGGTTCTTCATATAAGAATGACCAAATATTGAATGCATCACCCCCATAATGCAGGCTTAATGATTACAAAGAGGTTGATCTCTGCTAGTTTAGGAGTCACTGTAAAAGTGCATAAAAAATAAAAAAAATTGTATATATATGAAACAGTACAGGTGACTGCTCATATAAGGCAGAAGAATGAAAAAAAGCCTGTTAAGAGAACCTAATTATAACACGGCCAGGCTAAATTTGTGTTGTGTCAGCATGAGCTTTACTACAGAATAGAACAACAGTACATCTTTTGTGGGATTCAAGATAGATGAAGAATAGAAAATTGCAGGAGTTCTTTGTCCTTCTCTCTTTGTTAGGGTCAAAATAAGACGGCTTGTAAAAATGTCCACTGCGGTGCCAATTTGTCTTTGGTATAAAAGTGTATTGTGATCATAATGTTGCAGTAATTACTCAACACATTTCTCTTTTTTTTTGTAATTGCAGGCATTCTACTATGAAGGTAAAGGTCTTAGTTAAAGGGATACTAGTAAAATAATGGCCTTAAAGGAACACTGTCAATAGTTATTATGATGCCATGTAATGGAAGATGCAGCCTATGTCTTCGTTACAGACTCACTAGATAGAGAGCTTTTCACCATTAATAATATGATTTCTTACAGTTCCCAATGATTCCCTGGGATGCCTACCACCTTCAGCTAAGCAGAGAAAGGGGCTGCTTCCAAGGTCAAAGTCAGGTCCACCCAAACTGTAACTGTGTGCATCTCTACAGTGGCTATTTAAAGTTCAACATTTGCCATAAAAATATGTTTTAAAAGTATATCATTATTAACAAAGGACAAATATTCTAAAGTATAGGTGGCTTAATCTTAATGACTAAACACAGATAAAAAAAAAAAATCAAATTCAAGAGGTGTTTCCACATTTAAGTAATATTCTTTTAAATGCATGATATATACCTTGGGCGCTCTAAATCCATTACAGACTGAATCCACAGACAATAGATGTAGAGTATCTCACAAAAGTGAGTACACCCCTCACATTTTTGTAAATATTTTATTATATATTTTCATGTGACAACACTGAAGAAATGACACTCTGCTACAATGTAAAGTAGTAAGTGTACGGCCTGTATAACAGTGTAAATTTGCTGCAGCATGGTGAGCAAGACCATACAGAGGTTTCACAGGACAGGTTCCACTCAGAACAGGCCTCGCCATGGTCGACCATGCTCAGCGTCATATCCAGAGGTTGTCTCTGGGAAATAGACGTATGAGAGCTGCAGAGGTTGTGGGTGGGTGGGTCAGCCTGTCAGTGCTCAGACCATACGCTGCACACTGCATCAAATTGCTCGGCATGGCTGTCATCCCAGAAGGAAGCCTCTTCTAAAGATGATGTACAAGTAATCCTGCAAACAGTTTGCTGAAGACAAGCAGACTAAGGACATGGATTACTGGAACCATGTCCTGTGGTCCAATGAGACCATGATAAACTTATTTGGTTCAGATAGTGTCAAGCATGTGTGGCGGAAACCAGGTGAGGTGTACAAAGACAAGTGTGTCTTGCCTAAAGTCAAGCATGGTGGTGGGAGTGTCAAGGTCTGGGCCTGCATGAGTGCTGCATTGTGTGTTCGTTTGCATGTACCTGCCCAGATTCCCATTCAAATGGAGAAACAAATGTAATTATATATATATATATATATATATATATATATATATATATACTTGTGTAAATGTTTCTTTGGGGACTATAATGTGGTTCTGTATTAAGAACAAGAGTTAATTTGCTTTTAGATTATATAAACTAAATTAAGAATATATTCATTATCATCAAAGTTTAAATGCACAGAATAAAGATACACTATGTGCCTAATTTCCCCATTGTACAGGCTCGTGAAAAAGCACAGAACCATTGCCAGCTCATGTCATCATGGAGGACTGGAAGAGGACTCCAGTGCCAACCTGTGAAGCTCTGTCGAACTCCATGCCCATGAGGGTTAAGGCAGTGCTGGAAAATAATGGGGGCCACACAAAATGTTAACACTTTGGGCCCAATTTGGACATTTCCACTTAGGGGTGTACTCACTTTTGTTGCCATCAGTTTAGACATTAATGGCTGTGTGTTGAGTTATTTTGAGGGGACAGCAAATTTACGCTGTTATACAGGCTGTACATTTACTACTTTACATTGTAGCGGAGTGTCATTTCTTCAGTGTTGTCCCATGAAAAGATATAAAAAAATATTTACACAAATGTGAGGGGTGTACTCACTTTTGTTTGATACTGTATATAATATAGAAGCATACTACCCATCAACAGTCATGCCCAACACTTTAAAATATACTACAAAATGTCCTAAATGCTCAGCAAAGAGAATTAATTTACTGTTTTGTCTATACGCCTATGTAGCCTCATAAACAGTGCCAAACATTGGGCTGACTTCCAGTATCCAATGATACTGTAGCCACCTTATGTGTATCTTTAGCTAGAGTGTGAAAAGATATGTGGGAAAAGTGCTTTCCTCTTTAAAATTGGTACTGAATTCATAGTTACAATCAATAGAAGTCAAGGTATTTCAGTGTGTTGCCTGAATAAGTAATGAGCTCTGTATGAAGTAATTTATAACTACTTGACTATATAGTAGCAACTAGTGTAACAACAGAACAAATAGCACAATAAGATAAGCTGTAGGTCCTGGGTTCAGGTCCTCACACAGATTTAGAAATATGCTATTCAGGTTATGTATTAAAGCATATGCCAATATGAACCGAGTACATAATGGTTTGATTGTAAAACAAAGATTTGAATAATTATGTGAACTAATAAACTGAAAAAAAAAAAAAAAATATATATATATATATATATATATATATATATATATATATATATATATATATAAAATCTCAATTTTGAGGCTCCAAAGAGATCACCTATTTGAAACTGGTCAACTTAATAATAGTTTGAATCAATTCTCATACATTACGTTGCAACTAAAATATACATTATCATCCATACCACATATCAGTAAATAAATGGAAAAAGTAAAATAACAGGAAAAAATTTAAAAAATCATCTTCCTTACTTTTTTCAAATCAAGTTGAAAGAATGAAATACGTTAATATTAATACATGTAATCAATTACCAGTACCAAACAAGTTTCAATGTGCTTACAATTTATCTCCAGTTTAATCTCTATGTTCAGTAGTCTTAATATTTAAGGTCTAATGCAACCTCTCTCTGTCAGGTTTCACCTTATAGTTTTCAGTTCACATTAGTTCCAGCAAAAGTTAATATATCTAAAATAGAATGTGTATCAGTTACAGACTCCAGCCTTCTCATCTATGCAGATTGTTGTGTAATCTGGTTACACAGTCCACTTATGGAGAGTTTTGTGGTTCTTTAAATCAAGCATTTTAGGTAGACGGAATAGGAAGATTTTGAAAATACTTAATCTATTACATGTCACAGAGTATTTTACACTAAATATTTACATTAAACTTGGTACATTATAATTGAACTTAAAATAGCCATAGAAGGGAACCCAAGTTAGACATTTTTTTATTCTCGATTGGGCAAACTGTCATCTACAATAAATAATACAGCATGAAAAACAATATCAAAGAAATGAGTCTGGAAATGATAAAACAAAGTATTGTAATATATAAATTACAGCATGAAATAGAATTGAGAAATAAAACAAATATATAATTCTAAACAATATGGAAGCCACAAACAACCAACAGAAAAATAAGCAACATTATATCTCCATGGCAACACAGCTTCCAAGTACTCTAGCGGCCATATTGTTTTTCTTAAGCATACACATGGATGCCTAGTAGAAAGTGGAGAATACAAAAATGTAGTTTTATCGCTCTGCAATTTTAGTGATTAAAGCACCGAAATGTTCAAAATGGTTTGTGTGAATTATGGTTTACCAAAAAATACCAAATAAACACCTAGCTGACAAGCTTCAGACAAAGCCATGGAAACAGAGATATTTCAACAGCTTCATAACTTTCAACTAAGCTCCAGTGTTGGGTCCAAAGCAAATCATGATGTTTTACAGACACACCAGTAACCAATATAATAATCAGAAATAATGAAACATACACCTCCGCCATCCATAGTAGATTTAAAATAAATATAAAAAATATATTTTGTAGTAGTTCTCAAGCACCTTTCCCCCCCCCCTCAACAAAACATTAATACCTTCATATATTAAAATAATACATTATATTGAGTGTGTTACAATTCAAAGAAAATAGTTCAAACAAATCTGTAAATTCAATTAAATATACCTTAACAGTCATTTAATAATTTAATAAGTCATGTCATTTTCCATATTTTTTGAATACAATGTATAAAAATTACATTTATAGGATAAAAACATTTACAATATTATGTGAAACAGTAATACTAACGCAAAGCAAAGGCAAGTCACTTATCTAATATTAATAATTTACATTGCAACAATATTCAACACATTTTACAATAAACAGGTAATTCTAACATATATCCAATGTGTCAGTATTATTAGGTCTTAAAAAAATATTAGCACAGAAACCGATACTCATTTTTAAAATGTTAAATAGAAAATGTCCAATTACCTCAGAAGCTGAAAGGTCTCGCAGATAAGCAAAATATGAGGCAAAATCCATAAAATGTGTCTATCTGAATTCACTTCTCACACCAACTACAACAAAGTGATGTCTCCAGTTCGATGACAGTCTTCACATAGAACAATAATATGGGAGCACAGAGGTAATCTCCCAGGACTTGCTGGGTCATCCTACTAAATTTGTGGAATACATTTCTTGCTGTGTCATGACTAGCCCGGAGGCCAAATCTAGACGAGACATTACTGGATATTTCTCAGGTGTGGGAGGAGACAAATTGTATAATAATATGAGTCAATGTTACAATTAGGAAAAGTTCATTACGGCTAAATGTATAAAAGAGAATGCCAGGTGTTTGATCAACTAAACAATTTATTTGTGAACAGTTGTTTCCGACTCTCCATGACCCTATAGACAGCAGCACGCCTGGCACATCTGACAGCCACTGCCCCTCTGAGCTCCATTGAGCTCACGTTCATTGCAAGCAAATAACTACATCAATATTTTAAACTCACTTCTATATTTTCACTTAAAATTAAAAAAAATAAAAAAAAGTGCACATCCAATTGAATAGAAACAGCAAGTTAAAGGATGGTACATCGAGGAATATCTGTATTTTATATACTATCATGTCAATGGTTGAAAACAAAGCCAAAGCAAAATTTCCATAATTTGACCAAACTCTAGACCAGGAAGCAAAAGAAAGATTATAACTTGTTAGACACATTTTAAAGATTTTTGTTTTTATTTATTATGATTCTATTTTTTTAAGATCTTTATTATGAAAATGTCAATGTATGTCTTAGCTTTATTTGGCTTATTTCCACATAATATTAGAAGTTTAATCTTTATAGCCAGTTTATATTTTACAAATGGGTGTACATTTGGAATAACAAATAAATCCACAAATCTAAACCAAACAAAAAGCCTCAACAACAAATTCATGTACAAACCAAATTTTATTATTCTGGCTCTACACATTTATAACATTTGAATAAATACAATGGTCCAAAATGACTATTAGAGATCCTATCCATTTCTATCTATGTTATTGAATGGGGTATATGAAATAAGATTTGACCTCTGCAAGGGATCTTCAATATTTCACACATAAGTACATAAGGCCCAATGATGTAGCAAAACTATTTAGCTATTTAGTGATAATCTAAGTTGACTATACAGGTAGATCCCGCTTAACAATATCCAAAATACCTTTTGGTGATTCCCTATAACACTGTTTGGGCCGCAATTCCCCATTTAACACTCTGATTCAATATAAAGCTGATTTTGCCTGTCAATCTCCTTTTAACACTCTGATTCGCTACAATGTTGTTTTCATCTCCAAGAATCCAGGAAGAGCCAAAAGATTCAACATCACAAATGTAAAGTTTCTATTTGTGTTGATGTTTAATTTGTGTTGCTTTCGGTTTCTTTGAAGTTCATATAAAAAAACAAAAAGTTAAAAATTCAATAAAAGTTGTGTATTCTTGGTCACAAGCTTCCGTTTAGCGTTCTGTCTTCAGGAATCTATCTACAGTGTTAAATAGGGTATAGCTATATTCCTCAAACTTTACAAGTTCACACTTCTATATTTTATATATAGTACCTACTACCAGTTCACAGATTCCTCAGTCACCAAGGAACACAAACTCCCTATATAGATGAAACTCCATTACAAGCACACATACTATTGGTTACTAACCCATATGTCTCTTGTAATATCTACACAAGCTTCACAATATCTCTGATTTATCTCCTGAGCTCTCTCTTCCTTGTAATTGGAATTCCCATTTAATTTCCCTTCTCAGCCTTCATTTTTTTTCAATATCCAAACAAATACAAAACACATAATACCTTTCCTTGTGAAATCCAGAAACCTTCCATGTCCTTTTAAGTTGAGTTTAACTGCATTGGCCAATATATTAGGCTCATGAGGAAAAGCTCTCCCTGAAGGGATCATACATTGCAAGCTCCCTGTAAATGCTTATAAACTATCTTCTCAAACAACTCAACTTTTTTCCTTCTCGGTTAGTAGGTCTGAAAAACTAAAGAAAAAAAACATATATTTTTTGTTGCAGCAGATTTTCCTAGAATTTGTAGGGAGCTTCTGGCACTTGGGTCCAGTAGTGTTTGCTGATGCAGAGCAGTACTAATACATTACATGTGCTTTTAATTTTAAACTTTTTCTTCATTAATACCACTTAACACCCTCTAGACGTTCATGTGGATTTTATTTGAAAGAGTTGAAGAATATTTTCAAGATTCATCCTTCTAAAATGCTACCACAGCAAGTATTTTTCCACATCCTTCACATCTATCAAGGGAGATTTCATTTAACCAACCTTCGCTGCTTTAATGTTGAGTCCAAAGATGGTGACCCGATTACATCATCTGTTTGTCACTACACAAATGGATGCAATAAAAATACATTATGGTTTGTGATTCATAGTTACATTATTTGTGGTATAACATTAGCCTCAACCTGTTTATTAGTTCAACATGCCTGATAGCACTTGCTCTAAATATTTCTGAATATCCACAAAAAAAAGATTATGGAAATCGATATAGGCTAGTCATACTCTACCATCATCAATATTCACCTTGTTTGATCAGGGGAGCATTATATTGCCTTCCATTGATCACGGGTGGCTGTTGTCCATATTCAGAACATTTTGAACTGGGTGATAATGTTTGTGTCACACTACATTTTCATTTAGCTTTGTACACATTTTGAGTACATTTTAATAAGAGTACACTATAACTGCAGATACATTCGTCAATATTATTAAAATTAACAAACTGTAGTGGTATGCTTAAAGTTGTATTATTATTGTCACAATCTGCTTCTTCAAGGGGGCTTGATATGAACCTCATTCAAACCTACCCCAGCAGAATCGTGTAGTTCCTGTTCTCTGTGGCACAAAAGATGGCTTCTGAAGAGAGCAAGGCCCAAAAGGTACTGGCAGAGAATAATGCATACAGGTTACTAGTGGCCCATGACAAGACTACTCCCCAAGTCAGGATATAACACACAGAAATAGTCTCACAACTTGTATATGTGAAAACTCTCTCTCAACCTTTATTGAATGATCAAGACAACATATTTATACTCTCCAATACCACACCCTTGTGTACATTTATGTATGTGTGATGTCAGTCCATCTGGCTTGCAACCTTGGGCTATCAAAGCTCTTGAGATCAAATTCACCACATATCTATAGCTAGCTAGTGAAAAAACCTTTATGTTAAACTCAAGTGTTTGCTTAGGACTACTTGAAGTACATACATCTGTCTTGACCCAAGGTCTGTATGTGTGAGTGCTCAATGATCTGCAGCTAACTTCTATGCAGAGCATTTTTACCAATTCCACATATGTTCTATATAACATTTTTCCTCTTATAATATATTATAACTAGGATACATAATAACCATGTACAGGCAACATATAACCACACAATAACGCATAATCCCAATGCAACAATGTCATGCTCCCTTGGCTATATTCCTAAATTTCTGGCAATATGAGTCCTTAAACAATTAAATCATGACAATTATTATTTCCTTTATTTGTAATGCAACAACATATTCCATAGCATTATACAGGGGAAAGTTCAATATTAAAACAATATAACGCACTCAAAACAATATTAACGCAAATAAAACAAAATGGAGGCCCTGTCTTTGAACTTAAAATCAAACAAACATACACAGTGCTTTCCCTAATGATTAAACACTCACAAACTTACAATCTAAAGTTTAGGGCTCTCCTTATCCCTCTCTCCTAAGAACAGAGAAGGCAGAAAAGGTCTCAGATTCTAGCACTTGTCCCAGAGCTAGTTGTTGAGATCCACTGAAGGGCCCGTAGCCCACCTCAGGCTTGCCTGGGGTTGGGGGGAGGGTCCACCTGACATGGCAGGCCCGGGTAGGGGCGGGGTGGTGGCTAGCTGAGGGAGGTGGAGTAATGTAGGCGTTTGCCGCCAATTTTCTCCAGTCCGCCCCCAGCTAGCCATGGGAGCAGATGTGCTGCTGGGCAGCCCCTGTTTATGGCTTCCAGAGTGTTAGGGGCTGGCCCCTAGCTAGCCATGGAAGAGGATGGAGCTGCTAGTGCTCCTTGTCATAGTGTGTGTGAGTGCTGGGGGGCACTGATGTGAACACTGCTGAGCTGGTTCAGGCCACAGACCTGGTTGATGCAGCTGTGAGGGCTGTGTTGTCTCTGGGTGTGCAGGGGAGGGTAAGCTGTGTCCCTGCTATCAAGGCAGCATGTATTATGAACTGCATTATATAACTCTGTAGTAGGCTTATATATTATACACTTATATTGTGTTTGGGTATGTTTTTTTTGTTGTTGAGTATTTTATTTATGTATGGATATGTATATGTATGTGTGTATGTTTATATGTATATATATATATATATATATATATGTATATATATATGTATATGTGTGTATTTGGATATATGTATGCTTTTGGTTCTGTGTTATGTATATGGATATACATGTGCTTGTTATTATCTATATGTGGATCTAATTATATATGTATGTATTTGGACATATTTATATGTATATTTGTTTTGTAGGTATATTGGTTATGTATGGGCTTTGTTTGGTTCTTGTGCATTGTGTATATGTGTTGTGTGTATTTCTTATGTGTATTGTGTTTTGTTGTATGGGTACATATGTTTGTGTATTGTATATATGTTTGTGTATAGATTATGTGGGGTAGTCAGAGTGCACATTATCATATTAGTGAAGGCTGTGTGTACCATTTTGCTGTGTGCTGGGACTCCTGGTGATGTCCCCAGGCCTTCCTTCCCTCTCAGGCTGCCATGCTGCCTGGGAGCTGCAGTGTAGGTAAGCAGCACTTG
Organism: Discoglossus pictus; assembly: GCA_027410445.1. Classification (NCBI taxonomy): domain Eukaryota; kingdom Metazoa; phylum Chordata; class Amphibia; order Anura; family Alytidae; genus Discoglossus; species Discoglossus pictus. The sequence goes on along the minus strand of CM050168.1, from coordinate 92,425,853 downwards.
GTCACATTAATAGCAGCATTCTCTGTCAATATGATAGTCAAGTCTAGGGGACTGCTGTTATATATATTGACATATTCTGTATACTGCGGTTTTCATCCGCTATAAATCTATTTCATATTATTATCTACGAGTCTGAGGACGTTGTGTGATTATTTAATACTTACATAATTTTCCCTTGCGTTATTTGTTTAATAGTGTGTTCATAACTGGAGTACGGGGGACAGATAGAACTTTTAATTCTGGCGGTGGCAGTTGGCTTCTCCAATTGCAGTCTAAGGGGTTGAACACCAGGCGATTTATAGTGAGATTGGACTGTAGCAATTGCGGTCTGGAATGATTATATGATTTGCGGTTGTTCTTGATGCAACTGCACTAGGTACAGCGCTTAGTGCTGTGCCTTAAGGATCTATTGGGGCCATAAGCCTATATATCAGGTTACCAGGGGCTGTCTTAAGGGGGAGCAGGGCAGAGAGGCCTTAGAAAGTTATAGGGCCAATTCCTTCCCATAGTGTCCTCCTTAGACGGGTTGGTGCCCAGGTTGTTTAGTGACATTGCGCGCTTATTATACTTAACCGCCTTGACATCGGGGTATTGGGCTGTTTATAAACAGTCTACTTTATAGAGGTCCATATTAAGGGATAGTGGGGAGTTTGGGGTCGGATGGCTTGGGCATAGCAAGTATTTGTTGTGTAGGTTCCTGCCAGGTATGTTTGATATAGTTAGGTTATTGTGCTGTTGGTCGCATCTTGGGATCGGTGTCTGCACTGAGTTCCCTTCATAGGCGGTCCACCGGGAGGTTAGTTATATGGGGTAAATCTATTTGCCTGTACTCGTTCTCCTTGGTATCATTTTCATCTCGGCTGTCTTGCGGGGTCATTCCTGCATGTTCCTGGCAGGGTTGTCCTTGTGGTTCTAGGGTACGTTAGGGGTATAGGCCTCCCGGTATGCTGGGAGGCTTTTCCATTTTATCGCATTACCGTTCTGTGCCGTAGGTTCTCATTCCCCGTTCATCATCTCTATCGTCGTGGGTTCCATTGATCAGGTAGACAGTTCTCATACCACTAGTTTCAGGTTTGTAGTGGGATTTGGAAGGAGGCCGGGTGGCATTCCAGCAGAATTATCCCTTTTTGGGTATGTCGTATACTCCTCCACGGTTTACTCTTATGCCTTATCCGCTATGGTCTTGGGTGGTTATATTGACTCCTGAAGGTGGGTCTAGGGTAGGTGTTTGGTACATTCCTAGTTATAGTAGAGGTGTTTGCGTCTGATAATATAGACATAGGTGCTCTAGGCTACCGATGTTAAAGGTGGACAAGTGTTTTTTATATGTAATTTTTGTCTCAGTTGTTTTCTGCACAGGCACGTTTTTCCATAGTGTTGGCAGGGTAGCTGATGGATTAGATCCGCTGGTAGCAGTTTTTTCTTTTCATATACCAGCTCTTTTCAAATCTGGCTGTAACGGCATCTGGGGACCTGCGTCGGGCCCCTGGTCTGTCTGGTTAGAGGTAGTGTAGGTTATGCAGCGAGATAAAAGATTGTAAGCCATGATTGCGCCATTTGGTGGGTAGCGGTGTGCGTGTTCAGTGGGTCTATCACATGTATATATTTTTTTATTTTGTATGGTAATTGAGATATGTATAATGGATTGTCAGATTTTGTCTCGGATAAAAAAAAAAAAAAAAGTCTTAGGGGTCGTGCTGGCGGGGTGCTAACGCTTGATATCCGGTAATAGTCATAAAGCAGAGGGTATTATATGCTTTTCCAGGTGAGTTCCAGGATATAATTAACTCTTTGTACCGGGATTGGCAACGTGCAGACTGAGGAGTATATATGGGTTATTAGAGAGGTGGTTTTTTTTGGTCTCTATGCAACAAGGGCTGTCACTCCTGTCGTCCCCGGCGGTTGTATCACGCTTTGATACTTTATTAACTTTTATTTGTAACACGCCAACATATTCCGTAGCGCAATACAGGGGATAAAAACAAGGGAAAATACAGCATTAACAACATTCCAAAAATGGAGGACCCTGTTTTGATCATTCAAGGTGGTATCATAAGCTATTGTGATAGGTATGTGCTGTAAGGTATTTGGCTTTGTAGATCTTGCTAGAGTTATACACGGATGGTTGGCAGTGGATCGAAGGGCAGTAAGTAGAGTAGGCAGTGATTGCAGTGGTGGTGCAGGCTGTTTCTCAGTATGTAGTTGCTTGTTCAGGACAACGTTGTTGAAAACCCTGTGCTCAGTACGGATAGAGGAGCATATAGTATTATGAAGATACAAGGTCAAAAAGACAGGATGGAGGACGGTTCCTTCTCAGGTGCGAGCCTCAGACTGCAGGCCAGGGTGGGAGGTTGGACAGTTTGGGCACTGGGTACGCTATCCGTAGGCTCAGAGGAGGAGTCCCCCAAAGGTGGGGGGGGGGGGCAAGTAGCAGTGTGGCCCATCGGAAATCAAGCTGGGTTAATGGGTCCTGACGTAGGAATGGATAGAGAAAGCAAGGGGTAAAGGCGAACAGGAGGTATGGCAAAGGGACAGCAGGCGACGGGTAGCCTTTTCCCAAGGGCCGGAGATACCACTGTTCGGGAAGGAGGTCTGTGATAAGGGCAAAACCTTCGGGCTGTGCAGCCATCTCTCCTTCCCGCTGGTGTACCGGTAGTGAGAGTTTGGTTAGTAGACAGGCAGGGAGGGCGACCTCAGATGCCTGGTCTTGGGATCCAAAGGGTGATCGTAAAGGCGAACAGGAGGTATGGCAAAGGGACAGCAGGCGACTGGTAGCCTTTTCCCAAGGGCCGGAGATACCACTGTTCGTGAAGGAGGTCTGTGATAAGGGCGAAGCCTTGTGGGCTGTGCAGCCATCTCTCCTTCCCACTGGTGTGCCGGCAGTGAGAGTTTGGTTAGTATACAGGCAGGGAGGGCGACCTCAGGTGCCTAGTCTTGGGATCCAAAGGGTGATCGTAAAGGCGAACAGGAGGTATGGCAAAGGGACAGCAGGCGACTGGTAGCCTTTTCCCAAGGGCCGGAGATACCACTGTTCGTGAAGGAGGTCTGTGATAAGGGCGAAGCCTTGTGGGCTGTGCAGCCATCTCTCCTTCCCACTGGTGTGCCGGCAGTGAGAGTTTGGTTAGTATACAGGCAGGGAGGGCGACCTCAGGTGCCTAGTCTTGGGATCCAAAGGGTGATCGTAAAGGCGAACAGGAGGTATGGCAAAGGGACAGCAGGCGACTGGTAGCCTTTTCCCAAGGGCCGGAGATACCACTGTTCGGGAAGGAGGTCTGTGATAAGGGCGAAGCCTTGCGGGCTGTGCAGCCATCTCTCCTTCCCGCTGGTGTGCCGGTAGTGAGAGTTTGGTTAATATATACAGGCAAGGTGGGGAGACCTCAGGTATGACCATATGGCTGGTTACTGCGGTTATGGAAAGAGGTCTGTGACAAGTTTAAATCCTTGCGTTTCTGTGCGGCCATCTCTTTCCGCTGGTCGGATGGTAGCAGGAGGTTGGTTGGTAAACAGACAAGGTATGTCGACCTCAGGTGACTGGTCTGGCGATCCAGGGTGATCACGTGACCATGTGGCAGCGGCAGCCAGTTGAGCAGGTGGGAAGGAGGTAGTTACAGTGTGTTGGGCACGCTGATTGCTCCCCCTTCCTGGATTACGGCTCTCTTGGTTCAGCCAATCACGAAGTTGGTTTGCACCTTCCCTTGATGAAATGGGACTGGTTCTATATGAGTGATTCTACGACGTGGGAGATTGCCAGCAGCATTTGGGCATATTCCGCATGGAACTTGCTGCCCACTCGCTTGGTGCAGAAGCAGATGCAGTAACAGCCCTATGGGCTTTTGGAGAAGATGGTCTTGAGAATTGGAAGGTATCGGGCGGAAATAGCATGGGCTATTAGTAAAGCAGACCATGCGGGCGAGTGGCCTTGGAGTTAGGTTTTAGGAGGGTATGTGGCTGGCCATGGTGTTTTTTGTTGGTGGGGGGAGTCGAATCCGCAAAGGTATTATGCGATCTTCTCTGTGGCGGGTGGTGAGGGGAGTCGCCGGGACAGTGGAAAATGGGGGAGATCCTACCCTACGGTGGTACGGATGTTCCAACACGGTAGGCCCTGGATGAGGCTTCTGGGCGTAGGGTGTACTGTCTCTGTCCAGGCTCCTCCCCTCGGGGTTATGTTTATTTATGTATTTATCGTTATGGTTATTACATCATGTTGTGTTTACCAATAAACGCTGTGGCCAGTTATCTCCCAAGAAATGGTCTGTGTCTAATCTGTGTCTAATTTTGTATTCAATGGGTGATGGGGTATAAATTCTTATATGTACCTACCAAATGGGCCTTGCTTAGGTCATGAAGGGCCCGTAGCCCACCTCAGGCTTGCCTGGGGTTGGGGGGAGGGTCCACCTGACATGGCAGGCCCGGGTAGGGGCGGGGTGGTGGCTAGCTGAGGGAGGTGGAGCAATGTAGGCGTTTGCCGCCAATTTTCTCCAGTCCGCCCCCAGCTAGCCATGGGAGCAGATGCCCACCCACCCATCCCTAGAGTATTGTTGTTAACCTGTTGTATATATTGTACTGTAAAAAAAAAAAAAAAAAAAAAAGCAGCTGTGTATTGAGTTGTTGTCTATGTATTCATTGTGGTAGATGTATCTTTTAAGTGTATATTATATGATATCAGACGTTTGTTTATTTTGTCACAGCGGCGGGTGGTGAGGGGAGTCGCCGGGACAGTGGAAAATGGGGGAGATCCTACCCTACGGTGGTACGGATGTTCCAACACGGTAGGCCCTGGATGAGGCTTCTGGGCGTAGGGTGTACTGTCTCTGTCCAGGCTCCTCCCCTCGGGGTTATGTTTATTTATGTATTTATCGTTATGGTTATTACATCATGTTGTGTTTACCAATAAACGCTGTGGCCAGTTATCTCCCAAGAAATGGTCTGTGTCTAATCTGTGTCTAATTTTGTATTCAATGGGTGATGGGGTATAAATTCTTATATGCACCTACCAAATGGGCCTTGCTTAGGTCATGGTTTAGAGTACTAATCTGATATTTAACAACTGTAAAGCACACCCTTTTAAACATCAGTATACATTTCTAAATACCAACATGTAAAAAGTACAGCTTGATTTTGAATGTTTTTATTGGGGAAGTAGTATGTATTTAAATATATCATACTGTTCCACTGTGCAAGTAGAATATATACTTAATGATATTTTGATGACAGAAACAATGAGTAAAGGGATTTAGGAGTTATTGTTTTGGAAGAATTATAAGTAGGCAAACAATGCAGCAAAACTGCAGGAAGAGGGATACTTGGTTGTATTGGGAGATGAATTAGAAGGAGAAAAAAAGAGGTATTAGTAGTATGTCACTCTATTAAGCCCTAGGAAAACCACACAGAGAATACTGTGTCCGAAAAAATATTAACACATTAGAAAAAAATTCATGGAAGTGACAAAAATGCTGCATGCTCTAAAAGTAAAAAATTGCAAGAAAAGACTTCATGACCATATGTAAATCACAGAAGACAGAAGCAGAGTGGTGCTATGATAGAAACCTTCAAATACATCAAAGAATTGAATAAACTATGTAGTATAGTTTAGGATGGAAATTTATTTTGGCAAAAGTTGAATGCAAGAATAAGAGATCTACCTAATAGAAAGGATAGTAGATAATTCGGAAAATCAGTATTAGAAGTGGTAGACATATGCGGTAAAAGTATCTTCATAATGCCATCCTGATAATTTGGGCAAATTAGGTGACCTATCAGTATGATTTTAGATGGTGTTAATTCATTTTAACGCATTTAAGCTTTTTTTTTTAGTGAAACAGTCTACCAAGTTTCTCGCTTTGTATTGTTTGTTTTTTATAATTTCATACTTTTTTTTCTGTATTTTAAATTTTACATCAAAAATAGAAAGGGATTTAGAAGTACTTGCGGACAATCTCCTATGCTACAGTGCTCAATGCCAAGCTGTATCTGCAAAAGCAAGTAAAATATTAGTATGCATTAAGAAGGGTATAGAAGCAAAGGAAGCAAATATAACTCTGCCACTATATAAATCCTTAGTACACACTCATTTGGAATACAAGGTATAATTTTGGTCATCACTTAAAAAAAATTGTCGAGCTGGAAAAGGTGCATAGAAGGGCAACAGAATTAATAAGAGGTAATGGAGGGTCTAAGCTGTGAACAAAGACTAACAAAAATTAAACATATTTTCTCAAGAAAAAAACATACAGAAGGGGATATGATTACCTTACATAAGTATCTCCAGGGTCAATGTAAGGCTTTGTTAGGGAAACTTTTTGTGCCAAAACATTTTTAAATGACAGGAGGTTACCCATTGAGGTTAGAACAAAAGATAACACCTTCGGGAAAGAAATGGTTCTACCAAAGAAGACTGCGATAACAGATTCAATAGATAACGTTAAAAAGAAGTTAGATCGTTTTGAATAAAAAGCGCATACAGGGTTCTGTAGGTTGACTAGAGATAAAGGGGTATTGATCTAGAAAATAATTTGATTGCCAATATTTGGATTCAGGAAGGCTGTTTTCCCCCTCTTGAGACAATTTGTAATGTTTCAAAAGGGGTTATATGTTTGTCTTCCTCTAGATCAATTAACAATCAGCAATTAGGTCAAATATTACAAGGATCAAATGAGATATAAAACGGTTGAAGTTGATTGACGAATAGACCTTTTGACCTCAACTACTATGTTTGATAAAATCTCATGACAATTTGCTAAAAATATGAAAAAATAAAAAAATAAAATCATAGCTTACTGTGCCATTGTAAATTTAAGTGACCTACTTGGTGACATTTGTGATGTAATCATTTCATTACAATACATAAACATGTATGTAATGTGAAAAGCAATTACTAAACAATTGTTGCCTTATGACTACAGTCAAAACTATCACCCATCCAGTAACTCTTTAGGGCTTTGTTTATTATTCAACTAAAGAGTTCCACCTAAACATATGATAGACAGATAGACAGACACAGACAGACAGATAGATGTTATAGAACTTTCCTATTTTTCCTTTTTTCTGCTAGGGATGACAGAGACAGGAAGGTACTCTTTAAAATATTTTAAGTTTTTTTGGTGCCAATGGCACACTAGAATTGATTCTTGAGAACAATATATGAGAAAACAAAATGTGTTAGCCTCACTGATTAATTTAGCCACAAGAAGACCTTTAGAAAAACTATAGAAAATCCCACAAAATTCCAAAATTAATCATCTAAAATTTAGGAAAACATTGAAATGGAAAAGCTGTCAGCCAGACTCAAAGGCTTCCTAACTCCATTTGAAACTAAAGGGCTTCCCTAGTTTACATACTTCTAAAAAAAAAAAAAATGTAGACCTGAAAACTTTTCTTTAGACTTTTGTAAATTTCTGGAACCATTGTATAAGTAATTATCAATATAGTGTATTTATTATATAAAAATGATATCCTTGTATTAATGTTAAGACCTTGACTTTCAAGAAAAATATATAATGCTATAATAACTAGGTCAGTTAATCCATACCAAACGAATGTTGTATCCAAATATAAAATGTTTCTATAAATCCACATTTTTCCCCATTCTTTTCCCCTTTTATCCAATACTCTACCAGTCACAAATTCTGTTAAATGTTACTATTTTCATTTCTGAAACTAACCTAAATGGAACAAAAGACCAGGCCCCACTCATCTCAGAATTCTAATGGTTCAGTGACACCAACAAGATAGAAAAACAAAATCTGTAAAATAGGCATGTTTTAAATACATGTTTATATTTCTCTAAACATGCTCATGTATACACATGCAATGTATGGTTAGGTGGTACATCCCACTTAGATGGTGTATTTTAACATGGACAGATTTATGTCACATTCCTTACCTTTCTTCCCCAGGTTTTGCCTCTTTCATTCCCTTTAGATTGTAAGTAGTGAGTTTCTAATCTTGCAGGGTACTTTGGGAAAAAGCACTTTCTGCAAAGATTTTAAGCTCAAAACAGGGCCCTCCATCTTCTACAGTTTGTTAATATTGTATTTCTCCTTTTTCTTATCCCCTGTACAGCGCTACGGAATATGTTGGTGCGTTACACATAAAAGATAATAAAAATAATAATTACGTTTGCCCTATCTACACCCAATGACATGACATCACTATTTACATATCAACTAATCTTGCCCCACACAATACAAATTCTGGATATAAACAGGCTATCAAAGTCCAAAGTCCAATCTTTTGCCATAGACCAGCAATAACTGTATACCACAGAATCTGATACAAAAAGGAAAGAGACGCTGCATCACATGACCAGCCAGGCAGGTGCCTATGAGTGAATCATTCCTAGGTATTTGTCTAATTTCCCTATTCATCACTACAGCCTTGAGTTTCAGGTAAATATTTTAAGAGATATCGCTTAATCTGAGAAGTGCAAACTATCCAAAAGATTTTCAGAAACGCAAAACACAAACATGAGCAACTTTCTTGACAATAATTTTTGTCACAATGTACAATTTTCAGTCACCATATAATATGATGAGAAATGCATGTTTTCATATTATATTTAGAGACAAATAGATTTCTGAAGCTTTAAAACATGAAAACACAATTCCAGCCACTGTAAACTGCCATTTATCCATACATCAATTGAAGCCTTAGATCTACCCTATACACACACATATACAGATACATACATATATATTAACATACATAAACAGGGGTGGACAAGCATGTCTAAAACAAACAATTCAAGAAGCAAATCCTTTATAGAAATGCCTTATAATTTGGAAAAATATTTAGGAGCAAGCTCTACATATTTTAGTCGCCCTCTCCCCCCTGGACATTTACACCAATATCCCAGTTGCAGATGTGTCTAGAGGGGAAAAAGTCTGCTACTGCAAAGAACCACTCACCACTAGAACCCGGAATGCTAGAACTATAAACCAAGGCAGACTAGATGGGGGTCAAACATGAGATGACAAGGTTAAACATTGATATCCTGGAAATTAGCAAACTTAAATGGACTGGAATGGGACATTTCACATCAGACAACCACCAGATATTCTACTGTGGTCAAGAATCCAGCAGAAGAAATGGAGTAGCCCTTATAGTCAATCAAAGGGGTGGCCAAAGCAGTGCAAGACAGAATGATTTCAATTTTAATTCAAGCTAAGTCATTTAACATCACAGTGATCCAAATCTATGCTCCAAACATGGATGCTGAAAAGGCTGAAGTGGTCCAACCCTATGAGGATATTCCATACGTCATTGGTACAACATCAAAAAAATATGTTACTATCATCATAGGAGATTGGAATGCTAAAGTAGGGAACCAAAAGATATCTGGAATAACTGGCAAATTTGGTCTTGGAGTACAAAATGAAGCAGGTCAGAGATTAGTAGAATTCTGTCAAGATAATTCTCTGGTCGTAGCAAACACCCTCTTCCAACAGCCTCCGAGACGACTCTACAGATGGACAGCATACAAATTAGATTGGCTATATACTTTGCAGCAGCCAAAAAAGGAGGAGCTCTATATAGTCAGCAAAACTAGACCTGGAGCTGTCTGTGGCTCAGACCATGAGCTTCTTATTGCAAAGTTCAGAATTAAACTGAAGAAAAGAGGGAAAATCATCAGACCAAGTAGATACAAAATAAATAATATCCCTTGTGAATACGCAGTGGAAGTAACAAATAGATTTAAGGGACTAGACATGGAAGGTAGAATGCCTGAAGAACATTGGACCGAGGTTTGCAACATTATCCAGGAAACCAAAACAAAAAATACCCCTAAAAGAAAGAAAAGTAAGAAGGCAAATTGGCTTTGAAAGTAGCCCAGGAAAGAAGGTACGCGCAGGTAGTGGAGATAGGAAAAGATTTGTCCATCTGAATGCAGAATCCCAGAGGATAGCAAGAAGAGACATTCTACAATAAGCAATGTAAAAAGATCGAGGAAGATGATGACAGAATGGGTAAATCAAGAGATCTCATCAAGAAAATTGGAGATCTCCAAAGTCAGTGTGATAAAAGACAAAAATGGTAGGGAAGAAGAATATAAAGAAGAAGATCAGAAAAAGAAGAGGTGGCAGGAATACACTGAAGATCTATACCTTAACGATCTTAACAGCAGTGATGACCTCAATAGTTTGTCCAATGGGCTGGAGCCAGACATCCTAGAGAGTGAAGTGAGATGGGCCCTAGGATGTCTTGCCAATTATAAGGTTGCAGGAGTTGATGGAATCCCAGCTGAACTGTTAAAAATTCTACAAGATGATGCAGTGAAAGTGTTGCTTGCCATAGGCCAAAACATTTGGAAAACAGACTAGAAAAGGTCAGTCTACAGCCCAGTCCCAAAAAAGGCACTGCCAAACAGTGCTCCAATTATTAAACAATTGAACTCATTTCACATGCCAGCATGGTAATGCTTAAGATTCTACAAGCTCGACTCCAACAATATATGGACCGGGAACTACCAGATGTGCAAGCCTGGATTCTGCAGAGGAAGAGGCACAAGAGATCAAATTGTCAATGTCGGCTGGATAATAGAGAAAGCAAGAGCGTTCCAGAAATTTTTTTACTTCTGCTTCATAGACTATTTTAAAGCCTTTGTGCATCACAACAAAATGTGGCATGTCCTTAAAGAGATGGAAGTACCTGACCATCTCATCCTCCTCCTAAAGAATCTGTGTGTGGACCAAGAAACCATCATCAAACCGAACATGGAACAACAGAATGGTTCTAGATCAGAAAAGGAGTGCGACAAGGTTGTATATGTCACCTTATTTATTCAACTTATATGCAGAGTACATCATGCTTAATGCTTGACTGGATGAAACCAAAGCCGGAATAATATTGATGGAAGAGATATCAACAACCTCAGAAAGATGATAGTAATTTGATTGCTGAAAGTGAGGAGGAACTAAAGGACCTATCAATGAGGATAAAAGAAGAGAATGCAAAAGTTGGCCTGCTGCTCTACGTTAAAAAGACAAAGATCATGGCAAACAGCAATCTCAGTTCCTGGCGAATAGATGGGGAAGAGGTGGAGGCAGTGACAGATTTTATTTCCCTTGGATCCAAGATCTCTGCAGATGGTGACTGTAGCCATAAAATTAAAAGACGTTTGTTTCTGGGGGGGAAAGCTATGGCAAGCTTGGACAAGCTAGTAAAAAGTAAAGATTTTAAACTATCAACAAAGTTCAGCATAGTTAGAACTATGGTATTCCCAGTAGTAACATATGGATGTGAGAGCTGGACCATAAAAAAAGCTGGGCGCCATAGAATTGCTGCCTTTGAATTGTGGTGTTGGCGAAAACGACTTATAGTCCCTTGGACTGCAAGAAGATCCAATATATCAGTACTTCAGGAAATCAAGAAGAACTGTTCACTAGAAGGTATGATCATGAGGCTGAATCCCAAATATTTTGGCTATATTGTGAGATGGCAGGATTCCCTAGAGAAAAGACTCTGATGCTGGGAAACATTGAAGGCACGAGAAGAATGGGACAACAGGGGCAAAGATGGATAGAGGAGGTCACTGAAGCAACTAACATGAACTTGATGGAGCTCAGAGAGGCAGTGACTAAGAGATGTACCTGGTGTGCTGTGGTCCATAGGTTCACGGAGAGTCAGACGTGACTGAACGTCTAAACAACAACACTTATAAATACATATATATATATATATATATATAGCACATATATATGTAACCAGGTATACATTTTTTAAATCATATTACAGGATTACTACATTTCATTGCATATATAGCAGTGTTATTTTCTGCAATGGCAATATTGAATCACACACACACGCAAAAAAAAACAAAAAACAAATTATGGACCCTGCAAAATATATTTTGAATTATTAACTCTACCAGCTTTTTTTTTGTTCATGAGGACAATATCCTTGATCCAACCATGCATGATGAGTATTGAACTCAGAGGATTCCTTTGAAAAGTACTTAATCTATCTTCTTTCTACATCTATGTTACCCAGATGTATATAAACATCATACTTCAACTACTTATTAAAAACAGAAAAGGTTTTCAATCCTTTGCTGTGTACATTAAAATATTTATATTAAGCCCCAGCATAGAAGAGGCATATAATCATTCTCATTAATGGATCAGTCTCATTGATTCTATGCTGGTGTCATTTCCACTTTTCATTTAATGACAGATATTCTCAATACAAAAATTAATTAAAGTCACTGTAAATATCTCAGTCAAAATCAGTTACCGAGAACCTGAGTGACAAGGCGATAAATGCTGAAGCATACACATCTGGAGAAAAAACAACAGTTCTGGCTAGGAAATATATAGTTATTTTTATTTCTTCATCAAATAATTCTATAGTTGATATTTAACACACATACAATTATGATTTGACATATAGAAAGGGGAAAGGAGGAGCTGCAGATGGAGGTGGGGGGGGGGGGGGTCTAACAAACTTGAACTGCCTAGATAAAACCTAAATAAGTAGCACACAATAGACTCTGGTGGCAGGTGTAAACCATCTGATTCCCTTAGCCCAGAAGACATTTCATATCATTAAAGCTTTTAGAATTTGACACCTACCCTTCTCCCACACATGCTCAGAATGTGAACTGAAAGCTATGCTCCAGGAGAAATGTAAATGGCCCTCTCACAACCACAACCTTCACACCTTTATAATATCCTGCCTGCCTAATTATAGTCAGAATCAGACTTTTCACACATATATCTTTTTCTTTATTCCTTTAATGTTTTCTCGTACATGTAAAGTGACTTTTTTCGTAAAAAAAAACATGTTTGAGTTAATCTACCTTTCATTATCAATTAAAATCCACAACTTTTCCAGATGATTTGGCAAAGCCGTCTAAACCCATTTTTTGTCATGTCTCTATTGCCATCTCTTCTCTATGAATATACCTTGCCAACAGCATTAAAGATTCAGTAAATCAATTCATTAAAGAGGCATTTTAGCAGTATCAATGTTATCACCTCCTCCATGTATATTAATTTGTACAGAAGCTCACCAAAACCCCTTATAAAGAAAAGGTGAGGGCATATTATTGAACACTGCTTCACAGCACATATAGCCCAGAAACATTGTTGCTTCACTCTGCAAAGTTAGTGCTTTTGTACAATTTGATGTTGACAAATCTTGCATTAAAAGGTATATGTAAGTGAGCGGGTTATGAATGCATCTGATAGAGGAGAATTTATTGTGTCTGAAATTTTTTTTTTGCATGAAAAAGTTCCTAAGTAGACAGTTAAACCGTTAGCCTGAAGTTTGCTGAATTTCTTGCTTTTGCAAAGAGTTTTCTCTCAATGTTGACACCCCCTGAAATTCCCAGGGATAATTAGCATAACTTATACAATGTTTCTTTTTGGCCTGGGGATTGTGCAGACATGCTCAGTTAGCACCTGTAGTCTGCCCTACTGTGGCAAGTCACATGATTTCAGACACTTTCCTTTAGCCAATCAGCATGCGCATGTGCTGCATTTTGGATATCTAGTCTGCACATTATATCTACTTAAAAGATTGACATAATAAATCTTCAGGATAGCCTTAATCCTTAATTGTTTTTAACACTACCACGTCCACTGGATGCCTGTTCCATTTGAAACTGGCATTCCAAGATTTTCCATTATAGTTACTTTGTTCTAGTCAATGTACAAAGTCTATGTTCTTGGGCTGGCTCTGAACTCCTTATGTGAGCAGTTAGTGCATCACTTAATATTGCAATATTTAAATAAAAAAACACATTTAATTATTTAAAAAAATAAGATCATGTGTGTCTTCTCAGTAAATCCAAACAAGTCACCAGGCCTGGGAACTCTAAGCATCGGTCCATTAGACAAAGCCGATATAACACGATAGCACAATTCTGGGGGATCGGTTGCCTGTGCACTCAGTCAACTCTTAGTATTGGCTGTTGAAATTTGCAGTCCTATTGCTCCACTGCAATAGAATTTAACTCATTTAAATTGACAGAGAATACATTTTAACAGGGCAGGAAAATACAATAAAAAAAAAAAAAAGGCTACTTCTCTCTGGCAAGTACACGCTCCGCTCATCCTCACCACTTTGAGGATCATTTATTTAAAAAAAATGTTTTGCCTGATCACCCACTGGGTGAGGAGACATTTTATTCATATATAATATGTATATGAATATATTTAACTATACATACACAAGACTGAATTTTAAATAAAAAAAATAGTTCATAAAATAATTTGCCACTGTAAAGCTTGTTATATCGCCACATAAAGCTTAAAAGAGAAAGCTTGGGCCCAGGTATGGGTTCAAGCTATCATTTAAAGCGGGTAGAGTATGTGGATAATCCTCTGTATAATCATCAAATATTATACAAAATACTATTTTTTTAAGCAAATTTCCATTCCCAAAGCAGATCAGTTTCCCACACATTACCCAGTATCCAGTGCTTTTGATGCAGCTAAGGATTCTGGTTAATGGCATGCAAATTGGATTTTGCTTATAGACACTTTAAGCAGGAATCACTTAGAGCAAGTTGGAAATGTATGAGAAACCATACTCGCAAACAGCATTTTTGTCCTATAGAGTCTTGTTTTGACGTCTGCATTTACTATCTAGCCAGCCTTCATAAGCAGAACAATACAACATTGTTATTTTATATGCTGCTATAAAAGGCTTTCTATAAAATTCCTGATGCAAAATCTGATGCCAACTTAAAGAACCACTGTAGCTCAAGAAAAAAAAAATGTATAGACAGATAATAACATTACAAAATGTATAACTCATGAGCAATAAAGCATTTTAGAGAAATGTAAAATGTTAGCAGATTCTGCTAGTGCCTGGCAGCTGACATGATTGTGAGGGTGGTACAGAGCAGCACAAGCAAGCTTCGGTATTACTGACTACTTCTGAGCATGTATTCCTACAGTCAAAAAACACAGCAGATCACACCCGCTAAGGCTCAATGTTAACAGGAAGTGTGGAGAGCATCCACCATGGAAACATTCAGGCACAGGTCTGCTAAATTGGAGATTTTCTTTAAAAAAATGTTAAGTGCATAGCTTATATGACTGCTAATGTTGTTATCGTACATTCTTCACAAATATGTTCTTAAAGTACAGTGATCCTTTTACTATTCCTGATATAGATGCAAGTCTCCATAATCATTCCCCAGCCACCCCCACAATAATTTGTTTTGTTTTTTCCACCCAGATCATTATTTCTTCCCATGCCATCCTTGTTTTCTTATTGCTCAATGCTCCATTCCTGTTTATCCAGTACTGGTGCCAAGCTATGAATTTTAACCGTGCAGTCTAGATAGACGATATCCGAGAGGGAAAGGTGCTCTGCATGGAAGAGACTCACGGAGCTAGGATTCAGGATCTACTAGCACTGAAGATGTTGCTTCTTACCATACTGAAAATAGCATAGCCTATTGTTTAATGATTCTGCATTTTAGTGTGTCATATCTGGCCTATATTAGGTTAGATTAGTGTTCACACACTTTTTTCTTTTTAATGATATTTTTTCACTAGTGAGAAAGCTCTAATAGATAGATAGATAGATAGATAGATAGATTCCAGATAGAGATAGATTCCAGATAGAGTTTAGATTTTTATATATGTGTCTTCACTATGAAATAACTATAACAAATTGTATGTTTTACTTTATTCAACAATCAACAATAGAAAATGTGTATTAAATCTACAGGGACATTAGGATTCTATATTAACTATAGCGTCTTCTGAAGAAATAGTTTGAACTAACAACAAAATTAAAGCAATTTAGACATATTATTTGCCAGCAACAATTCAGCCATTCTGGATAGCCTATTTTCAGAATGTTGTCATCCAATCCTTTAATGTTGGCTATTTATAGAATATCAGTTATGTAGATATATTATTAAATTAAGGTATATGAAAGTGAGGTGGGTTATGAATAATGCATCATAACCCCCCTAGCAAAAAATGCAAACATTTTTTGCAGAAAATAAAAAAAAATGTGCTGGGGGTGTTGTAGACACCCCCAGCAACTGAGATTTGCATATTGGATATCTATTTTTTAATGAGATATCCAATATGCAGCAGATGTGCATGCTGATTGGCTAAAGGAAATTAAAGTGTCTGAAATAATGCGACTGCCCACAGTAGAGCAGACTACAGGTGCTAACTGAGCATGTCTGCACATTCCCCAGGCCAAATAGAAACATTGTATAAGTTATGCTAATTATCCCTGGGAATTTCAGGGGGTGTCAACATTGAGAGAAAACAGTTTGCAAAAGCAAGAAATCCAGCAAACTTCAGGCTAACGGTTTAACTGTTTACTTTGGATTTTTTTCATGCAAACATTTTTTTTCATACACTATACATTCTCCTCTATCATATTCAATAATAACCCAGCTCACTTTCATATACCTTTAATTCAAGCAACTGAAAGACAACTTATGAAATATTGGCAGTTTATAACTATTTTTTTCCAGAATTTCCCCATTCAAAACAATAACAGATTTCTCTTACCTTGTAAGGTAACTGACAAAGTAAGGACAAGAGTCTAAAAGTAGAGTCCCAAAAAAACTGTTTCAAAGATGCATATATAGCTGCAGAGATGCAAAAAGATGATACAATTAGAGTTTAATTTGCATTTCACTACCCACAATCCTTAGCTGTTGTGGAACCCTGGAAATTGGGTTTCTGGATATGCTTGCAGATTGTTTTAGATAGAGTGCTAATGACACTTAAGGGTATATCAAGGTTTCCCTGTTTTAACTTTTTTCTAATATAACACATACTGCTTATATCAGAAACACATATTATATTGATTCATTCTATAGACATAAAGATTATTTTTATTTAAAAAATACAATTTCCAAACCCCCAGAGCTGCTTACATAGGCACAGTGTACCCATCAATAGAAACCATGCATTTGGGTAAGGTTGTTAACCCTATACTAACCTTCCAGCCAACAGCAGCACAATGCAGAAATCCACAGAGCAATGTCTGAGCTGCTTCATTGTGCAGGGAAAATCAAGATTACTCATCCTATAATACCTTGCTGCACAAACTGCCTTCACAGATTGAAACAATGTATTAGCTGCCTGTGATTGTCCAAAACTAATTATACATTTTAGCAGGGATTTCCCGGGGCGTTAACTTTCAAAATCAATTGCTTACAAACTCAAGCAGTTGATTTAGCAAATTTTAGGGTAAGTTTAATAATGTTTATTTTAGTATTTTTTCAAGCACAACCGATTCTCCTCTGTCAGATGCACTCATAATACATGAAACTTACTTATTCCTTTAACTTGATGTACTATGTCGGCTGAAAGATCATGACACGCTACTGTATGTGAGTATCTCTCGGACTGGACATTCTGTCTGAAAGAGAGTGGAGGGCTCTATGAGTGCATGACTTAATGTCTGAGAGTCTCAGTGAGTGTGTGTGATCAATGAATAAAAATGCCTCATTAAGGTCCTCATTCAATTGCAATTTTGCCAATTGAATAGGGCTCTATATAAGCACATAACATATTTTTTGACCCAAGTTTTTAGTTAGTGAAGACCTTGATTTTGGATAGAAGTTCAGTAACTAAAAAGTTCTGTATAAAAATATGTTATGTGCTTATATAGAGCCCTATTCAATTGGCCAACTCGCAATTGAATGAGGCTCTAAGAGAGTAGCTGACTATGACTTGCTTTCTATGGCCCTCATTCAATTGCAATTTTGCCAATTGAATAGGGCTCTATATAAGCACATAACATATTTTTTGACCCAAGTTTTTAGTTAGTGAAGACCTTGATTTTGGATAGAAGTTCAGTAACTAAAAAGTTCTGTATAAAAATATGTTATGTGCTTATATAGAGCCCTATTCAATTGGCCAACTCGCAATTGAATGAGGCTCTAAGAGAGTAGCTGACTATGACTTGCTTTCTATGGCCCTCATTCAATTGCAATTTGGCCAATTGAATAGGGCTCTAAATAAGCACATAGCATATTCTTTTAAATACGTTTTTAGTTAGTGAAAACCTTGCATTTGGATAGATGTTTACTAACTAAAAACTTCTGTAAAAAAATATGTTATGTGCTTATTTAGAGCCCTATTCAGTTGGCCGAATCGCAATTGAATGAGGGCCTATATGTTTTCCATATCATATTTTAAAATACAAAGATATAGCATTTTTATGCAATCAAAAATGCATTCAAAACTCTATTTTCTTTAGAAGCTGATTTGGCATGTTTGTTTCTCTGAAAGGAATGTCCTCGGAAAATAACAAGCTTTCCATTGCTCCTACTGAACACACTTAGGCCCTCATTCAATTGCGATTTGGCCAATTGAATAGGGCTCTAAATAAGCACATAGCATATATTTTTTAAAGAAGTTTTTAGTTAGTGAAAACCTTGCTTTTGGATAGATGTTCACTAACTAAAAACTTCTTTAAAAAAAATATATTATGTGCTTATTTAGAGCCCTATTCAATTGGCCGAATTGCAATTGAATGAGGGCCTAACAGTTTTAGCTGCAACATTTCTGCTGTGCAGGCAAACAATATCCTCTACATTCAAACTTTTTCCCACCTTAGGAAGCTGGTCAGCAGAAATCACAATGGTAAATTCCACTGCAATATAATAATTCCAGGGAAAAAAGGAACAAACTATCTTTTTACATTCTAAAAACATTTAACCAATTGTTAAGTGAAGTTCTTCAAAAATATATATTTTGAGCATAGGGCTCCAGTATCCCTGTGTGTAAAAACCTCAGTGTGTGTGAGAATCGGTATACAAGTATAGCCCATTTAACGCTACCCCATTGAGCTCGGATTTGCTATAGGGTTCTTTCCCCCTGTAATTCCCAGCTTAGAGCTAAACCTCGTGATAGCGCAGTTTCTGAGCACCAAATCCCATTCAGCCCTTTAAATACCAGCTCAGTGGTCTCCGATTCGCCATAGCACTTACAGATCACTATAACGATAAAATGCCCAGTTTAGCGCTGTTTCACATAGCGCTTCTGCATACAAGAATGCATGTGGAGCGCCAAAGGTATTGGAGTATCTCTGATCGGGACAGTATGTGTGCCCTGTTGATGGACCTTTCCATCAAATTCCATTAACACTGTAAAGTATTGTGTAATGTCACTTGCCACATCGCATTCCACATTTGCATATTAGATAATAAGTTATTGAACATTGACAATAAAATAACAAATAAAAAAACATTTGCTTCATAATGAACCTGGAACATATAAAAAGGTATTTTTTTCCTGCAAGAGCCTCAGGGAACAAAACACATAATTCCTGACAATACTCCATCATTAAAATTGCAACAGTGATTACATTTGAAGATTGATTTAATTGTATATAATAGATGAGTGCCAGTAATTATTTAATAGACTTTTTTGTTTCACATTGAAAATTGTATACTTGATGCATATCCAATAATGACTTCATTCATACTTAACAGTAAATTCATCAAGCTGGTGTTGTCAGGCAATCTGATTTATTTCTTCATGTTAGGAGATCAATTTAAATTGAAAGTTGACACCCAATGTAATGTTTATTCAAGCTGTGTTATGTCTCTCAGCAGCAGCTATATCAGTTGTTGTTTTTGTTTATTCGTTTAGTCATGTCTAACTCTCAGTGACCCTATGGACCAGAGAACACCAGGCCCATCAGTCAGCCATTGATCTCCCTCAAGTTCATGTTCATTGCTTCATCTATCCATAGGCACCTCTGCTGTCCCCTTCTAAAGCTATTAAAGTTTTTTTATTTTGAACTACAGCATTTATAACAGGGTTCATGTACCAGTGCTAACAATAGATATTTTATAACAGAATACCCTGAAGAAGTAATACTCTATGTGCCTAAATTTATAGTCATGACCCTTTAAAAGTGTATGTTCTATCTAAACAAAATCTATAGATTAATAAATTATTAATATTCTGCCATGCTGAATATTCAACCGCAGGTGGGTAGCAACTATGAATCTCCATCTGACATCTTCAAAATGCACACAGCTTGGCCATCAGCTTCATATTGTCAACTGGGTCAAATACTGGGTCCTGCATTGAAGCTATGCCCCATAACTATGCTGACCAAAATCAAATATGGAGATTCACAGCTTGATGACATTGTCTGAGGGATGAGAGGAGGGTCACATATAAGCAAACCAGAGATGAGCAGATGGGAGACAGAATTTATAACTGTATACAAATCGGACTAACAATCTGTGTTTACCTAATAAGTGTAATTAGCCCTGTATATTTAATAAACAACAAACTGGCACAACATTATGGCTAACTGGTTTTGCTGCAGAGCTCAACCATAACTGGCATGTTTGAGTAAAGATAAGATCTCACATTAACAACAAAGAGTTATTCTACAGTGTCCAAGTGTAAGGAGTCATCTATTCATTATTAAGGAACTGAACATAACATTTTTGATGACAAATTTCCTCATAAAAGCAGCAATAACACTGGGCAAGGTGGTTGTTCGCTAAACCAAAATAACTAGGTGAAGAGAGAGATGTAATGCATTTGTAACAGTCCTTATGTTATTTAAAGGTGAACTAACAGCCCTCGTATTCATTGAGAAGTCAAAGTGTTAAGGAAGCTTCGGTTTTGGCCAAAATCAATCATACAAACCAATTAACTGTTTTACAGCATTATGTGATCATTAACATTTACATTATTAATTTAGCAAACATAAAATATGTTTGAAATTAATAAAAGCTGTTTTTTAAACTAAAACAAATTTAAAAGTATATAGGAAGATATCCAGCTTCTGGAACTGCCTCCTTTCTTCGATTTATTTCTTATGCAGGGTGCCATGTTGCACAACTGTGAGCTAAAGCCACATCCACAGGGGGAGGCTTCACGCTACCAGTGCAATGATGCAGAATGTGACTAACTGCTTGTTAATAGTATTACACTGGTAGTTTGAAATCGCTCCAGTGTGGGCATGGCATTAGGTCACAGATATATAAGATGGCTGCTTGCAGGAGACTAAACAGATAGAAAGGAGGAGTGTTACAGAAGCTGAGACTTTTTCACTATGGGGTTCTTAGGAGTAAGTCAAGTGCAAATTGTATATATGATCTTTTACATTGAGGAGGATATACTGTATTTGACCAATTAACCTCCTTAAAACCTTTATATAAAACAAAGGATTTATTATAAAGGAACAAGAAGCAGATATATTATGTTTATTTTCTCAAGTCTCCTAATTTTTTTTTTAGTAAGCATCTACTGCTGCAATGGTAAATCATATGCAAGGTTACAAGTGGCCTCCGTCTGTTTGTTACAATGCAGTGATATAACACAGAGTCAGAAAATATTAATGGGGCAAAATGAACAGATAAAATACAGATTTACCATTTAAAACCATAATAATTAATTAATTTATAATATTTAGAAATAAAATAGAAAATATTTAGAATCCCCTCATTTTTATAATGATGCTGTATTAACAATAGTTGATTTTCTCGACATGCAGAAATTTTTTCATGATCTTTAAGAACAAAAAAGAAACTTGGTTCTGGGGTGACCGCGACCCATTAAAAAGTCATAATAACTACAGTGGCATTCATATAAGCAGTGAAATATATTATCATAGTAACGGCAGGTTATATTTAAATGTAAGCAGAAAAAATCCTTGAAACGCTGTAGTCTAACTATTATCATTAGTAAATCCAAATAAATTCAGAATAATTATTCGATAAAATTAAACCACCACTCTTAATAACAGTATGCAGTTTATTTAAATAAATAAAAGTTAATATTTGTATTACTTTTATATATATTATTTGTTTTCCCTCCAACCAGAGCCTTATCAGATGGCATGGCCAGCTCTGCCTGGGGCCAGGACTAAAAATAAAAAGTCTGACCAGCCTAAGATCCGGTTCAGATTCTGGAGCTATGACATCACATGTGGCACCATTGCCACCACCCCTGTGACATCATCACACTTGTATCTACATAGGAGTGCGTGTGACCACTTGCAAGGAGGTGAATACAATAAAGCTGTTAAAAGGGCAGAGCAATGATATCACATCTCCGCTCTTAAAGACATGCCTACAAGCTCCATGATGATCAAGCCAACATGCAGGACTGCCCAGGATTTTTTTCTGCCAGTTATAATAAATAACATTTTTAAGTTTACAATGTTCTGACATTCATTAAAACAGAGCATTAAAATAGCAGAGCATTCAACAAACATTTTAATTTAATTAAAAAAGAGTAACTGAATATTATGACTTTTGTATCCAGTAGCACAGCTCATAGAACTTTCCCATTTTGTCACTCTTATTGTGTAAAGCTTTTCATCTGCCACTACCCTAATCCTGAACCCTAACCCTAAGTCTAACCCTACACCTAACCATAACAACAAATTGTACAAAGTATCGCCTCTCTGTTGAGCCGCCTAGTGGTCACTGCACTTGACTGCTGGTGGAAACAGGAATGGCCTCAGCTCCCCCCTACATCAATATGACATACTGTCTACAGAGGGCTTAATGTTGTCCACACAATCTGGACCTGTACTGCTCTTGCACATTTGTACACATTAGATATTCAGAGCACTGCTAATAATGTTACCAAGAAGCCACTCCCCTTAGAGATTTAAGGAGGCGGGGCATTTCCTACACAAGACACACCTTTAGTGCAGAATAAAAAAGTAAGATACCTGCACTTCTGATCACTCTCCTTTCATGGGGAGAAGACATTTGTAATAAATTAAACTGTCACAAAATCTGGAACTTTACACTCAATTAAAAAACTTAATTCCAAGCTTGGCTGTAAGCTTAAATGTAATGAAAATAAACACAATGAAAATAAAAAACATGTATATTACTATAATATTAGCTACATATGGTCACTTTTCTAAATTTCTGTGGGAACAATAACATAGTTTGCAATAATGAAAAGTCTCAAACTAATGTCTGGGCTGATTGCTAGCAACCTGCTGCTAATTTAATGCAAAGCAGACTATTTATTAAAGGAACAGAGTTAGCAACTCTAAATGTACAGTGCAAAAAACCTTAATTACTATGTAACTATGTAACACACACACATATATATATATATATATATATATATATATATATATATATATATATATATATATATATATATATAAATATATATAGTACATTTGAGTTCACATTTAAACGTCTAAAACAAGTAAAAAACAAAACATATTATGCTTCCAAGAAATACAGTTATTACACTGCATTCTGGCAACCTGGGCAGGGACATGCAAATGTGCTCACAAAGGCTACACTCTTGTAATCCAATACCATTTCAAATATGGCTTCCTTTAAGCATATGCCTACTGTATTACAAAGCTCAGGATGGATTATACACAACCCAGGAATCGCACCCGTATACTGCGGTTTCAAGGTTATTGTTTCTCATCATCGTGGGGCCAGTTCCTAGCTTGTGTAGTAGATTTAATGAGGAGATAGTTTAAAACAACAATAATTTAATATATGGTGGGCAAAAGAGTGCCCCGTGTCCCCCCCCGCCCCCGTGGCTCTTTCCCTCCCCCTCCCTTATCATCCTCAACCCCCCATCCTCATCCTCAACCCCCCATCCTCATCCTAGGGAAGGAAGAGGGGGAAGAGACACAGGGGAGGGAGAGGAGAGACACAGGGGAGGGAGAGGGGGGAAGAGAGACACAGGGGAGAGAGAGGGGGGACACAAGAAAGGGGCACAGAGGGCACACAAGCGGGGGACACAGAGGGCACAAGAGGGACACAGGGGGCAGCACATTTCCCACCCTCGGCCTATACTCAAGTCACTAAGTTTTCCCAGTATTTTGTGGTAAAATAGGCGCCTTGGCTTATACTTTGGTCGGCTTATACTCGAGTATATATATATACTAGCGAATTGCCCGTCAAAAAATGACGGCAATGAAATTGTAAGGTAGCTAATGCTGTTTAGTGTGTAATAATGAAATATATAATACATTAATAAATGAATATACTTTACCTATTTTAAAGCATTGTGTGGAAGAGCTGTGAATGTGTTTTGATGTTGCTGCAGCATTAGTGGTGTGGATCTGCTGTGTAAGCGTGCTGAATGTGTGCAGTGTAACACTGTGCATGCGCGAGCCCAAACCGTTGTCGTGTACTTCCGCATTGGCGTAAAATGGCGAGTAATGTGTGGTATACATTTGTATCGAAATATCCGTAGGTGTTTTGTGGTGTTTTGCGAGTTTCTTGTGGTGTTTTGCGAGTTTAGAGTGCTGTAGCCTCGTTTTCGTTTTGTTCGGCGGCCATTTTTTCCCCCGCTTCGATTTTTTTTTAGTCTCTAAACTGTTTTATTTCGAGTAAAATCGAGGTGTAAGTTGTATTTTTGAGGTGCTGGGTGCTCCCTCTTGGTGTAGGTAAGTTTTTAATGTATGTGGTGTGTGTATGTATTGTGTTTTACATTTTGTAATGTTCGCGAGTTGCGTCCGAGTGGTGCGAGTCCGTAATGTGTGTGAACGTGTGTCGTATGTTGTTTGTGAGTGTCGTAATGTGTGTGTCGTACTGTTTGGGTTGCGACGTGAAGTTTGCGAGGGTCGCAGTTGCTGGCATGGAGCGCCTTCGGCGCTCCATGCCAGCAACTGCGGCCCTCGCTTTGCGAGGTCCTCAGGTGCTGGCATGGAGCGCCTTCGGCGCTCCTTGCCAGCAACTGAGATCCTCGGGCAGTGCCCTCGCTTCGCGAGGGCCTCGGCTCGCTGTGCGAGCCGCAGCGTTAGCAACAACTCGTACGCTCACAACTATATATGTGATATATATATATATACACACACACACATACACACACAGTAAAAAACCTGTTATCCGGTACCCACCCTATTGCCTGAGTGTAGTTGCCGGTTAATCGGGAGTCCCTGAATGTAAGGATCTAAACGACCCTTAAACCCCTCAAAAACACTCAAAATGCCTTTAAAAAAGGCATTAGCAACTAAACTGGGCCATTTAGGCCCCGAAAAAATTATTAGAAAAAAAGTTGGCATTTTTTTTTTTTTGCAATCTCGAACTCTGTATAGTGCTGGTTATGCTGGTTTAGTGGAAGTTTTGTAAAAATGGGGAATTGATGCAGGTTGCTTGAGAGTCCCGGTTAGTTGGGTGCAGGATAACCGGGATTCTACTATGTGTGTGTGTATGTATATATATATATATATATATATATATATATATATATGTGATTCTGGAAATGTGGAAATGTGTTATTTAAAAATGCAGTATCATCTTCTTAAAAGCAGCCCTTTTCCTTATTATTTTTCTTTAATATACAATTTTCCACCACCTACACTACTTCCATTTTTGTCTAGATTCGGTAGACAAGGGTAAACTCAGTTGTATACAAGTGCAAATAACAATTCACTGTGTCGCAAAAGAGAGTTGGGGGAGGGGTTGATAAGCAGTGTAGTTATGACTGACCTGAATAAACACACATAAATCTCTAAATAAGCTTATGCTTAGACAAAACAGTGATAAAGCAAGAAAAGTTGAACTCAAATAAATACATTTTCATTTGATGTGACAGAGTTTATCACAAACCTTTTTATAAGCGGAAATGGTCACAGACTATAAAAATATAAATTATACAATAGTCTCACAGACACAACACTATAAATAACACTGCATTAGACAATACTCACTACAGAGCTCAATACATTATATCACAGCTTTACATATTCATTAAAGGAAGGAAATTACACTAAAGGAAAGTGTCTGAGATCATGTGACTTCCCACAATAGGGCAGGCTTCAGGTGATAACTGAGCATGTCTGCACAATCCCCAGGCCAAAAAGAAACATTGTATAAAAATGTGTTAATAATCCCTGGGAATTTCAGGGGGTGTCAACAAGAAAATCAGCAAACTTCAGGCTAACGGTTTAACGGTTTACTTGGAAAAAAAATGTTTGCATGAAAAATTCCAGACACTATGAATTCTCCTCTATCAGATGCATTAGTAACCCAGCTCACTTACATATACCTTTAATATATTTACTATATGCGAGAGGTTAAACAGTTGTACAGCACTGATACCGAACAAGGTCAGAGCAGCCATCACAGTCTCATCTACTAAATTAAAGCCTCTGCTCGTTATACGAGAAACCACTCCCAGTCTGTAGAACGTATAACTGAAACATAATTTAGACAGATTACCAGGTCTCCTATCAAATACAAAATATCTAAGAAACCTCATTAACCATTCATGGCAAACACTATTATTATTTTTTAAATATTTTATCATGGAGATATAATTATATTACTATAACTAACCACAATTTCTCCAGTTGTCGACACTGCTCTTTACCATAATGTAGAGCAGAACAAAAATCAAGCTGTAAAATGCTTTCATTAGATACTCTTTTAGAATTGTTTTTCAATGCTGTAGTGTTAGTTTTTGGAGCACTCAAACTGTTACAGACTAATTAAGGTTAAAGAAAGACTTTACTCCATCAAGTTCAACCTTTTTAGTTATCCTCAGATTTGCAATATGAGGATTAGTTGTTAACTTTGAAGTTTATCTCCAGGTTTGAGTTTATGGGGACAACGAGCTGAAAGCTCTCAGAACATTAAAGGTTTATACAGTATATGCAAGGGAGCTGGATTATGCATCTGATAGAGGTGAATTAGTAGTGTATAAAAACAATTGTTTGCACGAAAAAATACCAAAATAAACATTTAAACAGTTACCCTAAAGTTTGCTGAATTTCTTGCATTTGCAAACGGTTTTCTATCAACGATGACACCCCATGAAAATCCTGGCTGAAATTAGCAAAATACATGCATATAATGCATAAAAAAATAAAATAAATCTGCACTCTAATGTTGCAGAGCAATTGCATTGATGAATTCAATATCCATTAAAGGGAGAGAATTATATGTGTGAAAAATAATCAGAATATTGCAGTATAAACTGATACCTTTTTTATTGCACAAACATTTTAGTTAGAGTGACAAGCTTTTGAGGGATAGAGAGAGGTGTGGAAATCTGGAATACTGGACATTCAGGGCTACTTTATATATATATATATATATATATATATATATATATATATATATATATATATATATATATATATATATATATATATTTAAAAGGGTAGACAATTATATCACATAAAATTAAAATAGAGATGTAATTACCGTACTCTTACCACTCAGTCGTCTCTCTCCAAGAAAAAGTGTATAAAATTCGATAAAGTTAAAATATAATCAGTTTGACAGTCACAGCCTGAACATTTTTATCTATTCAGTTTCTTGTGGGTGGGCTTCAACGAATAACTAAAACTGACAATATCGAAGCAATGTTTTCACTGGTTGGAAAAAAAATAATAAATTCCGAAAACGATTTTCAAGCAATTTTCTATGACCTTTTAATGAATATTGCTTGGCTTGGACTGTTGATATTCCACACACTACGGTACGTTAGCCAAAGCAAATACATCTTAATGCAGAGATGTCAATCATACTTAATGGGCCACTTAAAAAGTGTCCATCTATATAAAGAAGCATGCAATTTTTCAGCTGACATTATAAACTTCTTAAAGTTAGTTCTAAGTGCTGTCTATGATAAAGATCTCTTGCACCACTCCTCCCAACCTGGCCCTTTTCTGTCTTATACATTGTAGTAGGCCGTGTTATCAATACATGCCTTGGATTTCTATAAACAAGGGTGGCCAAAAATATCTAAAACCAGGAGCCAGGAAGATTTTATAGGAGGCTCATTCTGGAAGCTTAGAAGGAAGTCTTTCATAGAAATGGATTATACTTTGATTGTAAGTTTGCAAGTTTTCAATCTTGCATGGTGCTTTGGGAAAGCCTCCATTCTTTGCAATGTGTTAATACTGCTATTGTTTTTTCCTTGATCATAACCCATGTATAGCGCTACGGAATATGTTGGCGCGTTACAAATATTGATAATAATAATAATGATAATAATAATAGGAGCCAGCTGTACAAAGACCTGGCTGCCAGGAACTTTCAATCCCTCTTCAGAAGATTTAATCTATTAGGTAGATCCTATGGGCAAGCTGGATGGACCAGTAATTCAAGATTTGCACATCAATACCATACAAAGGATGTAGTGGGAGAGAAGTTCAAAACAGCTGCAAATCTAAATTTTGGACTATAATATCTAGATTGCATATAAATGATTTTTACTTATTGGCAACAGAAGAATTACATACTAGAAATTCCTGAATACAGAAAGGCATTTAAAAAAATATATTTCTGTAATTCTTAAGATGCAATAAAAAACAACCAGATAGCATCCAAAAAATGTATTATTCTATTAAAACCAGACACAGAGGAATAGCAACCCAGAAAACAGCATTTATCATTAAAAAAGTTACATCCAACACGTTTCGTAAGGTTATGTTTATTTTATGTAATAATTAAATCTTGCACATTATTATGTTAAGTTATTGAAGATACCATATAGAAAAAAAAACATGACCAGAGTGGTCCTTTAACCCTCTGAGATTCAACCATATTAAATGAACATGGTTTGGCGCCTGGGTCCCACATTAATTATATATGATGCACTATTTGATGCGTATTACCTCCCCTCCTGCGGGGGAAATGGGGGATTACGTGGAAGAGAAAGATAAAGGGGAAGAGAAAAAGGTGTGTGTAGGATATGAGTATGGAGAAGTGTGGGAAATGAGGGTGACAAGAGCGGAAGAGATGGGGGGGGGGGGGGTGGTGAGTGCAGGTGAAATTAAAGTGTCGGAGAATGAGAGGGAACGAAGGAGGGAGAGTATTGAGGGAATGAAGGGCAGTGAAATGGGGAGAGGGGAAGAGAAAGAGGGAAGAAATGGATGAGTTGGGGTGGGGTGAATGTGTAAGAAAGGGGCGGCATGAGCTGAAGAGAGTGGGAGAAGAGAGGGTAGAGGGAAAGAGAAAGGGGGAAGACATGGATTAGTTGGGGTGGAGTGAATGTGTAAGAAAGGGGGTGCATGAGCTGGACAGAGTGGGAGAAGAGAGGGTAGAGGGAAAGAGAAAGGGGGAAGACATGGATGAGTTGGGGTGGAGTGAATGTGTAAGAAAGGGGGTGCATGAGCTGGACAGAGTGGGAGAAGAGAGGGTAGAGG
The DNA here is from genome assembly GCA_027410445.1 of Discoglossus pictus. Taxonomy (NCBI): domain Eukaryota; kingdom Metazoa; phylum Chordata; class Amphibia; order Anura; family Alytidae; genus Discoglossus; species Discoglossus pictus. The sequence goes on along the minus strand of CM050168.1, from coordinate 92,396,789 downwards.
GAAAGAGAAAGGGGGAAGACATGGATGAGTTGGGGTGGGGTGAATGTGTAAAAGGGGGTGCATGAGCTGGAGCGAGTGGGAGAAGAGAGGGTAGAGGGAAAGAGAAAGGGGAAGAGAGGGATGAGGGAAAGAGAAATGAGGGTGAGGGGATGTGAAGAAAAAGAAAAGATTATTTTTTTATATTCTTTTGGTAAAATTAGAAAAAATATTATTCTTTACATATAGTAGGGATTGTGTGTTTTTAGGAAATAATGCATGTTGGGATTTCATAATTCTATGATGTCAGTAATTGCAAACAATACATACTTTTATAGGTTTTTTGTATAGGATTAGATTTATAATTGTATAGGTTGGTGTATAGGGGTAGACTAATCTTTTTAAATAGGGTGTGTAGAATGTGCTCAGGGTACTCAATAGTTCTAGGCCTTTTGTAATTTGCTAAACTTTCACTGATAGTTTTCGTAAGAGTACAAAGTGTCAAATGGAAAAACAAATTCATAATTTCTACCTTTTGTAGTTTTTACCCCATTTCACATACAACTACACTAACAAACATTAATAGAGAGCTGCACTTCTACTGAAAAACAATATATAATTTTATGTAAATACATATAAATTGACAGAGACTAATCGTCTTATGTGACATCAGCATTACAAACTATAATCAAACCTTTCCGAATCCTATTTACAAAATTTGTGGCTGTGACAAGTGAGGTTCTGTAATTTTAGATTATCAAAAAAACCTGCATGTTTTTGTTCAGTCTTGTAACTGAATCACGCTCAGCGAGTTACTGGAACAAGGTAATGTCATTAGGGTTATGTGAATTGTCCTCCAGTGACTTGCCAACGACCCAAGAACCATTTTACCTTCAAAATGCAAAAATTGTACAGGTGGAACAATATTTTATTGAAAGGAACGCAACATATTTATTTAAAGAGGTTGGCTTCAATATGTAATAATGGGGATTTTGCAAGGAGAATGAGAGTTTTAAAGAAAACAGATGTATGTAATACTGTGGAAATGCAGTTTTGCAGTGTCACCCACTGACACATTTTAAATTTAGGACTGTTGTTTGTAGCCAGTCACAGGAGTATATTATCTATCCATAGATCTCAAAAACGTATTCAGCGCACATACAAATGCCAATTAAAGCTTTTTTGGAAAAAAAAAAAAGGTGGAGCCGGCATTCTGCAGAGAGATTCAAAATGTATTTTAAACTTGTGTGTGTGTGTGTGTTCGGTGTGTACGTGTTTTTCGTCTTATTACTATTTTTACTTTTTTTGCGAGGAATGGCTGATCCCGATTGCCTATATGAATTCTCATTGTGCAAAGATGATGTGAACTGCTGAACAACACAAAAACATAAATATAACTGCCAGAGCGCAGAACTGTAGCTTAAGCTTGATTGGTTCTTGGATGCTTGACCCACTCAGCTCAGCATTCTAAGTGTCAGTGACAGAATCTGAATTTCTCATGACAAATTCCGCTCTCCACCAATAAAGAGAAGCAACTGTCAAACAAATCAAGTTACATTCCTTTTACAAAGACAACTAAAAGTGCTCTTTAATACAAAATACATTTATTATTAGATAAAAATGTTAAATAATCAATGCAGATATTGTGCTAAACTGTCCTCTTGCAGAAATTGTAACTTCGTCATCATAGCCCACTGACCAACAAAAACTTCTCAGCATTGCTTCAAGGTTCAGCAAGACTCTACTACAAGCAGCAAGACATAAACAGCAGTATAGGATAATATATATAGAATGATGCTCACTAGTTGTCTTGCTATGCCTTTGAAAAGGTAATATGTAACTCATATATTTTATATCTATGTTATGTTTTATCTACTTTTTCATAATTTATAATAATTTATTCCAAACAACCTAATGGAAATGCAGCCTTTCAGCAATACTTTTGACAAAGTCGGATATGGGAGTGTCAGTTACAGACAGTATATATAATTAGAGCCCCATAACTTGGCTGAGGTGTCACCCTTGTACACTCTAAAGAAAAACATTTATAGTATTGCAAATACAATTTAGGAAGGGATTACAAATTCATTCAATAACCACTGCCTTGCTCATTTTTCATGCAAAAATAACTTTTGCAATGCTTAAACATGCTAGACAAATTTGTGACTTCATTGTCACTGTAAGAAGAAGCCAGATCCATTTTAGGGGCTATGGAGGGTGTGAATCCATAGAACTGCATTGTGGGCTATATTTGGTAATGTGAGAGCATTTTTAGTATGTGTGTCCTCTCCACCTTCTTAAAGGGCTTCTATTCTCTACAGCAGTGGTGGGCAAAGGCAACCTTTGGCCGCATATGCTTTTCAGCCATGTCCTATGTGGAGTAAAAGACCATGCCCTCTTCAACATTACACTGTACATTATATCTCTCTAAAACTCATGTGTTCTCCTAAATATATTTCCTTATTATCTACACTAGTGGTTCTCAATAGTTGGATCTAGGACCTGTACTGGTCCCTAAGGTCTTAATCGATGGTCTTCAGGCATGACAAGAGCCTAACACTTTACACATACCATCACCATAAGTCATATTCATAGATATATAATGAAAATCAGTGCAAAGGTAGAAGAAAAATTCAATAAGCCCCATGAGGTATCCTGTTAAAATGTCATGGATCCCACAACCACAAAAAAAGCTTGAGAGCCACTGATTTATACCTCTATTATCAATTAATTATTTTCTTACCAAGATTGTATAATTTTGTTTTGAGTTAAATAAAATGGTTTTAAGGATTTAGGGTCCCCAACTGTGGCCTTTCATGTGAAATAGGTTACCCATCATTAATATATGACAGTTCTGACCAACTTCTTTAGGATGGGGGGGGGGGGTAGATTTTAATTGGCCAGTGAATTGGTGGGCCGGATTTAAAATATTATTTGAAACAAATGTATATCTAATTGAAATAACCCAGCATTTTTGGAATTTATGTATAAAGCTCAAAATGTTTAAACAGTCCCAAGTGTTTTGTTTTAATAAAAATAGGTTTGCTAGGAGATTCTCCTTGGCAGTCGGTGGGCAACAGAAAACAGCTGACATGACATATAGAAGTTGAAGAGGACTCTTTTACTGGGAAGGCTCCAAGTACGTGTTTTTCCAACACTGATTTGAATGGGTTTTACTGGTGTTTAATTGAAAAATGAAAGATCACAGATTATAAACAGAAGATGTGGGAAAAAAATAAAGCTTTTTTTTTAAAGATATTGTAAACAGAGGGCAAGTAGTGAAAGTACGATCCCATCTCACTCAATGATCCATGGCTGAGATCTCCAATGAGAACTGGCAACAGCTTAAAGGACAACTGTGAAGGTTGGAGCAAGCATTTTGATCCGATTCCTTATTCAATGGCTTTAAAGTGAAAGTCGGCAACAACGTAAAAGCAAAACGTTTTCTTTAGCATTTCTATTTCGTTAGATGCTTACTCGGGGGTCGAATGGAGATTTGCCAGGGGTCGCCTAAAACTATCAGAAATGTTTTTTTTTTTTTGTCTTTTCTAATCTGTAATTTTACTGTTAGGGGTCGCCACAACTTGGGAAATGTTATCAAAGGGTCACGGCACTAGAATGGTTGAGCACCACTGCACTAAATAAAACAAAAGCCTACATAATGATCAGATTGTATGATTAGACATCACAGCCCGTCGGGTATTTTTAACTTAATAAAAAAGTAGGTTGTTTTTAGCTTGACTGTGGTAAGCAGAGCACACCTTAGGAAAGGCCTGTTACGCCCTGCTGTGTCATGCCAAGCTATGGGCAGAGACGCTGCATACCTGAAGCACATACCCAATACTTAATACCAGGCAACACAACAACTCCAAAGAAGACACATACTGTTGTGTTTTTACTGGATTAGAATTTTATCAACAAATTTTAAAAAAAAAAACACACGTTTGTCAGAGCACTTTTACATGGGTGTTCTAGGACTAGGACATAAATGCTCTGTGAACCATTGATACCAAATTAGATAGGTCCAATGTAGTTTAATTCAATGGCATAATGGATTTCCAATGTTGTGAAGATTTCAAGACCTGTAAGACTTACACAGCTCTGTATTTTGTATATAAAGTATGTTTAAGGCAGACAACCACTTGAGATCAAGTTGGAATTATTTTGAAGCCTTCGACTTGAACCTATATGCCATTTTCTCCTATATAACTCTGGTTTGGGGAACATTCACTATGAGATGATCCAGAGTCCCACTGAAAAATGATGGTTCAATACGTCTTCTCTACAAACTTCAGTTCAAAGCTCTTTTTAGGTGTGAAAATTATAGTTTGACACACAGGTTTATTGGTTTCAAAATTAAAAGTATCTTCCTCTTAAGAATATACTACAACCAAACAGCATAAAACCCCTTTCACTCATTGGGGTATACGCAAGTAATTTGTGAATTCTTCTTAATTCTCAGAAACAATCCTCCATTACAATAAAACATAGTTTATTTTAAAGATTGTCTTTGAGGTGTAATTTAATTTGGCTGAACTAGTGATAAGCAAAACTTGCAATGATACATTGGGATCATTTCCACACAGAATGAATCACACAGCTCAGAAACATGTGGCAAACACATTGCAGGTGCTGTTATGATCACTGAAATCTGATGATCCAAATCCCTAAATACATACAAAACCAACAGGTATCTCATAACTGAGTTATAACTATGCTTATACAATATATTTATATAATTGATCAGTAACAGTAATATTTTATCAAATCTTACCCCATAAAACACTAGCAAAGTTAAAACAACAATAAATAAATGCAAGTATGCACTGTGTCCTCCTGGTTTCATGTTATGGGACCTGGCTTCCTTGACACTGGTAATTAGACTTGGGTACATAGCCAAGTGGAACAAAATTATTTCACAATGCATCTGACAGCTAAAATATTGAACATATTTAAAAAATATATGTATTTTCTACTGATAATAATGGAATATATTCAAATACAACTATACAAACAAGAGTTCAAGTACATAAAGGACAGAAGTATGCGACACAAAAATACTATTTTTTAATTTAAAAACAAAAACATATATTTTTCCTCAGTGGAAAATCCCCAGCAAAGACTTAATAGCAGTTTAAATATTTGGCAACAGCAACATGATGAGTATGGCTACAAAACTAAACATTTTTGACTGTTTTTAAAAGTCTAAAATATACAGAATAAAACATGTATTTTTTTGTAGATATGCAGAATTCTGATAATAATGGCAAGATCAACAAAAATATGAAATATATCATAGGCATGATATTAACAGAATACATGTCTGATATATGTATAAAATGTTATTTGCCATAAGTTCCAGTTAGTTTTTGACAAATAGACCAATATGTTTTATAATAAGTTTTATAGGTAATGTGTTATAGGCAAACACTGTATTTCCATAAAGGTTGATTTGTTATTAACTTCTGGCAAACTAAATAGTATTTTACAAAAGAAAATGCAAATATAGAGTGAGGCTGCATGATATGATAATGTTATGAGAAGCTGTAAATTGTCCTGGGACCCCCATGCCCTAGGACCCCCATGCCCATACATACCCAGTTTATGAGGGTGAGATGGGGACTTCTTATGCCATGTCAGGATCCCGAGACAGATGTGCTCACAATCCCTTCCCAAAGCAAAGTGATCCAATCCAGAGCCACAAAACACAATCTCAGGTCATCCTGATCCAGTATCCAAAAAGTATCCGGGAGAGAGAACCAGAGCACAGCCAGAGAGAGGTCACTAATCCGGCCAGCAGGGCAGGAGCAGCAGTGAGGATAATCCAGGGAGCCCAGAGCAGGACAGCGCAGCACAGCCTTGTGTAAGTGCTGTGTGATCAGGAGCCCTGCTCCTCCTCCTCCGGATGTGCACTGACAGAGGGAGTGAGACTGGGAGATAGGGACTGGGGGACTGGGAGATAGGGACTGGGGGATAGGGACTGGTCGATAGAGAGTGGGGGATAGGGACTGGGGGACTGGGAGATAGGGACTGGGGGATAGGGACTGGGGGATAGGGAGTGACAGCTAGAGACTGGGCGATAGAGAGTGGGAGATAGGGACTGGGGGATAGGGACTGGGGGATAGGGAGTGACAGCTAGAGACTGGGCGATAGAGAGTGGGAGATAGGGACTGGGGGATAGGGACTGGGAGATAGGGAGATAGGAAGTGGGGGATAGGGACTTGGGGATAGGGAGTGACAGCTAGGGACTGGGAGATAGGGACTGGGGGATAGGGAGTGAGGGATATGGAGTGACAGCTAGAGACTGGCGGATAGGGAGTGAGGGATAGGGACTGGGGAATAGGGACTGGGGATAGGGAGTGAGAGATAGGGACTGGGAGACAGGGACTGGGAGACAGGGACTGGGGGATAGGGAGTGACAGCTAGGGACTGGGGGATAGAGAGTGACAGCTAGACACTGAGAGATAGGGACTTGGGGATAGAGAGTGAGATATAGGGGATATGGACTAGGGGATAGAGAGTGACAGCTAGGGACTGAGAGATAGGGACTAGGGGATAGGGACTGGGGGATAGAGAGTGACAGCTAGGGACTGGGTGATAGGGGATATGGACTAGGGGATAGAGAATGACAGCTAGGGACTGAGAGAAAAGGACTGGGTGATAGAGAGTGACAGCTAGGGACTGAGAGATAGGCACTAGGGGATAGGGACTGGGGGATAGAGACTGACAGCTAGGGACTGGGTGATAGGGGATATGGACTAGGGGATAGAGAGTGACATCTAGGGACTGAGAGATAGGGACGGGGGGATAGAGACTGACAGCTAGGGACTGGGAGATATGGAGTGAGAGATAGGGACTGGGGGATAGGGAGTGAGAGATAGGGACTGGGGGATAGGGAGTGAGAGATAGGGAGTGAGAGATAGGGACTGGGGGATAGGGAGTGAGAGATAGGGACTGGGGGATAGGGAGTGAGAGATAGGGACTGGGGGATAGGGAGTGAGAGATAGGGACTGGGGGATAGGGACTGGGAGATAGGGACTGGGAGATAGGGACTGGGAGATAGAGAGTGAGAGATAGAGAGTGAGAGATAGGGGATATTCACTAGTGGATAGAGAGTGACAGCTAGGGACTGAGAGATGGGGACTAGGGGTTAGAGACTGGGGGATAGAGAGTGACAGCTAGGGACTGGAGGATGGGGATTGGGGGAGAGGGACTTGGGGATAGAGAGTGACAGCTAGGGACTGGGAGATAAAGAGTGACAGCTAGGGACTGGGAGCTAGAGAGAGACAGCTAGGGACTGGGAGCTAGAGAGAGACAGCTAGGGACTGTGAGCTAGAGACTGAGAGATAGGTGCTGGCAGCTAGAGAGTGACAGCTAGGGACTTGGAGATAGGGAATGACAGCTAGGGACTGAGAGATAGGGACTGGGAGTGAGAGATAAGGACCGGGAGAGACAGCTAGGGACTGGGGGAATAGGGACGGGGGAATAGAGAGTGACAGCTATGGACTGGGAGACAGGGACTGGGAGTTAGAGAGTGAGAGATAGGGACCGGGAGCTAGAGAGTGAGAGATAGGGACTGGGAGCTAGAGAGTGAGAGATAGGGACTGGGAGCTAGAGAGTGAGAGATAGGGACCGGGAGCTAGAGAGTGACAGATCGGGACCGGGAGCTAGAGAGTGACAGATAGGGGTTGGGAGATAGGGACTGGGAGCTAGAGAGTGACAGCTAGGGACTGAGAGATAGGGACAGGGAGCCAGAGATTGACAGCTAGGGACTGGGAGATAGGAACAGGGAGCCAGAGATTGACAGCTAGGGACTGGGAGATAGAGAGTGACAGCAAGGGAATGAGAGCTAGAGACTGACAGCTAGGACTGAGAGCTAGAGAGTGACAGCTAGGAATGAGAGCTAGAGAGAGTGACAGCTAGGCTCTGAGAGATAGGGAATGGGAGCTACAGAGTGACAACTAGGGAGTGAGACATACAGACTGGAAGATAGTGAGTGACAGCTAGGGAGTGAGACATACAGACTGGGAGATAGGCAGTGAGAGCTAGAGAATGAGAGAGTGGGAGACAGGGACAGAGAGAGTGACAGCTAGGGATAAAGACATACAGACTGGGAGATAGGGACTGAGAGCTAGAGAGTGACAGCTAGGGAGTGAGATGTGCAGACTGAGATATAGGAACTGGGAGCTAAGGAGTGAGACATATAGAATGGGAGATAGGGACTGAGAGCTACGATAAGGGAGCTTGGGAGACAGGGACTGAGAGTGAGATTAAGAGCGATAGCTGCACACTGGGGGCTAGAGCTAGGGAGTGAGAGTTACCCACTAAGAGCTAGAGATACAGGGACTTGGAGCTAGTGAGCTGCACACTTGGGGTCTAGAGATACAGGGACTAAGAGCTAGGGGAGACAGGACGTAAAAGCTGAGGCTATGAGTGAGCTTGAGGGTGAGAGGTGCAGACGGGGGGGGGGGGTAGAGATACAGGGACTAAGAGCTAGGGGAGACAGGAAGTGAAGGCTAGGGGCTATGAGTGAGGATGAGAGCTAAACATTGGGGCCTAGAGCTACAAAAAAGTGAGAGAAAGGGACTAAGAGTGAGAGCTGGAGTGGGAGATAGTGAGTAAGAGGGAGAACTACAGGAAGGGAGCTAGAGAGACATGTAGATAGAGGTAGGGATTTAGAGTGAGAGCTACACACTTGGAGTTAGAGAAAGGGATTGAGACTGAAACCTAGGGAGTAAGAGATACAGACTGGAACTAGAGAAAGCCAGGGGGTGAACGATATAGACTGGGAACTAGAGAGGGAGCGAGAGATAGGGAGACAGAGTGAGTGCTAGAGACTTGGAGTGAGTGATGTAGAGTGTGTGAACAACGGACTGAGTAAGAGCTAGGGATTGAGAGCTAAAGACAGAGTGAGAGACATCATGCAAGACTGGGAGTGAGTGCTAGAGACATATGGAGTGAGAAACTGTTAATAAGAAATATAGAGAGCTATAAAAAGGGGGTGTGATATAGGGACTGAAACTGGGAGTGAGAGCTAGACAGGTACATAGAGGGTCAGAGAGAAATATGCCAAGAAAGGGACTGACACTGAGTGAGGGCAATGAGTTGGAATCTAAGGAGAGTGAGAGAGACAGAAGATTTATGCAGATAAAGTAGTGAAAACTAGTAATGGGAGAGACAATCTACAGAGAGCGAGGGCTAAACGAAAGGAATAGCAGTAATATAGCTAGAAAGAGGCAGAGAATCAATGGTAGAGTTGTCGTTCCAGCTAGTGAGGGGCAGATTGTGATGTTGAAATAGAGGATTGGTTCAAGAGCCGGACCAAGATTGTGAGTAGGTTGAGTGAGTGCTAGAGAATTAAATAATTATAGAGACTGATGTATACACAGTGAGAGGCAGGACTGGAACAGGAGATGGAGGCTGAGAGGGAAAAGATGATTGAGAGTGAGGGGCTGAAAAGACAGAAAGTGTATGGTAGGAGTGAGAACTAGAAACTGAGACTCTCTCAGAGGGCCAGATAAGTCAAGATAGAGTATTGCTTTATACTAAGCAGAAGTCAAAGACTGAGAGGTACAGTGCATAAAAAGTGCTGGGAGAGTGAGTGACTCGGCTACATAGACTGAGACATGTCACTGAGGGATATTTACTAAGCGACTGTGATGAGTTATGAAGGGCTGCAATGGCAATTTATCCACTGTAGGAAATAGAGCTTTTTGAATACACTGTGACGCCTAGTAAATCTCCCTTACTAAATGGCTGAGAGTGAATATGAGTGCGCTGCTGAGTGTAGGAGTCAGAACCTTTGAGTAAGAGCGAGGGGATAAGTGAGTGAGAGACGGGCACTGAGCACATTGCAGCCACTCACAGAAACTAGGTCACCCAGTGGCAGCCTAACAACATCATTAGCAACCGGCTACACAGCTGAAAGAGGAGGGCTGGGGATAATGCTGCCAGCACAGGGTCCTGCAACCTCCTCTTTACACGGTTATATGTCTATTTTATTCTGTAGTCTTATTATTTGCTGCCCGTTTCCTTTTTCACAGGACTTTTTACTATCCAGGATGTATATATTTAATGTACTTATTTCTAAATAACATATTAGATTTTATCCAATACAATTAAACCAATGATGTTATATAAAAAGTAGCTATTTTCTCTTGTTTTATGCTAATACAGGGACTGTTTATATGTGCCACATCGTATCTTTGCTATTTAATCTGGAGAGACAACATATATTCTATTAAAATATGAATTTTAATTTTTTTTATTGGTGGAAAATAACCAATAGTGTTTAATGAATTGCAATACAATTAACCTATTATATTTTTATAGATATTGTAAGAAAAAAAAGGGACATAAAAATGACTTGCATTTAAAATAATGGAGTCAGGCGAGTCAATCAGGATGACTCACCTGTACGCAGCGGGGATATCCTGAAATCCAAGCCTGTGTGTGGCCCTCCAGGACCAAACTTGCTAACCAGATCCATGCCACATTTTCAGTATATCTTGTTTGAGCGCAGATGGATGAATACGTGGCTGCTACATTTGTAGAAAAGACCGTTTAAAAAAAGATTTTATCAACAAAATAGCAAATGTATACTGGAAAGTTGTTTATTACATAGTTACATAGGGCCTCATTCTATTATCGGCCGTAAATCGTCCGTAAGGCTGCAATTCCTTGCGGGGGTTCTGTTAACTCGCAATTCTATTATACGGCCCCGCAAGGATCTCCTCTTACGGCCGGCCGCATATCTTGGAACCGGCCGTAAGCTCAGAAAACTTTAAAGTCAAAAATAAATTCAAGCCTGCACTGTACAGCTCTGTAAATGCTAGGGATCATATTGGGGGACATGAGGATTAATATTAACCCCCTCTCAAGCTTGCACATCAGCCCAAATCCGAGTTTAAATTAACTGTTTATTTTCCGGCTGCGGCGTCGGCGGGTCTGAGGTGCTCCAAGCACTCTGGACTTTTTACATGTATATTTGACATATATTAAAAAAATTTTTTTTTTACGGATTTGAGTATAGGGGAAATTTGTGCTATTTTTGCTAACACCTAAAATCACTTTATAGTCTTCTCAAAGTGCAGGAAGGCTTTATTTGGGCTATATTTCGTGCTTAATTGGTGCTAGCGGGACCTCTTTCCTGCAAGTAAGCTGCGGCTCGCTTTTAGCCTCGCAGAGAGGTTTCCCGGAGCAATAGAATTGCAAATAGGATTTTCTTACGGCCGTTTTTCTTGCGTCCGTTTTAGATGAAAGGCTTTCCTCCCGCGCGAGCGGCCGCAAGAGATAGCAAGGCGCCGGCCGCAAGCCTGCCGGAAGCCCCAGCCGGAGGGGAATAGAATAGCCAATTAGCTTGCGGCCGGTCCTTGCGGCCCCGCAACGACTGCGGCCGATAATAGAATGAGGCCCATAGTATTTAAGGTTGAAAAACGACCTTCAGTCCATCAAGTTCAACCTTTCAAGATCTCCTCCGATCTGCAATCCTATCTTCCTGAGTATAGTAAACTGATGAACATTAGAGTGGCTGTTTCATTTATAAGCTGTGAGCCACATTGTTTACATTTGCAGCAGTCCATGTGCTTTACATTTATACAGATATATTTCTAATGTAATATTATATGTTAATATTATCACATGTAAAGTGCAATTCCCAGACATGATAATAATGTATCAATTAATGTCTGAAGGCTAAAGAATAAGGACATAAAATACCCCATACATATGTAAATGGCATCACTAAGTTGTGTCTGACTCTCTGTGACCTCATGGACAACACACTGTGCTGATCCACTTAGTTTTCATGGCAGAGATACTGGAGTGGGTTGCCAGTTCCTTCTCCAGTGGGAGAAAGCATACAGCTCCTGGTATTCCCAGGTGGTCTCCCATGCAAGTACTTGCGAATGTGGCCTCTTGGTTCCCTGGCTGGATTTGAACCCAGGATGCTGTGGTGAAAGCACCTGCATCCTAACCACTGGGCCACCCTACCATGTATTTAGGGGAACATAATTAAAAGAGATTCAGTTATTGCAGAAATGAAGCAGATAATAAAATTACAGCTAGATTGATTAAAATGCATACCAATTTTTGATAATTGAGCCTAAAACTTAAATTTGAAAGGACTCACCCTCTCTACCACTGAATACTGCTCTGCACCATTATGTAGGACAGTAAAAATCCCTGTTTTTAAATGTTGCATTTTTAGCCTTTGCACTAATATGCAACAATATTAAAAATAAAATGAAAAAATCACTTGGTTTTCACTGTTTGATGATATAGAACAGGGGTGGGCAAGTCCGGTCCTGGAGTGCCAGGCCAGGATTTGAGGATATCCCTGCTGCGTACATGTGATTTAATCACTTCTTCAGTCATCCTGATTGACTCACCTGTACACAGAAAGGATAATGTCAAATACAGGCCTGTGTGGGGCTCTCCAGGAGGGGACTTGCCCACCCCTGATATAAAACAACATTGATAAATGTCATGTTCTTTTAACTCACAGTGGTGGGGGATAAGCAGGAAGATAATGTGTTTTAAATAAGAATAATGCCAGAAGCATTAATAATTATAAACCTCTATTAATACACCAATATAACCAATCTGGCATACTCAATCACCACAGTGAGAGTCAGTGGCGGAGCTCATGGGTGTAGGACCTGGGGGGACTAGGTGGACAAATCCCCCCCCCCCCCCCCATATTTTTCAATGTGTTTCTTTATGTGTAGAGAAGCAGTTGTGTGTTATTTTTTATACTATATGAGGTATCCCCCCAGATTTTTTTTTCCTACACCCATGAAGCTAATGGACCACCCCCATTCCATCGTCTCTATACATGGTAGATCATGGGTGGGCAAGTTCTGCCCTGGAAAGCCACACACAGGCCTGGATTTGAGGATATCCCTGTTGCATACAGACGAGGCTATTGCTTCTTCAGTCATCCTGGTTGACTCACCTGTGCACAGATAAGAAATCCTAAAATTCAGACTCGTGTGCAGCCCTCCAGGACCAAACTTGCCCACTCTGAGGTAGATAGATGCTTGTAGCTGTCAATACAAAGTCAAAAATATATGTAGGTGATCGGAGTACCCCTAGACCACCTCCTCTAACACATTAAGACTTTCTCCAGCCTAATGCTGCTGATAGCAGAGTGCCCCTACAACGTCGTGGTGCTTTGCAATGGCAGTAGCTTTGCGATTGGTGAGACTTATAATGGCAATTTATTTTATGTGCTTTTAAAGAGCTAATGTAGTGTTATGATTGCAAAGTATTTTGTATGATCCAGTAATTTAAAAGTAAGTTTCTTAATATCTTAAGATATGTAGCTAAATATTGTAGAGATCTCAATGTTGGACACCTGCACCTCTTCCTATGTGGGTGAGGCTCAGAGTTAAAGGGGCGGAAAGCAAGCTGTTGTTGCATCCTTTGCGGCTTTTTGTAATGTAGTTGATCGGTCACCGTTGACTTTAACATTGATTAACCGTTGACTTTAACATAAGAGATGCAACCACAAGCAGCACAGCTTTCTATCTCAACCCTTTACCCTGCACCATGCATATATAGCAGTGGGAGGAATCCAGAAAAACAAAATGAATAGCCTATGGATGCGAGAAGTGCACATTTCTAAAAAGTAAGGCATAATATTTACTGACTTTAATATAAAAAAAAATAAAAAATCTTTTACTTATATTTTATTTATTTATTTTTTGGATACGTACAGATCATAAAAGTGTTTTTCCATTTAGTTGATCTCACAAATACCTCCCAAGCAAATTTTATTAAAGCACTAAAGTGGCTATTTAAAATGATAGTAAATTCCACAGATTTCTAGCACACATTTTGCAAAGTTTAAAGGGCCACTGTGGTCCACAGATTTTTATAAAGAACAAGTATTTGTGTTTTGCATGTAAAATAACATTCAATTTAAGAATTTTACCTCCAAAGCATCACAGAAACAGATACAAAAAGAATATGTTTGATGTGGACTTTATCTTGCAAGGGAATTGAGAAAACTTGCAGACAAAGTCTCACTGAGAGCCTGCTAATTATGTTTTCTTATCTGATCACATTCAGTTGTATAGGAATATAGGCACAATGTACACCACACCTCCATAAAATTCCCTTTGTTTCCTGTAATATGTCAGGACAGACAAGAAGAAAACAACCCCATAGAAAACAACCTCATTGTGTCTTAAGTTAACTTAAAGGTCCACATCACAGTAAAGATATCCTAAACACATGTTGAAACAACTTTTAGAATTCTTGAAATCCGCGCATTTTTCACTGAGAATTCAGTAAATTAAAATCTGTGTTTACCTCAATCGCTGACTGCCCACTGTTAGACCGCAGCTACAGCTTTATGTAGTGAGCAAAAGAAAAAAAGAGGTTTACCCTTAACAAATCCATCTGTGCAGAGCATGGAATGCTGGAATCACCTAAACAGGTCAATTATAAGTAACTGGTCAGTCCTGAGTCCAGGGAAAACTGCTATCAATCACTGTCTTCACCGCAAACATGGCTATCGGTTATTATTCGTGCAACATCCAGTAGGCAAGATAGACTTTGTATGTAAGTTAAAAAAATAGATAATTTTAACATACAATCCTGTGCTTTTGTACACCATGAAGAGCACTTACAGTGAGGTAAACAGCCCTTTAATTTATCCACACTTTTGACTACTTATTTTTCATACAAAAATACTTTTTTAATGTTTGATCTGTTAAATGCAGCATATAATATGTTGGATTACAGTGACCCTTTAACACGTTTTTCTTTTAGTGACAAGATAAACAAGTTATTACTTTACTCTCTGGCTAATATAAATTGATTTTCTCAAAAAAATAGCCAGTACTACAGGGATTCTAAGAAGTATACTCCACAATGACACGTACCATAATATTAGTTAAAGTATCAAAAATACATTTGCTTATTAAATTGGTTTAAGACAATAATCTGTCTGCCTTTACACGTGGTGACTAACTGACTGACCTGATTGGTTATCCAATAAACGTTACAGAATTTAAACCAACCTCAAACAACATTTTAAAACGGTGGGAGAGTGGAGCTGTGCTGCAAGTTAAAAGGGAGAATTCTGGCTGGTTTTCTGTGCAAACATTAACAGCCTTATTAAATTGTGATTCAGGAAATCTAAAGGGATCTATAAAAGCACACAGCATATTTTTTTTACAGAAGTTTTTAGTTAGTTTAGACCGTGCTTTTGCATAGAAGTTCACTAACTAAAAACTTCTGTAAAAAAAATATGCTTTGTGCTTATATAGAGCCCTTCAGATTTGCCAAATTGCAATTTAATAAGGCTGTAATTTCTTATGTCTCATTCTGAATTTACACAGAGATCTTCAACAACTCTAGTCTGATCAGTAATGTGCATTTGTACCAATGATGAGATTCTGCATAGACCAAAAAGGCACAGGCTTAGAGCAGCACATTTTCAGTCATTCTGCTGGTTCAGTGCCGTGAAATAGTGTGTTCTTATGTACAGAAACTGACAATGACATATTGTGTATGTGTATATATATATATATATGTATATATATATATATATTTATATATATATATATATATATATAATCACATATATAGTTGTAATAATGCGGGTTGTTGCTAACGCTTGCGAAGCGAGGGCCGCAGTTGCTGGCAAGGAGCGCCAAAGGCGCTCCTTGTGCTGGTGATTAGCTCCATAGGCGCTCATCCCTACAACCCCCAACAACTTTCAGCCCGCAAATGGGCCGCATTTGCGGAGGTGGAGGCTCCCACATCGGCTGCAAGGAGCCGCAGGCAGGACTTACACAGGAAAATTTACAACCTTACCATCCAAAAATACGAGCTACGGAACAGAAAAAACCCAATTACGAGCTCGCAAAAATACGACCTTAACGCCCGAACCGCGCACACATAACAACATTAATAACACAATAAATACACACAACAAATACATAAAAAGCTTACCCACAGCAAGGGAGGGTACCCAGGACCTCTGCAAGTGAACCTCAATTTAGGTCCATATTCCAGAGTTTACATACACAAAAATCACCTAAGCAAGAGAAAAAATGGCCGCCAAAAAAAAACGAAAACAAGGCTACAGGACCCTAAAGACGCAAAACACCACCAACCACATACGGATTTTCCAAAAAGCTTTACGAGGTACAAGATACACCATTAGCAAGAACGCTACATCATACACACCCACGTACCCACGTACCACATACACATTCGCCACCATTTTACAACACTAACATACACAATGCGGAAGTACACAGCTACCCTAACGGCTTCCCCTTGCGCACGCAGCCTATTTACACTACACACTGCACACATTGCTGACACTTACACCTCAGCTCCACAACACTGCAAACC
>CM050168.1:92117939-92375439 GCA_027410445.1 Discoglossus pictus | reverse complement strand
AAGTGAAAAATGTTTTGATTTGTCTTTAATTTATTTTAAAAATTATAACCCAGTAAACTATCCTACCTAGCTGCCGAATGAAGCTTTCTTGACTCTGTGGGTTCCGAAATGAAAAAAATTCATATGCTCTCTGCAAATTCCAATGCACTCCATTTGGTGCAACAAACACATGTCAAACTAACTCCTACAAACATAAAGCTAAAATGTATTATTGCAGTGAACAGAGTATATGAGAATGTAAAGGGAGCTTGCCATTTATGGTCCCTTCAGGAGCTGAGAGCTTGTCTATATAAACTGAATATATACAGCTGAACTACACAGTTGCTTGAAACGTTAACACGGCAGCATTTAAAAACAATTGTAAAACAGTAAAAGGATAGTAATCCTATGATGATGCTGTGAAAGTGTTGTTTGCCTTATGCCAATAAACTCAACAGTGACCAATAGACTGGAAAAGGTCAGTCTACACCCGATCCAAAAAAAAGGCAAGGCCAAAAAGAGCTCCAATTATGAAACAATTGCACTCATTTCACATGCCAGCAAGATAATGCTTAAAATCCTACAAGCCAGGCTCCAACAATATATGAACTGGGAACTACCAGATGTGCAAGCCGGGTTCCCCAGAGGAAGAGGCACAAGAGATCAAATTGCCAATGTCCGCTGGATAATAGAGAAAGCAAGAGAGTTCCAAAAAAACATTTACTTATACTTCATAGACTATTCTAAAGCCTTTGACTGTGTGAATCACAACAAAATGTGGCATGTCCTTAAAGAGATGGGAGTACCATTATCTCCTCCTAAAGAATCTGTATGTGGACCAAGAAGCCACTGTCAAAAACAAACATGGTTCAAGATCGGGAAAGGAGTGCAGCAAGGCTGTATATTGTCACCTTATTTATTCAACCTATACACAGAGTGCATCATGCGTAAGGCTGGACTGGATGAATCCAAAGCCCGAATCAATATTGTTAGAATTTCTTCCAGCAATCTCAGATTCGTGGATGAAACTACCCTGGTGGCTGAAAGTGAGGAGGAACTAAGGAGCCTATTGATGAGGATATAAGAAGAGAGTGCTGCTCAACATTAAAAAGACAAAGATCATGGCAAACATATATCTCAGTTCCTGGCTAAAAGATGGGAAAGAAGTGGAGGAAGTGACAGATTTTCTGGGATCCAAGATCTCTTCAAATGGTAACTGCAGCCATTAAATTAAACAATGTTTGCTTCTGCCGAGGAAAGCTATGGCACGTGTGAATAAGTTACTAAAATGGAAAGATATTACATTATCAACAAAGGTCCACATCGTAAGAACTTCGGTATTCCCGGTAGGCATATACAGATAAAGAAGACTGAGCAGCATATAATTAATGCTTTTGAATTGTGGTGCTGGAGAAAATTGCTTCACATCCCTTGGACTGCACGAAAATACAATCAATCAATACTACAGAAAATCAAGTCAAACTGTTCACTGGAAGGTATGATCTTGAAGCGGAAGCTCAAACATTTTGGCCGTATTATGAGAAGACAGAATTCCCTAGAGAAGACTCTGATGCTGGGAAAGATTGAAGGAACACAAAGAAGGGGTAGATGAGGTAATTGAAGCAATGAACATGAGCTTCAGGGGCAGTGGCTGAGAGATATGCCTGGCATGCTGTGGTCAATAGGGTCAAGACTGAACTACTAAACAACAACAAAAACTTTATATAAGAATATTTTAAAACTTCTCCATTTGGTTTTGGCTGTTCTACATGATTGCGAAGCAGTAACCATGTGTTCAGAGTGCCATAAACAGTACATCTTTATATCCTAATCAAATATATCAATTATAAAAGCAAACAATTAGCTGTTAAATACATTTAATAAATAATACTATAACCATTATAAATTTAAATAAAAACATTTTATTGCATGAAAAGCAAGTAACTGGGAACCTGTAAAGGTTGTATCCTCAATAAGATTAAAAAGTTTGAATGTTTTTATTTTTTAATTTTGTTACAATCTGGATAGCCAGATTGAGTACCATGAAACAGTGATTTGCATAGAGGATTTTGCATAGTGCTTAAAATAGTGCTTAAAATGAACCCCTATACCATGGTGGTCATTATGAATGGTGGTCATTATGGACCCATGGTATACTAAACTATATCCATAGGTGTCCCTATGTACACCCATGGTACCTCCTACTATGGGTTCTCTTTGAATCACCATGGCATCCTAATGACTACAGTAGGGGTTAATATGAATCCCCATAGTCCCTAACAATATCCACAAATGAATAAACTAAATACAATAAAAGTCTTGCATATTAAAAAAATAAACAAAAGAAAAAAAGAAATTACCAAAAAATAAAATTACTCATGTAAGGGACAAAATTATACTTACCCTCCTTCTGATATTCCCTCAGTGATGATCAATGATGCACTGGTCCTCAATCTTCAACGCTGGATAAGCATACACATCTGTGTTCCTTGGAGAATTAAGACCTCTTCTATCTTGATTGAAGACCATTGTCTCCTCTGCTTCGACCCATGTATAGAGCATAAAAAAACTGCTGCCTTTAAAAAAGAAAAAAGATAACTGAGGAGCTACTCCAATAATGGCTTGCTGACTTCGACCTTGCGTCAAATAATATTTTTATGGCTTCTGATTGATTCAAATGTGTGTCAGTCATGTTTCAGCCAATCAGAATCAGGTATTTGAATTGCTGCCTCCCATTTCTGATTGGTTAAATGTCTAAGCAATCACAATGCATGGATTGAAACCTGTGCATTCTAGTTGGATAGTTTTTAAGTAGTCATAGGTCAATATTTTTCCGAATTTTGATAGGTTGAAATGTCAGCCGATCACAATAGGGTTGGGTTAGGTTTATAGGGATTCATTCTATCTACCATGGGGTCCTAAGGGTTTAATAATCCTCCTCCCTGGGTACTAAAGCAGGAATCCTAGGGGATACTGGACTAGTAGGGGGTAGCAAGTATTGAGGGGGTGGCTTGATTGTTTATTTATGGCCACGATCAGGCCTCCCTAACACCCCTATTGTTCTGCCCTTCAGCGCCTGACTTCTCCCCTAAAAGAGCTACCCACTGGGGACAGAGGAATAAACTGGCTGTGCCTCTAGAAACATAGCCTTAGCGGGGAAAATTCCTTATGAAATGTCCCTATAGATAGTAGGCCCTCTAAGGATTGACTCATTCAGAAGACCTGAGCTTTTAAGCCGCATCCTGTTTGGTCAAGGCCACCCGGGCCGTGACCAACCAAGAAGCCGCCACCTAGGAAGCAACCAGATTGGCCTAGGACATTGCAGAGGGGTGATTTAAATTCAGAACTGTATGGGATTCTGCATTGGCCAAGGACAGGCCAATAGGAAGACCGCCAACAAGACATTACGGCAATGAGTTCCAAATGGAAGAAGGGCAGTTACAACTTCCCAGGCTACAACCTCCATCTCAGGTCCTACAGGCAAAACCAAGACACGAAACAAGGGCAACCCAACGAGCTCACTGGGGAACCACTGAACCACATGTTTATAAGGAAGACCAAGCTTTCCACCAAGCACCTGAGGAACCTGGGTAAGAAGATTTATTAAGGACTGTCTATGTATAAACTTTTTCTAAACCACAAGAGAACTATCCCTATCCCTGCTTGAACCATAAAGATTTGCGTGACATCATGCCCATAGGGGCATATATGGATTACACTGCTAAGTACTGTATCTAACCTGTTTCCAAATTCATGTGTTGAGGTTATAGGAAAAGGGAGTACTACATTTAAGTGTGTGGTGTGATAGGTCGGTAGTATTTTATGAGTGAACATCACACATTTTTTGTTTCCTATGAGAACCATGGAATACAGGCAATTGTTTTATGTACAGCGCTACGGAATATGTTGGCGCGTTATAAATGAACTATAATAATAATAATTGTTGCCCTCATCTCATTTTATGGAATTTGTGAACAATATTCTCATATTACTCAGTAATCCAGAATAGAGCATATCTAAAATACAAGCCATATTAATTTAGTATGTCACTCCCTGAACAAACCCAGCCTTAGCAAAGCTAAATAATTTGCTGCCCCTATATATACATAGAGGACCTCAACTGGCACCAATGTGTTTTTATTTATATATTTATATATATATATATATATATATATATATATATATTATCATTTAATTTATGGTGGGCAAAAGAGTGATAGAAGTTCTCCACCGTACAGTAAATAAGTAGTAATTTTATGTTCACATTTGAACGTCTAAAGCAAGTTTAAAAAAAGAATTTCGAGAAATACATTTATCACATTGCACTCAGGGAACCTGGGCAGGGACATGCAAATGTGTCCACAAAGGCTTCGCTCTTGCAATCCAATACCATTTAAAACATGGCTTCCTTTAAGCATATGCTTGCTGTATCACACAGTTTTGAGCAAAGCTCTGCATGGATTATACACAAGCTAGGAAACCTACCCACAGACAGCTGTTTTGAAGTTACTGCCTCTCATCAGCGTGGAGCAGATTCCTAGCTTGTGTAGTAGATTTTATGAGGAGGTAGTTTACCACAACAATCATTTATGCTTTTTTGGTAGTCAAAAGAGCGATAGAAGCCTCCATCGTACCTCATTACAGTAAATAGTACATTTGTGTTCACATTTAAACGTCTAAAACAAGTAAAAAAAAAACTTGTTTACTGCTCAGAATTCTGAGAAATACAATTATTACACTGTATTTTGGGAACCTGGGCAGGAACATGCTCAAAGCTGTGTAATACAGCAGGCACATGCTTAAAGGAAGCCATGTTTAAAATGGTAATGGATTGCAAGAGTGCAGTGTAATAACTGTATTTCTCAGAATTCTGGGCAGGACACAATTTTTTTATCTTGTTTTAGATGTTCAAATGTGAACACAAATGTATTATTTACAGTGCCTTGCAAAAGTATTCCCCCCTTGTATTTTTCGTGTTTTGTTGCCTCACAACCTGGAATTAACATGGATTGTTTGAGGATTTGCATCATTTAATTTACAGAACATGCCCACAACTTTGAGGATGTTTTTTTTATTATTATTGTGAAGCAAAAAACAAATAGGACAAACTAACAGAAAAAGTAAATGTGCATAACTATTTACCCCCCTAAAGTCAATATTTTGTAGAGACACCTTTTGCGGCAATCACAGCTCCAAGTTGCTTTGGATAAGTCTCTATGAGCTTGCCACATCTTACCAGTGGGATTTTTGCCCATTCCTCGTTGCAAAACTGCTCCAGCTCCTTCAAGTTGGATGGTTTGCGCTTGTAAGCAGCAATCTTTAAGTCTGACCACAGATTTTCTATTGGATTGAGGTCTGGGCTTTGACTAGACCATTCCAACACATTTACATGTTACCCCTTAAACCACTCAAGTGTTGCTTTAGCAGTGTGTTTGGGGTCATTGTCCTGCTGGAAGGTGAACCTCCGTCCTAGCCTCAAATCATGCACAGAGTGGTACAGGTTTTGTTCATGAATATTCCTGTATTTAGCACCATCCATCTTTCCCCCAACTCTGACCAGTTTCCCAGTCGCGGCTGCTGAAAAACATCCCCTCAGCATGATGCTGCCACCACCATGTTTCACTGTGGGGATGGTGTTCTTTACGTGATGTGTTGGGTTTGCGACAGACATAGCGTTTTCTTTGATGGCCGAAAAGTTCAATTTTAGACCAGAGCACCTTCCTCTATACATTTTGGGAGTCTCCCTCATGCCTTTTCGCAAACCATTTTGTTTTTTTGCTGAAAGTAATGGCTTTCTTCTGGCCACTCTGCCATAAAGCCCAACTCTATGGAGATTTCGGCTTATTGTCGTCCTATGTACAGATACTCCAGTCTCTGCTGTGGAACTCTGCAGCTTCTTCAGGGTTACCTTAGGTCTCTGTGATGCCTCTCTGATTAATGCCCTCCTTGCCCGGTCCGTGAGCTTTGGTGGGCGGCAGTCTCTTGGCAGGTTTGTTGTTGTGCCATGTTCTTCCATTTGGTTATGATATATTTGACTGTGCTCATGGGGATCATCAAAGATTTGGATATTTTTTTATAACCTAACTCTGACTTATACTTCTGAACAACATTGTCCCTTACTTGTTTGGAGAGTTCCGTGGTCTGCATGGCAGTGTATGGTTAGTGGTGCCTCTTGCTTAGGTGTTGCAGCCTCTGGTGCCCTTTAAAATAGGTGTGTATATGTAATGACAGATCATGTGACACTTAGACTATTGTGTTCTGATCCATCTCATAAGATTCAGATTAACAAAACATTGAACTTAAGGCTGTAATGTAACAAATAAGGTAAAAAGTCAAGGGGGATGAATACTTTTGCAAGGCACTGTATTTACTATGTATATTTATTTGTGGGCACATTTGCATGTTCCTTCTCAGCTTCCCAGAATGGTTTGTAATAACTGTATTTCTTGGAACTCTGAGCTAGAAGCAGGTTTTTTAACTTGTTTTAGACATTCAAATGTGAACACAGATGTACTATTTATTTACTGTACTACTGTACGGTGGAGGGCTTCTATCGCTCTTTTGCACACCATATATTAAATGATTGTTGTGGTGATCTACCTACTAATAAGGTCCATAACACAAGCTGAGCTCCAGGTCCATGTGGATGATAGTCAGTAAGCTTGAAACAGCTGTACTTGGAAAGGATTCTTAGCTTGTGTATAATCCATTTTCGTTAATAGGGTTAATGAGGTGCATCCATGCTGCTTCACAAAATTGAAAGTTTGTCTTCCATTCCATTTTCTAAGTCAAGAATTTTTCAAGAATGATATCTAAGATTGAGTGTGCAATAATTTGTTCTTCTCTAAAGTACCTAATTTTTATATATATATATATATATATATATATATATATATATATATATATATATACACACACCTCCCATTTTTTAAAATATTTTATTATATCTTTTCATGTGGCAACACTGAAGAAATGACACTCTGCTACAATGTAAAGTAGTAAGTGTACAGCCTGTATAACAGTGTAAATTTGCTGTCCCCTCAAAATAACTCAACACACAGCCATTAATGTCTAAACCGTTGGTAACAAAAGAGAGTACACCCCTAAGTAGAAATGTCCAAATTGGGCCCAAAGTGTCAATATTTTGTGTGGCCACCATTATTTTCCAGCACTGCTTTAACCCTCATGGGCATGGAGTTCACCAGAGCTTCACAGGTTGCAACTGGAGTCCTCTTCCACTCTTCCATGATGACATCACGGAGCTGGTGGCTGTTAGAGACCTTGCAGTCCCCCACCTACCATGATTCAGCTTGTAGCAGAGTGTCATACTGTATATATATATAAAATATGTGAGGTACTTCAGAGAAGAGCAAATGATTGCATATCATTCTTGAAAAAATCTTGACTTACAAAATGGAATGGAAGACAAATTTGCCATTTTGGGAAGCACCTCATTAACCCTATTAACGCTCAATGATTTTCATTTCAAGAAATCAAAGACATAGCACATCTTAGAGCATGCTGATTTTCCAGTATTGTATACTTTCTACATCCATCTTAAACATGCAATTGTTTATTTCACTTATGCTATCAAGATAAAAAGATTTAAAAAAATGATTGAAAGTAGAGAATAAGAGAAGTTAAAAGGAGCAAGAACTCACCCTGAACTACAGTATGCCACTGGGATTCCAACACTGTCATAGTTTGGGACTTGTATCTCCCCCTCCTGGGGAAGCTATGGTACAGGCAAAATACACTCTGCATTGGTGCAACACAACCGATCACTGCAGTGTAAGATTTACTATCCTGCATAGAAAAGTTCATTGTTTTATACTTTACAAAAGTTGTATTTTGCATGAAAAACACACTATTTTGAGTTTAGAACACAAATACAACAGCAACACAGCAAAAGCTCAGACAAAACAAGTTTGATCCACCATAGCCTGACTTTGGGATTGATTGAAATGAATAAATATTAAATTACAGCCTTGTGGTTGCATAGTAGATTTCCAAGGCTTCCTGATACTCTTTATAATGTCAAAAGGACTTTGTTACGCCAAAATTAGCTTATTCTTAAAGAGCATTCAAAACGTACTATATGTTGTGTTATCCATCTATTTCTAAAATGAATCAATCCTGGTAAAAACCCATGTTGACGTTGCTGCATTTGTAACGAGCAGCTCATGCATATTAATTAGCTGCTTTAATAAGGGTTACAGTCTGCCTGCTTGTCTCTGTAGTGGCCAAAACAAAGACCCCAATGTTATTTGGCAGTTAGACCCCTCTCCCACCCTTATCACTCTAAATGCACATTAGCATACTAAACTGCACTTTAACATGCAGGAGTTGCAAAATCAATTCTAAATATTTCAAAAAGTATTTACTGTAGAGAAAAACTGCTAGTTCAATATGTTTTTAATGCTCTTCAAAATAAATCAACTTCCTGTTGGGGCGACAGAGTCCCTTTAAATGTCAGGATTAGAAGTGACGCAAGCAATCCCCACTCACTTATCTTCTCTATAGACCACTCAACATATCATATGGCTACTTTATTATTCAGAAATGGGGCTTCATTAGACAGCATGAGAACAAAATATGGAGTAACTTTCTACAGGTTGGATGATGTCAGGTGTTATATTCTAAGGGATCTGTAGAGGGAGCCATTTCCCTGTCTCTAGAGCACCTCATAGTGGTTGAGTGTGGAACAGCACATAGGCAGATATGATTAGCAATTTTTTATGCACCATAGAAACAATGGATAACCCTCCCTAAAGTGTGGACCTGGATGGAAGGATCATTTTGCATAAGAAACTTCCACCGCAAGAGAAAAAATGCACAGAATTCAGCTGTACAAACCATGATCGCCTGACGAGAGTGAAACTATAAACTGCAGGATGGACATTCTGTGTTGCAAACAACCATTTTCAATACATTAGATCATCTTTTTTTTTTTGCTTTTACAATGTTTAAATTATTTATTTAAATTCAGTATTTGCTAGAACTTTTAAAAGCTCAACAACCTCATACTATGCAGTTTCCCAAAATAATGTTGTTTACAGTTACCGGTGACTATGTAATTGTCTTTATTTAGGTTGGCAATAACATTTGCAGTTGATTTCAACATAACACAAATTGGAAACTCAGTAGGTGGTTTCAAAATCCAATCTTGTATTACTTCTGTATTTGCTTAAAAGGACATTAAATTTACAAACACTGATAATTATCATCAAACTGAGCACTAAAACAAGTGAAAAATGGGAAAATGTCAGATTTTTTCCTTGGTTTCTCCAGACAAATTAATTCTAAAGGAAATAACTGGAATCTATTAATGCAAAAAATAGAGTATATAAACATAGTTATATAGTTACATAGTAATTTAGATTGAAAAAAGACTTTAGTCCATCAAGTTCAACCTTTTTAGATTTCCTCTGATCTGCAATATGCGGATTTATTGTTAATTGATCCAGAGGAAGGCAAACAGAAAAAAAAAAACAGTGAAACTTTGCCAATTGTCTCAACAGTGGAAAAAAATATAAAATTCCTTCCTGACCCCAGATACTGGCAATCGGATTCCTCCCTCGATCAATACTCCCTCTCTATTTATCCAGGATATCCCTTAATGCCCTTTTTATTTAAAAATTTATATCCAATCCCTTTTTAAAGTTATCTATCGAATCCGCTGTCACCACCTCCTTTGGTAGAGAATTCCACAGTTTAACCACCATTACTATGAAGAACCCTTTTCTTTCTTTACAGTGAAATCTTTTTACTTCTAATCTCAAGGGATGTCCTCTTGTCAGTTGAAAACCTCTTGGCACAAAAAGTTCCCTTGACAAAGCATTGTATTGACCCTGGATGTATTTATATAAGGTAATCATATCTCCTCTTAGATGCCTTTTTTCTAGGGTAAATACTTTTAATTTTGCTAGTCTTTCTTCATAACTTAGCCCCTCCATTCCCCTTATTGGTTTTGTTACCCTTCTCTGTACTTTTGCCAGCTCTAAAATGTCCTTTTTATGAAGTGGTGCCCAAAATTGTACTCCATATTCCAAATGAGGGCGTACTAGAGATTTGTATAGTGGCAGAATTATATTTGCTTCCCTGGCTTCTATACCCTTCTTAATACATGCTAATATTTTATTTGCCTTTGCAGCCGCTGCTTGGCTTTGAGCGCTGTTACCTAGGTGGTTGTCCACAAGCACTCCCAAATCCCTTTCAATATCTGATACCCCTAGATTTGCTCCATTAAGATTATAAATTGCATGGCTATTTTTCCTTTCCCATTAAACATTTAATGGGAGCCTATAATGTATGGTCTCTTCAGGATCTGAAACCTTTTCATATTTTTAAATCCATCAATGTAGGAATATATATCAGTCAGTGCAGCTGAACTACAGAATAACCAAGATAAATAAACACTTGGAGCCTCATTCAATTGTGATTTGGCCAATTGAATAGGGCTCTAAATAAGCACATAGCATATTTTTTAAAGAAGTTTTTGTTTAGTGTAAAGCTTGCTTTTGCATAGATGCTCACTAACTAAAAACTTCTTCCAAAAATATGTTATGTGCTTATTTAGAGCTCTATTCAATTGGCCAAATCGCAATTAAATGAGGGCCTCGGGGGGCTTTAGGAGCTAAAATCGTAGCATTTAAAAACGATTATTAAGCAATGAAAAAACAAGGTTATTTGTATTTGTATTATGGTACAGAAATCAAAGATCCATAAGTTGAAAACTGACAAATTACATTATAAACCCACAGGCCATATGTACTAAACAGTGAAGTATTGGGAAATCCTTGGAGATGTCAGAACTTGGTACACATGCTCCATGGAATTACATAGAAATGTGGGGGTTGTCCAACATATTCCTTTTTAGTATATTTGGCCCTATGTACAAATAAAGAGTGATTACTAAAACAGACCCTATCTTTTATTGCATTGGAATGTATTTGATGGTTGTCATAGTTTTCATTTTCACTTTCAGGTAAATAGTTACATAGTAATTGAGATTGAAAAGAGACTTTCAGTCCATCTAGTTCAACCTTTTAAGATCTCCTCTGATCTGCAATGTGCGGATTAGTTGTTAATTCATTAGTTAATAATTAATTGTTAATTCATTATTAATTAATAATTAACTACGTGATCCAGAGGAAGGCAAAGAGAAAAAAAAAAAACCAAGTGAAACTTAGCCAATCGTCTCAAAGGGAAATGTAATCACACAAAGACAATGTAATCACACAGAGGGATTTGCTTCTATTTGCTCTGTATACCATTATGTTCCCTATGTGAAAGTGATCTGCTGGTACCGAATACGTAATAGGAAACTGCCGCTATTTACATTGGTGTATAATGGGTGTAATCAATGTATGCCCCTATGGGCATAATGTCACCCAGTCTCTCCCATTAGTCGTTATGGATCGGGCTAGGGACCACCAGAGCTGGATTATAGTTCTCTTGCGTCTTAAAAAAAGCACATATGTACACAGTACAAGACCCTAAGGCACTTCCAATACCCCCCAGCCTCTACTCTGAATAGGAGAGCTTAACCATTTTCAACAATGTACAGTCTATGATTTCTCCCTAAAATAATACTCTAAAGCACTTGAGTAAAATACAATTATTTACAGCACTCATTTTAAGTACTCAGAAGTTGCATTTGAAGCCCATCAAGTAAAATAGGTTGCCCATCGGTGGCTTAGAACCATAGAGAGACTGTTTGATATTTATATATTACACTTTTTGTTTGAACAACTGGTTACAAATCTCACTTGGTTTTCTATCTGAAATAATTTTATTAATCATTTGTTTTTTACTATTTTGTATAAGGAATAACTTGTGTTTGTGCACTTGATTGAGATTCTCTTTTGCTTCTTTTATATTGGATAATTATTGTGAAATATGAGAATTCATATCTGTGATTTCCTTAATATATCTGTTTTTAGTACTCATGCTGCATTATTGATTTTGATCTTATTTGGTTTTGCTGTGAACCTTACTAATATAAACAGCCACTACCATTAATACTCAGTGTCCGTATAATTTATTTTAATTAATTTCTTTTTGTGCTTTATAGGGAAAGAGGGAGGTCATTTCTAGATTAACTGTACAATTGCATGGGTTACTTGTCCCCAAAGGGCACGTACTCTGGTCTAACAAGCCAACTGTTAAATCCACAGTGTACTGCAAAGATCTGCTTGTGTATAAACTAGATGAAGCATCTAATAAGATAAATGGACAAAAGTATGAGCAGCCATTGGTGACTATATGCATGGGAATGTGTATATTTCCGTGAATTGAGATATGCATTACTAGGGAAAAGCAGATTAAATTAGGCTGGTTTCCAATAGCCATGTGCCTCCTTAACGGAAAACTGTACAATGAAAACGAATATATGTAATATATTTATCCGAAAACGTTGAGTCTAAGAGCATAAATAAGCACGCAAAGTCATAAAGCTAGTTCTTAAAGATAAAAAGCTAAATTTTGATACCTCTGATTGACTTTAAAGGAATGCATCATTTTATGATGAAAGTTATGTGTGAGGGGGCATTTACTTTTTGAAGAGCAGAGATTGCATCTATTGATACAAGCTTGCTTGCTTCAAAGCATGTGTCGGGTAAGGGAGTTGGTGGCAAAGCCAAGGAAATCCAATTATATAATACAAGATGGATTCTTATATCCATGGACAAAGTCTTCAAAAATTCTGATTTTCTTTAAAAATGTTTTATGTTTATGGCTTAAATAGCTGCTTGTGTTGACAAGTGTTTTGGTTGAACTACATAGGTATCATTACACAAACTGTTACCTTAGTTGATACTGTCAGTGATAAATTAGTTCAGGCTGGATATAGTTTGTAGTTAAACCATATTATCAAATCATTTAGTTTACATTTTTTTCAAATTAATGATAAAACTATTTATTTATTTCTGCCAGTCAGCGGATCCTCAGATGTCCTCAAATCAATTTAAAAAATATGCTCTTTTCATTTAACTAATAAATCATTATACAATACAAAAATACAAAAAAGGATATATATATATATATATATATATATATATATATATATATATATATATAGTAACATTTTATAATTTAACCATTTAAGTTAGCTGCCTTTTTCTGCTCCTTGCGTCTGACTGTGATCAATACCCAAAACTAACTTAACCCTAGCTCTAAATATAACCTGAAATCAAATGATAAACTGACTCCTAACCATAACCCAAAGCTTCATTGTGCCTGAAGACTAACTCTGACTATGGCCTTAAATCTAACCTTAATAACAAACTTGAACTCAAACCCTAGCCTAACTGCTAACCATAATCTGTAGTCTACTTGTACATTTGTACAAGGAGTCCATTCATTTTTCAAGCCCAGAAAACATTTTAAGGAGATTATAGTAAATGTGTATTAGAATAATTCTGGATCCCTTATTAAAAGCTAATTTCCTTAACAAAATCAGTAATAAAAAAAAACAGAAACCTTCTAAACAGTGAAGAATAGCATTTTAAAAAAATGTAATAATGTCATAGAATGAAGGGCGTTGCAAATGTAAGCAATTACCATATATGACCTTCTTTAACCACATCTCTTGAATAATAAAAAAAAGTACATGGTTACATTTAAATAAAACAAATCTGGCATACAAAAGAAGTGTTTGAGGTCGTCTAATTTTACTTTTATCACACAATCCTAATACAATTCACATCATAAATTTAAGGAAGGATATCTGCTTTTTAGGCATCTAAATAAAATCTGCTCTATATTCACACATTAACTGTGCATTTCTCCACACAGTATAAAAGTAAATAATGTTGCCTTTTTTTAAGCTGAGATTCTTATTTCCAGTTAAAGTAAGTTAAACAACATATACAGTATATGCGTGTATATATATATATATATATATATATATATATATATTTATATTTATTTATAGTACCATATCTTATTACCTACCCTCCTGACAAACTGGCCTTGCTTTTTCATTGGCCTAACTTAATCCAATCAAAACTATTCTGTAAACATAATTAACTTTCATTAATTTCTAAGCCAATAATGGAACATAAGAGCCAAAACCAGATACACTAATTAAAACATTTCTATGAATACTTTTATTTCACATTTAAATACTATAGTGAATCTGTAAAAAACTAACCAAGTGAACAGGACCCCTGGTGATGCCTTTCTGGTGGAAAGGCATACAGTGACTCAGAAGCACTCCCCGTGATACTTGTGGTGTTTTTTTTGGTATGTGATGTCATCTAGAAACACTTTTACATGAGTCATGTTTTTTAAATGTTTGATATTATTCATATGCTATATGATATTTTAATATTATTTATACTTTTTGTTTGAATAATGGTGTACAAATGCCACTTGTTTTTCTATTTTAAATTATATAAATAATATTAGTTTTCTAAAAATGTTATGTGGAATAACTTGGGTTTGTGCGCTGGGTTGCGTATGTGCTGTATTCAATTAGATCCAATTATCTAACAAGAATTCCGCACCTCTCCCTCTTTCCTCCTCCCCACCCTTTCTTCCACATAGATAAAAAAAGACCATTCAAGAACCAGCTGTCAGAAGTGACAGAACAACAAGATGGATTCTTCTATACACTGACTATTTGAACATTCTCATTTTCTGTAATGTTTTTATGCTTATGACTCAAACAGCTGCTGATGTTAGTTTATTATACACTTCATAAACAAGTGCTGTTTTTGTTGAACTGCATACGTAATTTAACATTATATGAGCTGTTACGTTCGTTAGCACTGTCAGTGTTAAATTAGTTCACAGAAAATATAGTAAAATCATATATTATATATTTTTTCAAATGAATGGTTAAATTAGATCATGATGAATATAGTTTGTAGTATTTACCATATAATTTATTTTTCAAATGATTAATAAAGCAATTTATTTATTTCTGCCTGTAGGTAAAGGGCAGCAGCACTATGGATCACAAGAGGAAGAGCTGTAATACGTCATTTTGGAAACAATATAGATTCAACTAGATTCAACTATGAGTCACTGCTTTTGCACATGAGAGATAAACATGATAGTTTAATAGACTTCTTTCTGTTAAACCAGGAACATAATACAAATACATTTATTTACAAGAAAAATAAAGGACATTTCGGTCAGTGCATCCTCAGATGTCCTCAAATCAATGCTTAAATTATGCTTTTTTTTTATTTCTGTTTCATTTAATTATACAATAAAATAATACAAATGGGAATACATTTACCAAACATTATATTTATGTGATCATTTAAGTCAGTTGTCTTTGACTCTATTTCTAAATATAACCTCAAATTAATCCATAGACTAACTCCTAGCCATAACCCAAAGCCACCTTGCTAATTCAAGACTAATTATAACCATGACCCTAATCCAATTGTAATAACACATTTTAGCTCAAACCCTAGCCCAACTACTAACCATAACCTACAGCCTACCTTTTTATTATCCAACCCTTAAGACTTACAGTAACCAAAGCCCTGAACCCGACTTTGACTCTTGACCTTAACTCAAACCATAGTCTAAATACACATGTGAGTTGCTCCTAATTGTAAACCAAACTGTAAATTAACCCAAACACAACCCAAAACCTGGGAGTATGCCTGTACCACTCATTGTGCCCGTATTCCATGAACAAGAATAACTCCAATAATAAATCCCACTAAAACTCCTAACCTTAACTGAAATGATATCCTGGACACTAACCGTAACCATAACCCAAAGCCTAAGTAAATTGCCTATATACACTTCGGACAGTGTCCCTTTAGGAGAGGGAACATGGCCCTTAGTAGATAGGCTTAATGACCCAGTCTTATCATTGGGACATTACAAGTTATTTATTTATTTAAATCAAGGTGAAAACTAAAATGAATATAGTTAGTAATTCCATTTTCTGTGTTATTCTATGGAGCCTATATAAATCAAAGCCTATTAACTTTAACATACTAAGAATGTTTAATGGAATTGCAAGAGAGGTTATTCATCAAACATAGTTAATAAATAGAGCTGGCATGCTGCATGAGAGGAAACAGAAAATACAGGGAAAGGTTCCCGATAGTGAGAATCTATTACTCTGGTAGCTTATTAGTATTATTCCAGGATTTTCTTAGTATTCCTAGCACAAGGCTATATGCCATCACTGCGACAGGTTGGAAAGTGTAGTCTGCAATTATAATAATACATAAACATTTAAAGCGTCTCTTTAGGAATTGTTTGATTTATATATTGTTTTTTCTAAATATATATTGTTTTATGTTCTAGTTATCATACACAATTTACACTTAAATTACTTCTAAGAAGCTCACAAAGTAACAGATTTGAACTATCTGGAATCTCCCCAGTGCTTTCTGTTCTCTCTCATGTAGGATGCCATGCTTCACATATGTGACCTAAGGCCACAGCCACAGGGGGCTTCACACTCACTGAGTAATGCTGTTAACAAACAGATGCTATATGACTGTTTGCAGCAGCATTGCACTGATAGCTACAAGTCTGTCCCTATTGATATTGCATTAGGTCCGTGAAACATGGCATTAAATGAGAGAGAAATGGAAGAAGGTGTGAGGTTCCAGAAAGCAAGAAACTGCTTGTCTCAAGGCATCTTAGAAGTAAGTAAAGTGTGAATGTTATATGATAACTGCATTGAGGAGGATACAATTAATAGTGTTGCCAAGTTAAACATTTATATAAAAATTGCCTAAAGAATACCTTTAACTCTTTATAAATAATAATGTATTATTATGTAGTACTAGCCCTGGCTCCCCTGCTCTGCACCACAGATGGTAACTACAAGCTAGCCTTGTGCTAGGAATGGATGTTTATTTAGTAAATATATCTTATTTATAGATGTGTCTTCCTGTGTGTGGCCGAGTTGCAGTTTTGTGTCAAATAAACACCAGAGTCGATCTGTATTTTGTTTATAAGTCTCATTACAACTGGAAATTCAGGATCTAGTATTCTGCCTTAGGGTGTGGCATGTGATCAGCGTGATTAATATTATTATTGTCTGAGATTTCAGTTTGATAAAAGTAAACTGTAAAGTTCACACAAGGTAACAATGCCTCCTTGTACAGGTAATGCAGTAAAAAGCGCAATTGTTCAACTAACAAATAAGGGAATGTGAGAGAAGCAAAATAAGTGGGACGTTATATACCCCATTACAGGTTCCAAATATGGTATAATTACATCTATAGGTAATATGGAGTTCTTATCAATGCAATGGTATTTTAAAATGCATTTACCTACAGTAAACTAACTTTGACGTTTACCAATCTTTTCTGATCCATCAACAAACAGACATTCATATCTTTTGTAATGAGAGATCATTAATTAGCCACTTATTTATTGTTTTCATTGTCCTGAGTCCAGTTGTCTGCACCTCCCTAAGTCTGTACGGAAAAGCATGTTTAATAACATTCAATTTATAAACCACTTGTTATTACCTATAGTTTTAAATTATACACATTTGGAACCTCCGCTGTGTCCCTTTACAGGAATACTGAAATGTCATATTTATAGTATTCTTATGAAGACTTAATAATGTACTAATTGTTTTTTTTGTAAAATTTTAAATAAATAAATATTTTTTTTTAAATTCATTGCTTTATTGGTGGCAGACATTTTGCTTTTGTTCCTAAAATGATTCGATTTCTGGCTGGCGTTGTCACCCAGGACCAGCTAGACTGGTTCATAAGAGATATTTGAAATGGTTAGGTCCTCAAGCCATCTGGGTTCTGATACTCTGGAGGCTGGAACAGGATCAGAAACTTTATCACCACACAATTCCCTGTTAAAGACACTCAATCTTGTCATATGTGTCCCCATCAGGGCATATCAGTTTATTCCAGCATCCGCTTCTTATACCCTTAAAATAATACCACTCAGTTTAATAATTTACCAGAATGTCAACATTGCACAGCATTGGGATTTTCCCTCGTCAGGTTTGAATTCCCCTTTTTCCTATCCCCATCAATATAGCTCTACTAGCGAATTGCCCGTCAAAAAATGACGGCAATGAAATTGTAAGTGAGCTAAGGGTGTTTGGTGTATATAATGTGGCTGATGTAGCGTCGTTCGTTTTCTATGTTGTGCGAGTTTTTCGTAATATTCGTTTTCTATGTTGTGCGAGTTTTTCGTAATATTCGTTTTCTATGACGTGCGAGTTTTTCGTAATATTCGTTTTCTATGACGTGCAAGTTTTTCGGAATATCCGTAGGTGTTTGGTGGTGTTTTGTGTGTTTATGGTAGTGTTTTGCGTGTTTAGGGACCTTCAGCCTCGTTTTCGTTTTGTTCGGCGGCCATTTTTTCTCTCGCTTAGGTGATTTTCGGGTCTCTAAACTCCGGCGCTCTTTGCCAGCAACTGCAACCCTCATAAATTTTGCGAGGGTCGCAGTTGCTGGCAAGGAGCGCCTTTGGCGCTCCTTGCCAGCAACTGCGACCCTCGCTTTGCAAGGGACGCGGGCTCGCTACCCAAGCCCGCAAGCGTTAGCAACAACTCATATGCTCACAACTATATATGTGATTCCAGCATCCTCTTCGTATACCTCTACAACAATATTAATCAGTTTAATCATATACCCGAATGTCAACCTTTTCACATTTTCCCTGGTCTGGTTTGACTTTCCCTCCTAACTCTCCAATCCCCTTGGATCATTGTTGGCTCTCCTGTCATTGATCATCAAGACTCCCTCTCAGGTGCATCATGTGATTGGTGAACTGAAACAGACCAAATTTGGTAGTGGCTGGCTTACTACAGGGACAATCAGGTTTATCTGGTGCCAGGCTGTCTGATGTGGACTATGTGACAAATATTTAACAAAAGGGACAAAGGGGACCCTATTACTGTGCACACCTATAGGGTTCCCCTTTGTCCCTTTTGTTGAATATTAGAAATCTTTCTGATCCCTAGTAGCACCCTAATTGTTCATGTGACTTGTCTAAACCTGAGCCACCTTTCTCTTTATGCTGTTAATCTATGTGACAACTAGACTCACGTACTGGAATCAAAGAGGAATCAGTTACAGCACTTAACCCCCCTTAACCTCTGCAGTCTCCCACAACAATCACTTAGCCTAGTTCCCACACTAATCTAGACTGTTGTCGACTTCTGTTGAGCTTGATGGCAGCTTGCATTAAAGTGGTAATGCCACTATGCGGTTGGGGCTTATGCGAAGGAAAGTAATTGGTCAGGTTCCCCAGGGCTGTGGATGGGATCTCCTGTTTTAAAGGCCAGTAGCTCTTAGTCTATGTATCCACAGAATAGGTTTAAACACATAGGGCCTCATTCTATTACCTGCCATAGGAGATGTGGGGCCGCAAGGACCGGCCGCAAGCTCTTCGGCTATTCTATTCCCCTCAGTCTGGGGATTCCCGCAGGCTTGCGGCCGGCGCCTTGCTATCCCTTGCGGCCGCTCGCGCCGGAGAAAAGCCTTTGATCTAACACGGCCGCAAGAGTTTCGGCCGCAAGAAAAGCCTGGTTGCTATTCTATTGCTCCGGGAACCCTCTCTGCAAGGCTAAAAGCGAGCCGCAGCTTACTTGCAGGAAAAAGGTCCCGCTAGCACCAATTAAGCACATTATAAAGCAAAAATAAAGGCATCCTGCACTCTGAGGAGACTATAAAGTGATTGTAGGTGTTAGCAAAAATAGCCCAACATTCCCCTATACTCAAATCCGTTAAAAAATGTTTTTCTTATATATGTCAAATATTCATGTAAAAAGTCCAGAGGGCTTGGAGCACCTCAGACCCGGCCACGCTGCGGCCGGAAAATAAACAGTTAATGTAAACTCGGATTTGGGCTGATGTGCAAGCTTGAGAGGGGGTTGATATTAATCCTCATGTCCCCCAAAATCATCCCTAGCATTTACAGAGCTTTACAGTGCTGTCTTGAATTTATTTTTGACTTTAAAGATTTCTGAGCTTATGGCTGGTTGCAAGATATACGGCCGGCCGTAAGAGGAGATCCTTAAAGGTAAAATACCTTTTTCCCTAATCCCGCCCCCCAAGTCACAGTTTAATCACCTCCCATCCCACCACATAGTTACAGAATAGATCTTAAACAACCAGATCAGGCTCTTTCTAACAGTCTTCACAAGCCCTCTGGTCTCTACATCTCCACAAAACCTAGTAAAATGTATAACACAAATGAAACCAGCTCTACTTACAGAGTATATATCTATAATAATAGCTTAGTGAGTTCATAGAGTAAGCAGGAGTATAGGGGTCTGGTGATCGTGACAGACGCTCTCCCTTTCAGTCCAAGCAGTGAGGGGATTATTCTGTCGGATGGTCCCCGACATGCTGGCACAGGCCATCTGCATTCTGGTGATCACTGACCCCCCCCCCGTTGTTTAATAGAAAAGTTGAACATTTGTAAAGCTATAGTCCATTTTCGCATTTCCTCTGATACAAATTTGGCTGCAATTTTTTTCAGAGCCAGATACTCTTTCTCAATGGCTTGATAAGCTACCTCTCGAGCCAGTTATTTCCTACTGAAACAGGCAATCAAGTTTTCACATCCCTTGCTGTCTACCTGACTGAGGATGCCTCAATACATAAGTTTAGGCATCACTATTAATCAAGAAGGGTCAGCTGTAGTCTGCAGTGACCAACACTGGGGAGTAGGTGACAGCAGATTGCAGGGCCCTGAAGGCAGCTTTGCAATCAGGAGTCTATTCAATAATGCAGGTCATCTTCTTCCTTGTTAGATCAGTCAGTGGCTTTGTGATGGCTCTGTAACTCAGGACAAATTTACAGTAATACCCTGTAGTACCCTGTTTTTTTTGTTTGGGGATTGGGCAAGTTAGCTATCCCCCCAATATTAGCTTATTCAAGTATAATCTTCACACTTCCTACCCAGTATCGCAGATACTGAAGCTCTGCCCTAGCCAGGACTGAATGTAAATGCTGCCTGTTGGGTCTTATTCAGAAATGTACAAATGTGATCAAGGTGTTCCCCCCATGATGTGCTAAAGATAGCAATATGATCCAAGTATGCCTGGACACATGTGTATTACCCCTGATCTGATCTACCAAACTCTGAAACGGAGAGGGAGCATATTTTATCCCAAAGGATATCAAGGTGAACTGGTACAGCCCGGAAGGAGTGATGAATGTTGATTTATTTTGGCCAACTCCTCTAAGGGTATCTGCCAGTATCCTTATAGAGATCTAGGATAGTCATATAGCTCATCAATGTGAGGGATATGATATGCATATGTCTTAGTTTTGTTGTTGATCTTATACACAAAAGCACGGGACCAATACCAAAGGAGAAGCCTATACCACCTATAATAGGAGCATTTCATTTAATTCTCTACAAAAGTTTTCCTTAACTGCCTTGAGGACAGGGCAGGAGGGCTTTTAGAGCTAGCAGGGTTTGAAGCTGTTGCTGTTTTTTCCTTAAATTCATTGAACTGCTACTAAATTCTTTAACCATATGTGCACAGATGGTAAGGGGATGAATAAAGATGTTTAATTCCACATATTTGCCACAGCTGCCTAGTAAACTCTGCTATAAACTCCTGTCCCTCTTTTCAACAAATTTCCCTTATGCAACCACCCTGAGAGGAAATGGTGTTCAGGGTGTTTGCAACAGTGGTTGCCTTAATTCTGGACAACTCTGGATACTGAGTGGTATAGTCAACCACTGTGAGGATATGTTCCTTCCCTATTCTGCTAGGACGAGCTTAGGGTCATACAATGTCACTGATCACAATATTTGATCACATCTCTGATAATCTCAGGCCAATAAAACACCCTTGTGAGATGGTGCTGGTTTATTTTCTATCAATATGACCGGTTAAAGGAATATCACAGGGCTAATTCCATCAAGAGGGATCTAAACTTTTTGGGAAGTATTAGGTCCTTTTTTTTTTTTGGCCTATCTTCCCCATCAATAATTTTATACAATAACTCTTGTCATACTAAGTCATCCCTTATCATGCTTAGGGGATCCCACTGCTGCCACAAACTTGTCATAACCTAATTGTTTACATAAGCAAACAAAGTTGCGCAAGTTTGGGATTTTCAGATTCCCCCATTGTCATCCGACCTGCCAATCAGAGACACCTTTAGTAGGTGCTATTCTGATTAGCTCCCTGAGCCAGCCCTCAACCAATTGTCAGCCGTGTATTTAGGTTCATGAGTATGGTTTTCCCATAGACTGTGGGTGCCACTAAATCAACTCACACAATGCCAGGTCCACATGACTGGCTTATCCTGATTAGACAGTTTTGTACACACAATGGCCAGCTGGATAAACCTAGGAGATTTTATTCATAGTCTTTCAAATTGCCTCCTATTTATTAGCAGATTACTTTTATGGAGAGGAGGGGATTAATCACGTAGGGAAATACTGGGAATGATAGTTGTCTGGTTGCTTGACCTTTAAATTGAGTGGAATCGGTAAATCCATAATCCTATGTTGGTTTCACTACCCATTATACTCAGGACTCTGAGCTACATTCATAACTTTCTTTATGGATGGGTTCTGTAGTAGTGTGTGGGAGGTCTACACTAGGCGCAATTTATAAAACAAGTGTGCAATTAACCACAGACAAAGGATAAAGTGTGGTATTAATTACAGCACTTACTCAGACCAAAAGGGTATCGGTGATAACACTTGACACCACTTAACCTTTGTCAATTTAACCACTTAAACTTCTATTGAAGTATGCTACGCTTGGTTAACTGTGCTTATGTCTCAATTAGCGCAGTCTATAGAGCCCATACACGGCTATGGAGTCTATCTACAGCTGCCACAGTAAGAAATAATGGTTGTTCTTTTAGTTAGGAAGGAACTATGATAATAGTTCTTGGTCCAATGGGGAAAAATCTTCACAATCACTCCCCTCTTCCAGTGTAGCAAAGAGGGAATGCTCTCACTGCATGATCCTCAAAGAGCTAAGCCTATTTGTCCTCCTGACAGGACACCCCATAAAACAATGTTGGTAAGAGCTGCCTCTACGATGCTGGATGTTGAAATTGTAGATTTGTAGGGCCAGACTACAGTGCAACAACTGTCCATTGTCTCCAGCTACTTTTTAAAGCCAGCAAAAAGGGTTGTGATCAGTAATAATGGTGAAGGATCTCCCCTAGCGTTATGGTTGTAGCGTCTTTAAAGCCCACATCTCAGCTAGGCACTCCTTCTCGATCACAGCATAAGCCCCTTCCCTGGGCACCAATTTGCGGAGTAGGGGTGCTCATCTCCCTGCTGATTGATCTGATACTGAGTACTGCTCAGAGTCCATACATGGAGGCATCAGTGTAGACAATGACAGGTTGCTGGTCAGGTGGCCTGTAGTTGATCAAAGGTAGCATCTCTGGCGGGAGTTTAATCCACGACCCTGGGCAATGGCACTGTAATTAGGGACAACTTTACAATATTACATTGCCTTGCCAAGGAAAGGGAAGTGGGTCAGGTAGTTGCCTAAATAATGCACCTCAGCCTTGACCCACTGGCATTTATCTGGCTGGATAGTAAACCATACCTGCTGAATTCTAGTCGGTAAGCTGATGATGTTTTCTAAATGTTCCTTCCAGGATGAGCTTAATATAGCAATATGATCCAGTTAGGCCTGGGCATAATATCTGCAATATCTGATCTGTCAGTCTTTGAAAGGAGAAGGGGCATTACTCATCCCAAAGGGCATCACCGTAACTGGTATAGCCTGAAAGGGAAGTTGAAGGTGGAATTCTTCTCTTTAGCAAACCCCAGCAGGGAAATCTGCAAATGGCCTTTCAAGATGTCCAGGGTAGTCTGATAAGTAGCTAATCCTAGTGTATCTAATAATTTGTCCATCATAGGAACAGGATATGGTTTTTCATTTAATTGTCGGTAATCCAAACAGAAGCCAGATGAACAGTTATTTTTAGGAACAAGTACTACAGGGGATGCCTAGGGACTACTGTATGACTCAAGAACCTAAAGCTGGATAATTACGTTCAACTTCTTACAAATGTTGTCCTAAACTGCCTCTGAGACTCATTAGAAAGGCTGCTTTAAGAGAGGGCATTCTGTTGTTATTACATCAGGCTCAGCCAGAGTTTTGGGTAATGGGCAAGTAGGGACTGTAACTGTCCCTGCTAAATTTTCATTAAATTTGTTTAAGAGATAAAAAAAATCAGCCATTTGGGAGGGGTTGGAGTCTTCTAAAAGGTTGTGCAATAGCCCTTCTTCGGGATTGCTACTGGTAGCCACACAGCTAGATAGATTTGCTGCCGAAATAGACCTAATTTTGATTTTGGGGCGAAAATCTCTTTAAGGGAAAAAAAAGCTATATTGAAAAACTGTTTCATGGACATTAATAGTAAAATCTACAACCAAGCTCCTTAAATTGCAGAAAGCTGGGTTAGATTCAACCCTATATGTTACATCTCATATTTTTTTAGAAGTCTTGCAATTTGTTCTGGGGACGTGGGACCAGCATGAGTTCTCACTGTCCTTTCATCAACTCTCAATCGTGGGTAACCTGATCATATCTCTGCTTCTGCTTTCTTTAGGCTACTTCCAAATGCTCACAAACTATCCTAGAAAGAGTGGCTAACTTCTTGATAGACTAATACATAGGGGACTACAGGTACCTCAGTGTGTTCACTGAGCTTCTCTAATGACATGGAACCCTGCCCTCAAAAATATATTAATCTGAGCTTTAATCTGAGCATAATCAAACACTGTTAAAATATATTATTTATATTATTTAGCCACTATTGCTACAATGAGGTATGAACTACTGGGGGGCTCGGGTCCCTCTTCCTCAATGACTAGATCTTTGGCATAGCTCACAAGTATCAAGGTAATAAATCACATCCTTATTAACATTAGGCCAGTAAACACCTGAGTAAAGTAATGTTGGGTACGCTTGCTACGCACGTTTCAGTGCGTAGGGGATAATGTTGGCTAATTCTAGTAACTGATCCTTAAAGTTTAGTGATATGATAAATTGATTTTTTGTTTCCTGGTGATCGAATTTACCTTTCTTTATGATACTTTTGTACAATAGCCCTAGGTCACATTCAAATCTTTCACCCCCTGATCCTAGTTCCTCTATATCAGCATTTTATCTAATCCCCCTAAAGTAGGATCTTCCCTTAGTTCCCTAAAATGTAGCTCAACTACAATGGACCAAGTGACCATGCCCACCCCCCTTCCCCCAAGCAGGTTATAGACTTATAAGAAGATGGGTGACCACTGCTTCTGGTGTCGGTGAGGTGATAGGTTGAGCCGCAGCTTGTGTCTGGGTAATAATGTTCACATAGAGGGGAATCTGAGCTCCGTTCATAACTTTCATTATGAATGGGCTCTGTAGTGTTGTGTGTTAGGTCTATGCTAGATGCCATTCATAAGACACATGCAAATGGGCGGTTAACTGCAACCAAAGCTTCAAAGGTGTATCAGTTATAGCACTTACCCAGAACAAAGAGATATCAGTTACAATACTTGACACCACTTACCCTTTGTCAAATAACCCCCTTAAACTTCTATTAGCAGTAATTTATCCAGAGGCTTAACCAATGCCACTGGGCCTCATACCATCCACACTTAAACTGTAATTTTCCTATTTTTATTTACTTAGTTTCCTTTTGCCTCAAGACCTAGAACTTCTCCCACCTACACTTTCCAAACCCACCCACCTATGATTTGTGTTTATTTATATTGCATGATCACCTCCATTATTCACAGCAGATACACCCACAAACGCAAAGACTAATTAACCCTCTACTCTCTTTCCATTTACTTGTAAAGCCCTTGTTTCTTCCTTTTAATTACTTCACATGTTGTTTTATTTATCCTTTTTAATTGTAAGTTTGTAAGTTTTCAATCGTATAAGGTGCTTTGAAAAAAGCACCATGTATGTAAGATTTTCAAATCAAAGACAGGGGCCTCTACTTTTTTATATGTGTCTTTTATATTGTATTTATTTTTTATTTGTACTTAACCCCTGTATAGCTCTACAGAATATGTTAGCGTGTTACAAAAAATGGTAAGAATAAGAATAAGAATGATTAGATTTAGACAGGTCTAGACAGCCCATACACATCTATGGAGAATACTGATATCCGCCACAGGTCCAATCCCCCCAGGTAGCAATTAGGCTTGTTTTCTATGATCAGTCCAGGGTAAGCATCTGGTGGCTACCTGAAGCTGTAGAGTGCCCAGTCTTAAAGGTGAAGCCCTCAGGATTTTATCCCCTAAATAAAATATAACATATTGGCTCGAAAATAAGCCGAAAAATTCAATGGGAAAAAAAAAAGACAATACACGAATATAAGGCACTCTTTTAAAATACGAGAGAGAAAAAGAAAAAAGTTAATTAGATTCAAGGAAAAAATAGGGATTGTATACCATATATACGATATATCCAGTAATCGGAAAACAATATACCTATAGGATTTTCCTTCAACTCATTTTGTTTCTTGTTAGGAAGGTTATCATTATTAACATTGAGTAAGGTAACAAGTTTAACGGACAGCTTCTTAATCTTACCATAGGAGGAGCCGGCAGTGGGAGGAGCCATTACCCCGCCCAGAGGTGAGAGATGGGGGGGGGAGCCAGAGGGGGAGAGAGAGAGAAGGGTGAGAAATTTGAATAAAGGCTGAAATTTAGATAAAAAGTGCAGCCTATTTCCAGGCCAATACGGTAATACATATAGTGCCTTGCAAAAGTATTCACCCCCCTTGGCATTTTTCATGTTTTGTAGCCTCACAACCTGGAATTAACATGGATTGTTTGAGGATTTGCATCATTTAATTTACAGAATATGACCACAACTTTGAAGATTTATTTATTTTTTTTAATTGTGAAGCCAACAACAAATAGGACAAAATAACAGAAAAAGTCAATGTGCATAACAATTCACCCCCCTAAAATCAATACTTTGTAGAGCCACCTTTTGCGGTAATCACAGCTCCAAGTAGCTTTGGATAAGTCACATGGCTTTTCACAAACCCAAAACGTGCCCAACTCTATGGAGCATACAGCTTCTTGTCGTCCTATGTACAGATACTCCAGTCTCTGCTGTGGAACTCTGCAGCTCCTCCAGGGTTACCTTAGGTCTCTGTGCTGCCTTTCTGATTAATGCCCTCCTTGCCCGGTCCGTGAGGCTTGGTGGGCGGCCGTCTCCTGGCAGGTTTGCTGTGGTGCCATGCTCTTTCCATTTGGTTATGATAGATTTGA
This sequence comes from Discoglossus pictus, assembly GCA_027410445.1. Classification (NCBI taxonomy): domain Eukaryota; kingdom Metazoa; phylum Chordata; class Amphibia; order Anura; family Alytidae; genus Discoglossus; species Discoglossus pictus. The sequence continues at coordinate 92,348,262 of CM050168.1, read as the reverse complement.
TAGTGCTCCTGGGGATCATCAAAGATTTGGATATTTTTTTTAAAACCTAACCCTGACTTCTCAACAACATTGGCCCTTACTTGTTTGGAGAGTTCCTGAGTCTTCATGGCAGTCTTTGGTTAGTGGTGCTTCTTGCTTAGGCATTACAGCCTCTGGGGCCTTTCAAAAAAAGTGTGTATATGTAATAACAGATCATGTGACACTTAGATTGCACATAGGTAGACATCATTTCACTAATTATGTGACTCCTGAAGGTAATTGCTTGCACCAGAGCTTTTTATGGGCTTCATAACAAAGGGGGTGAATACATACGCACGTGCCAATTTTCTGTTTTCTATTTCTAAAAAATATGAATATATTTTTCTCATTTCACTTCACCAACTTACAAAATAGGTAAAAAGTCAAGGGGGTGAATACTTTTGCAAGGCATTGTATACTACTACAACTATACAAAGACAAAGACCCATTTCCATAATCCCCTTAATGTAAAGTAATTTAAAGATAGTTCTTTTAAGATATTCTGCCATAATCAAATACTTTCACGCTTTATAGATTCTTTATTACAAGAACATAAATCATTTTCAGAAATGCTAAAGGCCAACATATGTTTAATACATAAGAGAGGTTGTGACCCACAAAAAAGCGAAAACTACAGACCCATATACCTTTTAAATACAGACCTTAAAATTCTTACAAAACTGATCCCAATACTATCTCAAATCATCCATCCAGACCAAGTTGGTTTTATACCCACTAGACAAGCACAAGACAATATAAATCGGAACATTGGCCTATTATGGCTTTCTAATAGCAGAAAGGACCCAACAATATTTCACTTGACGCTGAAAAAGCATTTGACAGAATCCGTTTGGCCCTTTCTATTAGATACATTGACAGCCTTTGCAAAATATTTTATATCTCTAATAAAAAAAATTATGGATCCCCATCAGCCTCATTATTTCTTTCCTATACTATTTTACACCTCTAAAATTATACAAGATGAGATGGGTCTCCAGTGCTCTAGTTTGGAAAGGCTGTGGCCTAGATGGGACATATCTACATACATGGGGCCTCATTCAATTGTGATTCGGACAATTGAATAGGGCTATAAATAAGCACAGAGCATATTTTTTTACAGAAGTTTTTAATTGGTGTAAAGAAAAAATGCTCTGTGCTTATATAGAGACCTATTCAATTGGCCAAATCGCATTTGAATGAGGCCCATGGTGATCTTGCCCAAAAATCCAAACTTTCTGGATCTCAATTAACTCCCTTAAAGCAACATGTCTAGAAATCCAACCATCACTTAACCCATGGTTTTCTTTATTATCCCATCCGTGGGAACAGTATACTAGGAAAAAGAATTCCTTTGCAGCACAAATTAATCTAGCCGAATACTGTTGTTACCAAGGTATTGGAAAATATTGAAATGGAAAAACAATCCGCAAAGTTTCTTAATCTCCTTTGAAACAAATTGGCTCCCCTGGTTTGAGGATGTTTAAGAAATAAAACATGGTACTGGAGACCACACACTAAATTTCTCCTAATTTACATAAAACTAAGATATATTTTTCTATAAATGATTAACTTATAGTTTTATTATACAAATGCATATTTATATCGATGTTGTGTTTCTGCTTTCATAAGAAATCATATAAAATGGTAAAATACTATATATATTGTTTATTTCTAACATATATTGTACCGCATTATGTATATCTTCTGACGATCTACTATTTTCTCCCCTCCCAATCCCTTTTTGCCCCTTTTTCTTTTTGTACCTTCCCATACCCCTCCTCCTTTGCACATACAATGTTTTTGGTTAAATATATTTTTTTGCCCTTAGTAGTGGGACCCAGGCCAGTTGGTCACCCAACCTTTATTGGTGCCAGGTCCCACTTTCCATGGGGTATGGGAAGCTGTGGAGGCTCGGTTGTGGATCCGGGGTCACCCTGCTCAAACGTCGATTGTCATGAACATTGCCCTGTTAGTCTGTGGAGAGTCTGAGCCAGAAGACAGGCTTTGAACATATGTAAAGGTTCAGATGGATATCAATTACACCACTTCACCCGATCAAAGGGATATCAGTTACAGTACTTGACATCACTTAACCTTTGCTTCCTCAGTCAATTAAACTCCAGTGAGCAATGCTACGCCTGGTTAACTGTATTCCCAGTGGAGGGAGAGGGGGGAGGAAGAGACACAGGGGAGGGAGGGTGGGGGTATGGAGACACAGGGGAGGATGGAGAAGAGACACAGGGGAGGGAGGGGGGGAGAGACACAGGGAAGGAAGGGGAAGTGGAGAGACACAGGGGAGGGAGAGGGGGGAAGAGACACAATCGGGGAAAGAGACACAGGAGAAGGGGGAGAGACACAGGGGAAGGAGAAGGGAGAAAGAAAGAGACATGCAGGGTACACAGAGAGATAGTACATAAAGAGACAGAAAACACAATGACACTATATCATGCCGTCATTTTTGGCGGGCAGTTACTAGTAATAAATAGAGTTCTGCAACAGCTGATCTATTGCTGTCATTTCCTTCAATGTGTTACTCAGCAACAAGGCATTGTTACTGTTTTTAAATCCTGTAGAAGGTATATATCGTATAACCCTGACATTTTGCAATAATTGTTTGTTGTATGCACTGCAAGGATAAATCTCCCTTACAGTAAACACACATTTCTTTCAAGGAAAACATTATTGCCGTGGACAGATCAAATCTGATCATTAAACACAGATGTGGCTTTCGTTGTTTCCTACAATTTAATTTATTTTGTACCATTTTCAGTTCTAATTAAATGTTCATTGCCCGCTTGTTAGGAAATGCCAAGTGTTTTCATTGACTCGATGTAATTAGAGCTTGGTATCCAGCCCAGATTATTGTGTAGAGAAATTGACGAGTAATCCATATCAATAATGAAGTGGATAAGATTTTGCTTGGCAATATTTTGGTATGAATCTGCCATGGAAACAGATTTTCATGACAGATAAGAACCAAAAGGCTAATCTAGTCTTCCCATAGTTCTGTCTAACAAAAACCATTAAAGGACAGCTATAATGCTCTTCACCTTCTGGATCACTTCCTTGTTGTGGTGAAGGGGATTGTGAATTTCAATGAAGCCAAGATGTGCAGGTCATAGCAGAGAGGTCAGACAAATTGCAGTTCAGTGGAGAAGGAACTGGCAACCAACTCAAGTATCTTTACCAATAAATCTTTCTGTATAAACACAGTCAGGCACAACTAAACAAAACAAAATATTGCTCATACTACACAGTTTAATTATTTTATGTATTTAATGTACTATGTATAAAATCAGTACTTGAAGAATAAACAGTGTAGCTGAACGTTAGTGTTTGACTTCACTTCAATGTCTCTCCACCCCTTTAAGGAATCCAAAAGTGAAGGAAAGCATTTGTACGAGGGGATGTACTGATTGGAGTTTTTTATCTGCCACATTCCCAATACTTCTATTAGGACATTCTGCTGCTCACTGTAGGAGAGCCTAGAGCAGTCAGAAATCAAAACTGGGGCAAACTCCTTGGCAGAACCTTTCCATTGCCTTGAACACATACAGCCTTATTAAATTGCGATTTGGCCAATTGAATAGGGCTCTGTTTAAGCACACAGCATATTTTTTTTACAGAAGTTTTTAGTTAGTGAAGACCTTGCTTTTGGGTAGAAGTTCACTGACTAAAAACTTTTGTAAAAAAAAGTATGCTATATGCTTATATAGAGCCCTATTCAATTGGTCAAATCACAATTTAATCAGGCTGCTAATAAGAGATGAAAAAAGCAGCTCTGCAAAGTGTAAGTTCTAAAAGCTGCACTGAGTGTATTTTTTAAAACACTGATTTATTTGCTTATCAGTTACTAAATAATAAATTAAATCTTAGTAATGAGATCTGGGCATAAGATAATAATAGCCTATTAAGAAATGGCATATAAGGGTGCTCTCTCTGTTCTAGTATTCTGCTTTTCTAGTAAGATGCTCTACCTATACTTTTTTAAAATATATTAATTTAGTTGAAGAATGTTTTACAATAATCTTTGGTTACAAATTATTTGGATATCAGAGGTCTAGAGTTGCAAATAACCCAGAATGATTTTAGTGGCCTCTATTGAGCGGTTGCTTTTTCAGTTCCAAAGCTTTCATTATGATTAATGAGACTCTTATTTGCCTGTTTGGTCCGTATTCTGTAGAGAGTTAAAGGAACATGGAAATATATATTTTTTCATTGTAGGATCAATGTGTTTTCTTTTTTCAAATCTATGGTCTTAGAGCAAACAAACTGATGTAACTGTTTGTAAGGTTGTCAGCCAAGTAACAGTAATGTAGATGTATCATTATTGTCTGCCAATACGACCTACATACTACAGTATACTCTGTTCATTTCTTGCTAGTTTTAAGAAGTCTTGAATAGGTTTTACTTAATATTTTTAAACATAATAAAAAAACACACTTTGTAATTTTTAAAACATTTAAAAAATGTTTTATGCCTCTTTAAAAAAAAGCATTGACCACCACCAGTATATCTTATGTCTTTTAACAGCTAATAAATTAAATACTTTCTGCAAGTTTTACTTTTTCAAACAGGCTTATCATTTTGGAAAAAGAGCAGAGTGTAACTTTAGGCCTGCAGTGGTCCCTTAAAGTGAAACTGAATGATATTCAAAAAAGAAAAATGCATTTTCCTTCAGCAAACTAATTAATGCTGAAATGTCAATCAGCTTTTCTGGTCCACCCACAAACCAAGATTTTAATCTTTATTTAATAAGGGCCTCATTCAATTTTGATTTGGCCAATTGAATAGGGCTCTATATAAGCATACAGCATATTTTTTTTTTACTGAGTTTTTTAGTAAATGAAGACCTTTCTTTTAGATTGAAGTTCACTAACTAAAAACTTCTGTTAAAGAATATGCTTTGTGCTTATATATAGCCCTATTCAATTGGCCAAATTGCAATTGAATGAGGCCCTAAGAATTTATTGTCTTAATTACTGATAAAATCCTAAGGTTTTGGATCCATTGTCTTGTGTGCTGTCACCTTGGTCTGAGCATACCTAGGGCTTCATTCAATTGTGATTTTGCCAATTGAATAGGGCTCTAAATAAGCGCATAGCATATATTTTTTAAAGAAGTTTTTAGTTAGTGAAAACCTTGCTTTTGGACAGATGTTTACTAACTAAAAATTCTTACAAAAAAATATGTTATGTGCTTATTTAGAGCCCTATTCAATTGCTCAAATAGCAATTGAATGAGGGCCCTAGTATTTTATTGTGCAGACAACTGCATGGGCTAAATCAATTGATATCAATGATCTCACATTAAAAGGGCATGGAAGGTTTCTGGGTTTTATTATTAATATAATCCTAGTATATAATTTTGCTAGTAATATAATATCATATAAATTACTTTTATGTCCTTTGTTTTATTAAGAAGTGCTTATAGGCTCGGATGTTTCTTCCTAAAATCATACAATTCTTACCTTTTTGGGTCTGCCCTCATGCATACACAGGGCCTCATTCTATTGAGGGCCGTAGAAACTGCGTGGCAGCAAGGGATGGCCGCAAGCTACTTAGCTATTCTATTCCCTTGCGGCCGGCGCCCTGCTTTCCATTGCGCCCACCTCGATCACAGCTTACTGCAGGGAAAGCCTTTGATTCCACGCGGCCACAAGAGATTCGGCCGCATGAAACCCCACTACCCTATTCAAATGCTCTGATAGCCCCTCCGCCAACAATGCAAAATACCCGAAAATGGATGCAGCTTACTTGCAGTCTGGAGCCGTCGCAAGGGCTGTGAAGTCCTTGCAGCTGCTCCAATTAAGTCCAGTCCTATAGGGGTCTATCCAGACCCCTATAGGACACTATTAACCCCTAGTTTAACCACATAAGTGCCATGAGGGTCATCCAGGACCCTCATGACGAAGTCTAAGCACTACACTATTAACCTTAACTATACCCCATTAACCCCTTAACCCTAACCATACCCCATTAACCCATACTAAACCCTATTATCCCTAACTGGGCCTATTTAACCCCTTCTAGACCTATTGAGCCCTAATTCAGCCTATTGACTATCCTACCCTATCTGGAACTAATAACCCTAACTGGGTCTATCTAACCCTAACTAGGCCTACCAAACCCTAACTGGGCCTATCTAACCCTAACTGGGCCTATTTAACCCTATCTGGACCTAATAACAGTAACTAGGCATATTTAACCCCATCTAAGTCTATTTAACCCCATCACTTATGGGGGTCTATACAGACCACCATAAGCCTCCATCTAACCCCATCACTTATGGGGGTCCATACATGGGGTATAATTTGGGTTAAGAGGTTAATGGGGTACAGTTAGGGTTAAATAGGCCCAGTTAGGGTTGAAAAGAGTTAAGTATGGGTTAATAGGGGGTATAGTTAGGGTAAAGGGGTTAATGGGGTCCAGTTAGGGTTAAATAGGCACAGTTAGGGTTAAATAGACACTGTTAGGGTTAAATAGACCCAGTTAGGGTTAAATAGGGCAACTCGATCTCCAAGCCCGGCGGACTGCGGCCGCAATTGACAGTATTGGCTAGCGGCGATGTGCCAACTAGCCAATGTACTACATGTAATCCTTATGTCCCCCAATGCGCCCCTATTAATTACAGCGCTGTTCAGTGCTGCGATCAGGTCCAAGCCCGCCAAAGCTAACGGCCGAATGCCTGTCTTGCCATCTTCCGCAGGAACGGATGTGCTGCCGCCCCTTTCATTTGAATAGCAACATGGAAGTAGGGCTATGAGGTACCGCAGCACCCTTGCAAGGAATCACAGCTTTGTGGCCATTTTAAGGCCATTAATTGAATGAGGCCCACAGAGTGGGAAGTGCAGTGTTTCAAATTAGCCTGTTCTTGAACTTTCTCATGTAGCATCTTGCAGAATGTTGCTACTGATGTTGCTACTGATTGAATACTATGAGACACTGCAAACTCTATTCCTGAGTTGCAGAAGGGAGAAACCAATTGGAGACTATTTGTAAGATTTTAGGTAGAAAGAAACAGCACTTCTTACTAAAATAAAGTACACTAAAGTAAAGATATACATAGGTATATTATATTCCTAGTGAAATCTAGAAACCTTTCATTTGAATCTATTTATGGGTGGATCAGAAATGTTTACTGACAGCTCAAAATGGCAGACTTCAATGTTAATCCACAACAGGAAAGTCTACCGTAAAAAATACAATTTGGCAATAGCATTAAACTGATATTGTACTTATTACCTATAATTATAAGTTATACCACATTTGGAACCTCCTCCAGGAGCTGTAAGCTGTGGCCCACTGGAGATGGAACTGGCACCCACTCCAGTATCTCTGCCATCAGAGATCGGCATGATGCGTTGCAGTCCATAAGGTCACTGAGAGCCGGCCATGACTGAACGACACAAACACACACACTGTAATCTGATAGCCTTACAATATAAAAGAAAACCTGTTACCTAATCCTGATGTGTGCATGTGTTATATTTTTACACAGATATAGCTTCACACACAGATCTGGCTATTATTGTGTGTGATGAATCACTCTGCATTGTGCATGGTCTAATAACACACAGGACTATACTTTCCACCCACTGCTCATCGGACCAGATGAATCTGAACCTATATCAGGCTCTCATGACTAACAAAAGTGAGAACAACATAAATGAGAAATATAGGTCAGGTGGTAATCACGCAGAGAACACTAACGCATCACTATTCACTGTACGCTGAATTCAAGCTGCAATTATGTTCAAGGGTCTCTCGCAGTGATGATAGATCTATGTCTTAATTTGTCTCATCTGTTTTGTACGTCCATGTCTTTTTTTAACGCTGTCAGGTGATAGGTTGTTCAATTTACAAATGAAAAGTATACAGTCATCCTGTTTCAGCACTAGCTTTGATTAAAGGGACTTTTTAAAACATATAAATCAATACAATGCATTAGCGATCCCTATGAATGGACATGGAACATGACTGTTTTTTTTAAACATTTAAAAGAAATATAACATAGTCATTTAAAACCAAAAAGGCCTATATGTTATGCCCATTATATCTACCTCAAAGTCCGGCTTAGTTAATGAATGAATGAATTAAGCCTCAGAATAGCCTTATGCTTTTCCCAGGCATTCTTAAATTCCTTAACTGTGTTTGACCCTACCGCTGCCACTGGACGGCTGTTCTACTTATGTGTTACACTTTTTTCTAAAGCAGTACTTTAGCACATTATATTTAAGTCTTCCACCTTCCAACTTCAAATCATGTCCCTTTTTTCGTAAAGGCATTTTTGTCTTGTACTTTGTTAAATACTTTGAAAAAATTGAAGGTTTATATCCCATCTCCCTTCCCTGTTTTGCCCTCTGGTCTATACACATTCAGGCCATGAATTAAGTTTAACATTGTTTGAATAGAGATGAGGCAATTAGAGCTCATTTCTCCTCCTGTATTCACAAGCAAAATCATGGGCTGTCTGGTGGGTCTTGAGGAGAGGTTTCAGGACCACTGCTTTAGACCATACACCATTTTTGGTTACCCTTCTTTTAATTGTTTCCAATTTGTTAATAGCTTTTTCAAAAATAAGGTTTCCTGAACAAACACAATATTCTAGGTTAAGGCTAACTAAGGATCTATAGACTGACATTAGTACCTCAGATTTTCTGCTACTCTACCAATACATACAAATCCTACTTGGTTTTCCTGCTGCTTTGTTGCATTGCTTGCCACTTTTAAATCATGTAATATAATAACTCCTAAGTCTCTTTCCTCGTTGGTTGCCATCATCAGTTTACCATTAGGTAAATATTCTACTTTTGTTTTTGTTTGTCGGCTAAGAGCATACTTTTTGCATTTCTCCATGTTGAATTTCAGTTTTATTAATGTATAATATAAATGCACTTTACTATATTTGCATCCCAACATGGCTTCAACAGTCCTGGTATTCAGGGGTTTGGGCATTGTTCTTGGTAGGAAAGGGAAGGAGCTATGTTCGTGTACCAGGTTTCCCTAAAGGCCCACAACAGTCTATAGACCCCAAAAGTCCAATGGCCCCTCCTGGGCATAACATGTATGACTTATCTAGAATGGGGAACTAAAGCAAAATGTTTTATAAAAGTCTAAGATAGCAGTTCAAGAAAGAAGTCCAAGAGAGCATTGTTGCTGAGGAATCCAGTCATGGGGAGCAGAGAGTTTGACCAGTGAAAGAAAAGTGAATAAAAGGGTTTTATATAGCAATATGATAACATAATGTATTTTGTATATTATAAGTTAGGATTCATATACATTTTCTTTGAGTAGAAATATTGCTTTTATACTTACTGTCTGCCATCTCTTCATCTATGTTCATCTAACACACATCTTGTTACAGTCTGTTGCAATACAAAACCAAAGAAACAACTTCATGTACACCACTGGTAACCACATACCATCCGGTTCTAGAAGGAATATGCAAAATATTTAAGGATTTACAACCACAACTCATAGAGGACACAGAATTGAAACATATATTCCCCAAACCCCCTATTCTTGCATTTAGGCAGCCACCAAATTTAAGACAAACATTGGTGAACAGAAGATTGCCAAATGAACAGCATAACAGAGAAAATGGCACCAAACCCTGCAATAAAAGTTGATGCAAACTATGCCAACACATCTGCAAAGAGGATACAACCAGGCACAACAACAAGACCCACAACATTAGAGGCTCATATTCATGTACATCATCAAATGTAGTGTACATGATATAGTGTACTGTATGTGAAAGGGGGTGTTACATTGGGGAAACCAGACAGAAACTACACATGTGAATGAATCTCCATCGAAGCTCCATCAAAAAGCACCATGAAAACAGTTACTGTACTCCAGTGGGACACCATTTCACCCAGGAGAATCACTCCATCCAGAACCTCAAGATAAAAGTACTCAGGGGGAATTTCAGAACTATCCAACAGCGGAAAACTTTTGAATTAAAAATGATTCAATTTTGAATACAAAGGAATTGGGCATTAACATAGAATTAGGCTTTCTGGCCCACTATCTTAATGTCTTATAGTTAACACATTCCACTTACCTCCCCCCCTTCTATTGCTATTTTTGTAAGCTACATGCTATGCTGAAATGTATTGCTCTTTATTTTACTCTGCTGCATTCTTATCTACAACCTGATCTATAGACTTACTGACCTATCAGGACATTATTCACAGTGCTGGTCTGTTTCTCACTTAACTCTGAATTTTGTCTTTCTTGTTTTTCTAATTTTTTTTCCCCATCTCTTTCTGTTTACTGTTTTTAGTTTATACTTGTATGAGTATCGCTTTTTGACTTGATAAAGAGAGGTAATATCTCTCGAAAGCTCGTCGCTTTATTATGAATACGTTTGTCCAATAAAAAAGGTATCACTATTCACTGCAATACTCTGATTATTCAACTATATATATATATATATACAGTATATATCTATATATATATATATCACATTTATAGTTGTGAGCATGCGAGTTGTTGCTAACGCTTGCGGGCTCTCGCAGCGAAATGAGGGACGCAGTTCCCCGCAAATGCGGGTCCTCGCGAAGCGAGGGGCCGCATTTGCGGTGGTGGAGCATCCCAACGTCCCCGCAAATGCGGATCCTCGCGAAGCGAGGGTCTGCATTTGCGGAGGTGGAGGCTCCAACGTCGGCTGTGTTACACAAACACACCACACACACGACTTTTTAACAAAAAAAAACACAACCCCCAGCCCAAAAAAAAAACAACGTAACGTCCCCGCAAATGCGGATCCTCGCAAAGCGAGGGTCTGCATTTGCAGAGGTGAAGGCTCCAACGTCGGCTGTGTTAACAAACACACACACACACTTTTTTAAAAAGAAAATCTCAATGGCGCCTCACACCCGGTTACACACACACACCGCGGCCGAGGGCCTCAGTTGCTGGCATGGAGCGCCGAAAGCGCTCCATGCTAGCAACTGAGGCCCTCGCTTTCGCAAATGCGGGTCCTCGCGAAGCGAGGGGCCGCATTTGCAATGCGGGTCCTCGCAAAGCAACCTTAACGTAACAGACACCCACACGCACTAAGAATCCCACTATAACGGCCGACCCGCGCGCAACTAAAAATAGTGAAAACACACCAAATACTCACAAAAACGACATAAAAAGCTTACCCATAGCAAGGGGGGTCACCCAGGACCTCTGAAAGTGAAGTTACACCTCCATTTAAGTCCAAATTCCCGAGTTCAGACACACGAAAATCCCCTAAGCGAGAGAAAAAATGGCCGCCGAAAAAAACGAAAACGAGGCTCACCTCAGAAACCTGCATTATCCTGAGAACCAACCTTAACGTAACAAACACCCACACGCACGAAAAATGGCGGAACTGCGCGCATCTACAAACAGTCAAAAAACACCAAATAGTCACAAAAACGACATAAAAAGCTTACCCATAGCAAGGGGGGTCACCCAGGACCTCTGAAAGTGAAGTTACACATCCATTTAAGTACAAATTCCTGAGTTCACACACACGAAAATCCCCTAAGCGAAAGAAAAAATGGCCGCCGAAAAAAATGAAAACGAGGCTCAAAGACCCAGGACCGCTCAGCCACCTACAACTTACCCAAGAAGGGATCCGAGATAAGCTCGTAAACCCGGATTTACCGCAGGGGATCCGAGATAAGCTCCGAGCCCTGCATTAACCCCACATTAACCATCACAGTGGGGGTCCCGATTGCACGCGATCGGGGACCCTCGCTGCAATCACAATTCAAAATTCCTGCGTTACAGGTCCTTAAAGGACCGTAAAGGTCCTTAAAGGACCAGTTGTAAAAGAAAAAAACATTAACACTGTCACCCTGTCAATCATGGGCGTCAATCAATACGGATACCCATAAAACCCTTATTAACCCCTTCACTCATGGGGGTCAATAGAGACCCCCATAAGCCCTTCATTAAGCCTGTCACTCATGGGGGTCAATACAGACCCCCATAAGCCTCTATTTAACCCCATCAGTCCCATAAGGGTATATTAACACCATTATGGGCCTGTTACAACACTACATTAACCACATAAGTGCCATGATGGTCCTCAAGGACCATCATGACACTAAGTATAAACACTATACTGCACTAGACCCCCCCAATAAAACATTAAGTATCAACTAAACACCCTCTACACTAACCCTATTAACATCTACACTACCTACCCCCTATTAACCCCCACCACTCTAATTACAAAAAATTAAAAAGCATGAATTCACAAAAAAAAATATCTACATTACATGAAATAAAAAAACCTAAGTCACAAAAAAAAGGAACATTACAGGAAAAAAAAAAACATTACACCCCCCCCCCCCTCACTACAAAAAAAAAAAATACACACCTGGGGCCTCATTCTATTACCGGCCGTAAATCGTCCGTAAGGATGCGATTCCTTGCGGGGGTTCTGTTAACTCGCGATTCTATTATACGGCCCCGCAAGGATCTCCTCTTACGGCCGGCCGCGTTTCTTGAAACCGGCCGTAAGCTGTGAAATCTAAAAACGCAAAAATAAATTCAAGCCTGCACTGTACAGCTCTGTAATTGCTAGGGATCATATTGGGGGACATGAGGATTAAAAGTAACCCACTCTCAAGCTTGCACATCAGCCCAAACCCGAGTTCAAATTAACTGTTTATTTTCCGGCTGCGGCGTGGGCGGGTCTGAAGTGCTCCAAGCACTCTGGACTTTTTACATGGATATTTTACGGATATTAAAAATAAAATAGTTTACGGATTTGAGTATAGGATAATTATGTGCTATTTTTTCTAACACCAAAATCCCTTTATAGTCTTCTCAAAGTGCAGGATGGCTTTATTTGAGCTATTTTATGTGCTTAATTGGTGCTAGCGGGACCTCTTTCCTGCAAGTAAGCTGCGGCTCGCTTTTAGCCTTGCAGAGAGGTTTCCCGGAGCAATTGAATTGCAAATAGGAATTTCTTACGGCCGAAACTCTTGCGGCCGGTTTAGATCAAAGGCTTTCCTCTGGCGCGAGCGGCCGCAAGAGATAGCAAGGCACCGGCCGCAAGCCTGCCGGAGCCCCCGGCCGTAAGGGAATAGAATAGCCGAATAGCTTGCGGGCGGTCCTTGCGGCCCCGCAACGGCTGCGGCCGGTAATAGAATGAGGCTCCTGAAAAGGAAATACATATAATACAAATACATACAATACAAATACATACAATACAAATACATACAATTACAATACAATTACATATAATTACAATACAATACACCCCTATCTAATATACATCACACAATCTATCTAAATAAATAGCATAATCTAATATACATGCTATCTATATAATAATACATTCCCAATCTATCTAAATAAATAACACAATTTAATATACAATACATCCTATGCTATCTATATAAAACACATACCCCTAGCTAACATACAATAAATGCTATCTATATATTAACTACCGTATTTATCGACGTATAACACGCACTTTTTCTACCTGAAAATAGGGAGCAAATGATAGGTGCGTGTTATACGCCGATATTCCCTCCCCCTCCTCATCCTCAACCTCCCTCCTCATTCTAACCCCCCCTCCTCAACCTAAACCCCCCCTCAACCTAACCCCCCCTCCTCAACCTAAAACCCCACTCCTCAACCTAACCCCCCCTAAATAACTCCCCCTCACTTACCTGCTTCTGTTCCGGCCTCAGCTCCGCTCCCTGACCCGGCGAGCATGTGACGTCACATGTGCGCCACGTCATTAGCATGGGTCAAGGAGCGGAGCGGAGGCCGGAACAAAAACAGGTAAGTGAGGGGGAGGTGAGGAGGGAAGGGTTTAGAATGAGGAGGTGGGTTGAGGTTGAGGAGGGGGGTTGAGGAGGAAGGAGGATGAGGATGGGGGGGTTAAGGGGGTTTGAGGATGGGGGGGTTGAGGAGGGGGGTTGAGGAGGGAGGTTGAGTAGGGGGTTGAGGATAGGGGGGTTGAGGAAGGAGGATGAGGGGGTTTGAGGAGGGAGGTTGAGGAGTGTGTTTGAGGATGGGGGGTTGAGGAGGGGGTTTGAGGAGGGGGTTTGAGGAGGGAGGTTGAGGAGTGGGTTTGAGGAGGGGGTTGAGGATAGGGGGGTTGAGGAAGGAGGATGAGGGGGGTTGAGGAGGGGGGTTTGAGGAGGGGGTTTGAGGAGGGAGGTTGAGGAGTGGGTTTAAGGATGGGGGGGGTTAAGGAGGGGGTTTGAGGAGGGAGGTTGAGGAGTGGGTTTGAGGACAGGGTTGAGGAAGGAGGATGAGGGGGGCTGAGGGGGTTTGAGAATTGGGGGTTGAGGAGGGAGGTTGAGGAGGGGGTTGAGGATGGGGGGTTGAGGAGGGATGATGAGGAGGGAGGTTGAGGAGGGGGTTGAGGAGGGAGGTTGAGGATGAGGAGGGAGGTTGAGGATGAGGAGGGGGGTTGAGGATGAGGAGGGGGCTTGAGGAGGGGGGTTGAGGAAGGAGGATGAGGAGTGGAGGAGGGGGTTGAAGAAGGGGGGTTTGAGAAGGGGGGGATTTTGCTTCAAAGTTCCTTATTTTAAAAAAAAAATTTCCCTAAAATTTCCTTTTTAAAATGAGGTGCGCGCTATACGCCGGTGCGTGTTATATGCCGATAAATACGGTATATATATATATATATATATATATATATATATATATATATATATATATATATCACATTCATCCCTAATAAAAAAAAATATAAAAAAATAAAAAACAACAAATGTGTTCAGTATCTTCATTTCTGGTACAAAGGCAGCTAATTCTGCTTTTAATCTAACAATATAAAAAATTCAATAGCAAATCAATTTTAACTCAATCAAATTTCAGAAATAGTACTGACAAACAAATATATGTGCAATCTCTAACTGAGAAAGTTGTTTCTAAGAATAGTGTTTAACTCTGATATAGTTAGATATTTCAAATGGATTCTGCTTGAGCAAGTGCACATAGGTTGCTGGGAAACTGTATGTAAGTGTATGATATTATGTCTGTAAGCAATTGAAGTTGTGTAAAATATTTGAAAAAGGGTTGAATGGTTGGATGCATAGGAAAGGGGGAATAAAAAAGAAATGGAGACAGAAGAAGGCAGTTTTCTGTTAGAGTGTAGAGTTTGGCAAAACCCCATGCGGTCGGCCCCTCTTATAGAGGGACAATCAGTCTTTACAGCGTGAATCCCAATCCTCTTTTGAAGGAAAGTCCCACATTTAAGGGTAAAACCTTGTTTCCAAGCCCTGATCTAGCCCCACTTTGTTCTGTTCTTCCTGTTGTTTTCTTTAAAATCTTAGAAGACAAAATCATGGAGTGTAAGATCTACAGAATATATATATACTAGCGACTTGCTCGTCAAAAAATGACGGTCAATAAGATTTTAAGCCATGGCAATGCTGTTTGGCACACAATGTTAAGCTTTTATACTCTAAGGATCATTGCAAGCCTTTCCTTGCCTGTCCTTTGGCTCGTCTCTATATTTTTTAAACTACTAATTAATGAATTAATTGAATAATAAATGAATATAGTGTACCTTTTTCTAATTAATAATAACAATCAATAGCCTGAAGAGGTAACAATCTCTTTTTATTGTCCTGCAGCATATAATGTCCAGTTGGACTGTTGCTGGCCTGAGGAGATAGTTTTATGAATGTCCCAAGTGTGCATTAGAAATAGGCTGCGAGAGGGCAAACCATTGGTTTATTTGTGTAAAGCGCTACTTTAGATGCGTAATGTTGTTAGTTGCAAGTTATGGTTGTAAAATTGTGTTGTTTGTCTATCTGCTACGAGGTTTGCAAGCATTTGCCGTCCTTTGTAACAGTGTATTTTGTACCTCGTATGTTCCTGGGTGAAAGTGGTATGCGGTTGGCGGTGTTTTGCACTGTCCAGGGTCATGTAGCCTTGTTTCTGTTTTGTTTGGCCGACATTTTTTTCCTTGCTTAGCCGATTTTCAAATGTTGAAACTGGGCAAAATCAACTTAAATTCTCGTTCCACCTTACTCCCAGACGTCCTGGCTGTTACCCTTGCTGTGTGTGATGTTTTTGTTGTTTTTTTGTGTTTTTTGCTTTGCGCGGTTCAGCCTTTAACTTTGCATTTTTCCTATCTCTTATTTTTTTTTTCTAAGTCCCGTGTTTGGAGGCTAAGTCAGGCATGTTTCAATGTGTGAACGGCTCACCTCGCTTCTCCTTTCTGGGTAAGTCCTGTGTGTTTAATTGCCTCTACTGTTCGCCTTGCTTCGTGAGGCTCACAGGCAATGAGCGACTTCGGCGCTCATCGCCCAAATGCTGCGAGTTTTAATGTCTTAACGGATTGCCTCGCCACACAAGGCTCGCAGGTGATGAACGCCAAAGGCGCTCATCGCCTAAGTGGTCTGAGTTAACGGCTCGCCTCGCTGGCAATGAGCTCACTCAAAGCCTGACGACCTCTCGTCGTTTGACAATTTTAATATGTGATATTGAGCATTTTGCACACATCAATTGTGTATGTTTACACTTTAGTTTAAACATTGTATGTAATGTGCCTAATAGTGTAGATTTTTTTTCAAGAATGTGTCCTTATTTGTCCATTTGAAATGTTGGGTTAATATATATTAGTGGCTAAATATAAAACTTTGTGCGCCATAGATTGGACAACCCTAATCTAAATTAAGTTTTAGAAAGTTCTGATGGACTAATAATGATTTGAATAAACTGAAGTATTGTAGAACAAGCAGTAAGTCAATTCAATGCCTTAGATTAAGTTCCTTTCATCCGCTGAAGGCGCTCATTGCAGGCAGCAGCACATGCGAGCCTCGCGAAGCAGCCGTGCAGCACTTAAGCTGCAATAAGCGAGCCTCGAGAAGCAAGGCTCACCAGCAGCGCAGCACTGTTCAAGCGCGTAACTCTAAAACCCCACCAAAAAAAAAAAATAACATGTACATAAAATTCTAACACACTCATATACAGTACAGGGGGAGACACAGGAAGCCTAGGAGTGAGTGAAAGTACACCCATATTTGGCATTTTTGATCACTCGAAAATCGCCTAAGTGAGGGAAAAAATGGCGGACGAAAAAAAGCAAAATTTCATAAACAGCATGAAAACGAGCCTCAGCAAAGCCAGGCTCGCAAAACTTACAAAATACACAAAGCTTAAGACTAACACTTACACGAACAACGACAGGCACGCAGGACTTAGAAAATGCACCACACTGAACACACTAACACTTACACCAACAACGGACTTTGAAAATAAAACCAACGGCAGTCACTCTGCTCCACGCAAACATTCAGCAGACACACAGAGGAGAAAGACACAGGGAAGGGATGGCAGAAGATGCTGGAAAGAGACACATGGCATTCCCAAGCACAAAACTTGCAGGTTAGCAAGCCCTGCAATGAGCGGCCTATACAGTAGGCGAGAGGAAAGGCTTGCAATGAGCGCTGAAGGTGATCAGTGCAAAGCAGGAAACTTGAAGTACACAGGGGGAGAGGCTCGCAATGAGCGCCAAAGGTGCTCAGAGGACCAAAAGCCTCACATTGTGTGGCAAACAGCATTGCCAGCCTTACAATTTTAATCCCGTCATTTTTTATGGGCAAGTTCCTAGTTATGTTATAATAAGGGAAAGCTGTTTTACTTTCATTTGAATGTATCAAATATATTTTATTTTCAAATTTAATTTCCAAACAAATTGGCTATGCATGTTTTAGTAGAGTGAGGTAAATGCTGATTACATTTTTTTACATGCCTCTTAAATGAATGTGTTTTAAATACCGTAGATGGTTTTATAAAACACCACAAATATTTGATTATATAGGAATTAGAGGAGACTGTTTAGGTAGAAATTCTCAAAGTTTGACATTTGAAGTGTGCAGGTTAGATCAAAGAAGTAGACGAGAATCATTGGAAATAAAGGTGACTAGGCAAGTTACAATATGGTTGTTGGTCTGTTCTGTAGTAGGACTGAGCCCAGTTGGTGAGTTAATAGACCATTCAGTGGTAATGGTTTAGCATGGATGTTTAGCTGCTCTCCGTGGTGCTGAACAAGCCTTGCATCATTTAGAGGAGCATGTATAAGGCATATAAGTTCCAAAGGACATCATATTCCTTACAGACATTGCAGACATCACCCCTACTGTATGGGCAATATATTATTCATATGTATATTACAATTTTAATAGACTTAATGTCATTCCTTCAGACCTAAACGACACATATACCTGTAGTCACAGAAACCCATCTAGCAATATTTAAAGGCCACTGTAGTCAATTTTTTTTCTAATTGATCTTCTGAATTACTGAAAAACTTAAAAGACCAGTTTACTCACATAACAACAAACCAAAATTGCACAATTCAAAAAAAAAGAAAATAAAATGGGCAAAATATTTTCCGAAATAATAAACATAAACACAGCCTTTTCATTTTTATAAAAAATGATTTCTTAATGTAGGGATCAGCTGACTCCATTTTACTTTCTCATGAGGGTGTGTCCTTGAAAACTAATGAGCTTCAGATTATTCCTATTAAAACACTGGCAGTTATAGATGCCACATTCCTGTTGTAAATATAGAAATTTGATATGCAGCATTTGGGAACCTGGTGTACCAGCTGTGAAACACCGGTTTCAAGAGTGATTCTTAATTTATGTGTGTGTGAAATAACCTTTCAGAAGAATAGTAGAGACAGCAAAGGAATTGAAGTACTATATATGTGGTATATCCAAAGGCTTCCCCAAGAAGTCATTTAATCTGGGTCTTTAGTAAAATAAGAGAAAGAGCAGACTAGATGGACCTTTTGGTTAATATTTTCCTTTATAAGCTATGTAAATGTGTACTATAACTGGTCTCAAAACTAACATATATAGAAGTAAATGTGATTAATTAATCTGGGTCAGATATTGTGAATAGCAATCAAGAAAAAAGAAACAAAGTGCCCAATTCAGTTGAGCAATCATAAGGTACTTTAGCCAGTAAGTAAGGAGGTAAGTTAATTTGCTTTCAATTGTCTAATTGTCAAATCGTCTTTTTGCGGGCCCCACCCTGTTACGGGTTACGGCCTTGAAAACTTTGCGATGCTTAAACCCGGAACTTACAGCCTCCCGAAGCCTTTGACCTTTCACGGCCACAAAAGTTACAATTGCTAAAATTCTGTTGCAAAAATCGCTTAACACAGCACCCGCAGGCAAGCCTGCAAAAGGCAAATGTCGACCCAAAGCTTACGGCTTCCAAATAGGACACACAAAGGGTTTACAGACTAGTTAGGGACAATGTAAAACACAATAAAACACACCAATGGACTTTAAAATATTTGGAAAGCAATGGAAGGCATTACAATTACTTGCACAACAACTCTCAACTATCAAATATTGAAAAGAAAAAAAAAATATTTGTCTCATAGGTTGTAATGGTCTCGCATTTGCCAATATGAAAAGTCATGCTGCAAGATGCTGAAAGCACTAACTTATGTCTCTGTCTTATCCACAAGGTTTGCATGTCAAATATACTGAAGTGGGTTGCCAGTCCCTTTTCTAGTGGACTGTGATTTGTCTGACCTCTCTGCTATGACCTGCCCAACTACAGTGGCCCTACATGGTATAGCTCACAGCTTCCTTCAGGTACACAAGCCCCTTCACAACAACCAGTTAGCAATCCAAAAGGGGATAAGGGGAACATACACCACACTAATCTACTCTAACTCATCAGGAAGGGCCACAAAAACACATGGACGCTGTGCAGAGGCAGGTGGAGCACCAGCCAACTCACCTCCATCAGGGATAATCACCATTGCTGGTGGCCATGTGCCAAGATGTTTACCCATTATCATTTGATGACATCCCATTAATTGTTTTGCTATCAGTCAGATTATTACCTGTCATATTCCTACCAGGCCTTTAGGGGAATGTTGATAGTCCACAGTATCACAAATGGGACTTTGCATGTGTATTAACCCTTTATAATGATATATGATGTATAATATTATTACTATTATTATTATTATTATTGTTATTATATGTATTAACCTATTGCATAGTTACTAGGGCTCATTAGCTTACAGATATAGGAATGTGACAAAATGTGATGTACGTGGATGTCCCATAGACCCAAATATTGAAAACACACTGACACAGTGAGAATGGTATAACAAAGCTTTATTTCATACACAGAGCTCAATCAGAAATGGACAAGACTGTGCATTAATATCATAAGTGTGCCCGGATCCCGGGAGAACAAGAGGCTATTGTTGGGAAAAAGGGGATACCTAAAGGGGGTAATGTCAGAGTCTGGAATAAGCCTGATGCATAGCACCTACCAGGGTCACATGTGGTCACTACACCACTGCAACCCGGATCTGATGAAGAAAAGGATCATCAGAAATCACTCCATTTAATTGAAGAAACCCTTAATGTGAATAGCACTTACAACTTGTCTATATCTGCTCAATTAAGCAGATGAACATAATCATGGATCATGTCATACAGATTTATTCCACACACAGTGTGTTATCAGATATTAAGGAATAATCAGAAATTGATGAGCAGAATCTGTGACACAGAAAGAGGAGGTTGAGGAACATGCCTGCATGGTCGTGAGATTGGGCTATTAAGACCTACACAGACCAGAACAAGATATCAATCAGAACATTATTTGGATTGTCTGATTCCCATCGAACATCAATTGCAGAAGTATTCAACATAATCATACGTGTACACACTCTCTAGCCAGCCAATAGTATGTCAGCATTAATGCAAAATAATATTCATTGCATAGTGTGGATGAGGAGGACTTAGGGAAGTGGTTCTCATTCCTCACCTCAGGAGCCATCAGACCGGCGATGATTTAGGTGAAACTAAACATGAGGCAAATATTATTCAACAGGTGGTGGAGCCTCATATTGCTTCACATGTGTATTCACACAGTGTTTCACCTAAATCATGGTCTGTGTGGTGGGTCCTGGGGAGAGGTTAGACAACCACTGAACTGGGGGACGCTCTCACTTACTTCCTCTTTCTGAGCCCTGGGCCCACACCCTCCGTGCCTGTGCGCTTCCTCCCTCTACCATGGCTGAGAGGTTTGGATTGAGGGGTGCATCCAACTGTGGTGGCTGTGTAGCAGCTGGCATTGGTGCTAATGGTTGAGATGAGGAGGCCGCAGGCTCTTGTTGCGGTGGGAGTGGAGCCTGTGGAACCGAAGGCTGGAGTGTATTCACGTGGGCCAACTGCACCAGCCGCGCCAAGTGTGTCCGGGCTTCTTTGTCCCTATGAGCCATTTGCTCATACCTCTCCCTCTGAAGATTATGCCTCCTCAACTCACCATATATTGCTTTGATGATTTTGACCTGTGCGGTACCAATATTGTTCTGCCTTTGAAGCTGAGCTGTCAGCAGTTGCACTGATAGAATGTCGTGCTCATCAGACATGCGAATGTCCCTCAAGGTGCCTTGTGTGGGGATGTGAGTTCCGTCTCCGGACAGAGTTTGACTGGATGTGCTGTGGTGAGGCCAGAGATGTTGCCCATTGTGATGGTGTTCCCCGTAGGGATAGTGTTCCCCATAGGGATTATGTTGCCAATGGAGATGCTGTTGGCAATGGAGATGCTGTTGCCCATATGGATGGTGATAGCCCGGTCTGTTTGGGCAACAACTGCCGTGACATCAACTGCTAGGAAAACAACTGCTTGGACAACTGCTGGGGCAACCACTGCTAGGACAACCGCTGATGTGGCATAATTTGTTTTTACAACATCTGTTGTGGCACAGACAGGAGTGGAAGAGAATTGAGGAGCGCCAACACATCAATTGCATGTCACTAGGTGGCAATAGTGGGCCTGTTGAGAGTGGTCCCCAGGACCTCGACATCGCTGCAGGTGGTTGGTGGCTCAATGACATTTGAGTCATTTGAAAGGGCTGGGAACATGCCCGTGATGCGTGTGAGGGCCTGGGGCTGTTACCCACAATGGTCTTGCTGCTGATGGCCCAGCCTCCTGTGATGGGCTCGGGCCCTCAGCCTTCTCCACCACCACTTGAATTGGTCAATTGTAATTCCTCTGGTGGAGCCACCACCTGTTTCTCTGCGGTCAGGGTAAGCATCCTTGGTACTGAAATGAGACGACAATCGTATTTGAGTATTGATTCACTGAACAATTGTTTGCTGTGTGTTTCCATATCCCTGACATCATGGTCACTTGTAATTGGCTGTGGTGATTGTTTCCCGCAGATAAACATTGAGCTGTATCATGATCATTGTGGATCATGGCTCATATCAATATATATATATAGCTGGTGCAGTGTGCCATCTGCAGTTCATTAGGGCACATTCTCATCTGAATCTGTTGTGCAGTGTGTGAGACTGGCCAATCTGTGATCAATTCTCAGGCTAGTACATGACACACACATGCAGTCCTTCAGAGTCTGTATCCGCATATGCTGCAGTGTGCACACCCATACATGTACTCTCTTTTGGATGTAAAGTCAATATTGATATACAGCTATACCTCATTTAACGCTGGGTATTGGTTCCAAACAATAGGATTATTAGGCGACACAGCATTAAATGGGGCAGTTTAACATGAGAAGGATAGGGATAGTGGAACTCATGGCAGAAAACACACAATTGCAATTGATATTTGAACTGTTTTGTTTTATATGAACTTTGAACAAACAGCACACTTAACACTAACACAAACTGCATTTGCAACTACTATTCCGAATCCGTTTTAACTGCAGGTATTGGACAGACATTTAATTGATAACAATTATGATAATAATATGATAATAATATAATATATAATAATATTTACATGGTTATTGCTGCCCCATATATCTGTAGTCATAACCAGGGATTTTACAATAGGTATGTCAGTTATCTATGTGTGTGGGGTTCATGTGTGTGCATATGAGAGCATGATGGTGCATATAAAAACTCACATTGCAGGGTTTCCTAAAAGCCATTGTCCAACTGTCCTGGAAGGTCCACTACTGCTGCTGGCTCCAACGGCTCATTAATAGTATGCTCCCATCCACAGTAGGTGATGTTGAGTGGTGGGCCTCCGCTTCCATCTTCTTCTTGACCTTCATCCGGCAGTCATCATATCGGTGTTTAATTGACTTGACATCCCTGTTTGCAACCTCTAGTGATGCAACAGCTGCAGTAATCTCATTCCAGGCACATGCCTTCTTTGCAGGCCTCACATCCCTCCCATCAGGGATGATGCTACGGTGGGCTTCGGCTTCCCTGAGGAGGTTTTCTGTCTTCTCTGGGCTATAATTGTGGGCCCTCTGGTTTGCCACAACCTCTTGCCCTCCCAACTGTGCTTGGGGTTCCTGGCCTCCCTGTTCTCTCCCTGGGGCCTGCCCCTCATCCCCACTCCTCCCCCCTAGGATCAGGCCCCTGACCCTCTGCTCCTACACCTTGTGTGCCTACATCTGGGGGCACATCCCTCCCCCTCCTGCTCTAACACACCTGTACCTTCCCTCCCTGACCAGCTTAGTCCTCTCACTCTCTCCATACCTCTATCTCTCCTCCTCCAGTGTTCCCCTCTTTCTCCTCACTCTCCTCCTCATCCGGTGTTTCTATCTCTAGCACTCTCTATCTCCCTCTAGCACTCTCTATATCTTTATCATTCTATCTCTCCCTCTCTGTGTCTCTCTATATCTATATCTCTTTCAAAAACCCACCAAAGCCTAGACCTGTGTGTTGACATTCTCAGCTACAGCGCAGTCAAAGACTTACAGTTTTTGCAGTCTTTTAAACCGGTTTAAGCGGCATTGATTGTCGCTCTACGCTTCCTATTGGTTAACTGACCTGTGATGGGATTGCAAATTACAGCCTTGATTGATTTTGGCGCACTTAATCGAATTAGATTCTCAGAAGGATCACATGTGAAATCAGGGTTTACGGGTTTGAGGCCTCGGCCCGTAACTTGAGCCCTTGCTCAATTGAATAGCTCCGGAATTGGAGATGAATGGGAGCCTGCAGCTCGCCCGCAGGCATATGGCTACAATCCCGGGAGCTGCGGGCTCGCAATTGAATTGGGCTCAGAGAATGCATTACTATTAAGAGAGCAATGTAAGCGGTGGCTCCTTTGAGAACATTCTGGAAATAAAAAGCTGCAGATAGGCACAACATTTCACCTGCAGGAGTATATTGCATTGATCTTGACTGGAGAGCTCACATTCTAGTTGCTGCTTACTGGTTTTTGGAATGTATGACTACAAATGGTCAAGGGTTGACCATATGTATTGTCTGGATATTTTCCAATTCTGGCAGACTTTCCTGTTCTGCTCTAGCCATTTCTTCTTCCTATCTTGTCCTGTTATGCCCTTAACACGTTGTGCAACTTGGTATGTCAACCTGACAACATATACAAACTGCTCACATCATCTGACAGGGAAAGCAACTACAGACAGTGCCTCATTCAATTGCAATTAGGCCAATTAAATAGGGCTCTAAATAAGCAGAGGGCATATTTTTTTTTAAAGAAGTTTTTAGTTAGTGAAGACCTTGCTTTTGGATAGAAGTTCACTAACTAAACACTTCTGTAAAAAAAATGCTCTGTGCTTATATAGAGCCCTATTCAATTGGCCAAATCACAATTGAATGAGGCCCAAAGTCTTTGCACAAACTCTTAATTACTCCTAATTTACAGCCTTATTAAATTGCAATTCGGCAAATTCAAAGGAGTTCTATTTAAGCACAGAGCATTTTTTTTTTACAAAAGTTTTTAGTTAGTGAACTTCTATCCAAAAGCAAGGTCTTCACTAACTAAAAACTTCTGTAAAAAAATATGCTGTGTGCTTAAATAAAGCCCTTTTAAATTTACTGAATCGCAATTTAATAAGGCTGATAATGTATTATGCTGAACTTTGACCACATTTGATTAGAATAAAGAATTCAAAAGTATATAAATTTATGTGTTTCTATAAGGCAGACAATCCAAAAAATATTCTGATAAGTACAACCATTCATGATAACCAATAAGAAATCAATTATTACAAAATGTATTTCATTAAAATATTTTGCACATGCGGATATTCAGCATTAATAACATGATTTTATCTGTTATTCTCCAAAGTCTATGTATTAAAACATGTATAATATTTGGCACTTAGGTGCTACAGAATAAAATGTAATGTCATATTATTAACTGAACTTTGTATTCTGTTTTATAAAGGAACTCATCCATATATGTGATCTATATAATTTATATACTTTGTAGAATTTATCTCACACTGAATATTATTACTTTGTTGGTACTCAGTTATTTGTGTGTAATAAGTAACCTTCACCTGCAGCTAAATATGTAGCTTCACTTCCACAGACAGATGGGCCTAGCTTTCCACAAGCTTTTCTTAATTGACATCCATGTGTTTATATCTTATGACATCACAACTAAGTCCCCAGCTCAAGATAAGCTGCTAAATAAGGCAGATAAGCCAATGCATTGCACCTAGTCTCTCATACAGGTTAATGAAAATGACACCAGAGCTATAGCATTCAAGAAATAGTATTAATCAGTATCAGAACACACAGATTAATCAAGGTAAAAATATACCCATTCCCATGTAATTCTCTTGCACCTCTACTAGTTATACACCGTTTGATGTAGTAGCATTGGATTGGAACAACTAAACTGGAGATTTACGGTACCTTTTTCAATTTTTTATCAACCAACACTATAACCCTATATATAATACCACAGCAGGAATGCCCTGTCAATAACTGACGTATCCTTTCTACTTAAAGTGTCTATCCAAGGGTATTACTTTATTGAACCCTCTCCTCTTTCCTTATGCTTTTCCATCTTCCTCTAGTCAATGCACTAGGCTGTGACCCTCCTACCCTTGCTCAGATTTCTCTCCTTCCTCTAACGCTAAAATCAAGAAAGTGGATTCATATATCTTCATTATTGAACTGCATATATACATTCAAATACATAAATTTTCTCCTCTCAAAATGGGGTGAATGCAGTTTGATAGGCAGCATGAAGTCTCAATGCACCACTTTTACAGAATATGAATCTTAGCTTTTGCAGCCTCTCCAATTTTCTCTCCCTTTTCTCTCTCATGAAGGGTGCCATATGTCATATCTTAAGGCCACACTACCTGGGGAGGGGATGATAGCATGGTAAGGTCAACCCCTTTCAATGTCGGCAGGTCTTAAGTCACAGCTGTGAACTTAGGGGAACAATTAAGAGTGATCTTGTGTCTGACTTTTGAAGTTGCACTGAAGATAATTATGTTAGAAGGTGAATAATCTAAAAAGTGACTGTGGCATTATCAGCCTTATTAAATTGTGATTCAGTAAATTTAAAAAGGCTCTAATTAAGCACACAGCATATTTTTTTACAGAAGTTTTTAGTTAGTGAAGACCTAGCTTTTGGATAGAAGTTCATTAACTAAAAACTTCTGTAAAAAAATATGCTGTGTGATTAATTAGAGCCCTTTTAAATTTACTGAATCGCAATTTAATAAGGCTGTAGATTTGCAGCCTCCAGATTCAAGTGTTCCCTGCAACATCATCACATAGCCAATCCTTATTATAGTGCTCCCTTTTAAGCATATACAGCCTTATTAAATTGCGAATTGGCCAATTCTAAATGGCTCTATATAAGCACATATTTTTTTTCAGAAGTTTTTAGTTGGTAACCTTCTATCCAAAAGCAAGGTCTTCACTAACTAAAAACTTCTGTAAAAAAATATGCTATGTGCTTACATAAAGCCCTTTTAAATTTACTGAATCACAATTTAATAAGGCTGATAGTACATATTTTTGTAGTCATTATTAATGCAAAAAGTGCATAAAATGATATAACCGTGTAGTAAAAACTACACCAATCAACTTATTAAAGCATCTAAAATTAGAAAAGCAATAAATAATCGGGTTACAACTGTGAGAATTCTCATCTGGTTCATTTAATATTCTTTGCTTCATAAAGTATCTTCAGGATTTCTCTCATAGCATGAAATAGAAACAGAGGAAATATTAAATGTAATATATTTTTTGTAAAGCAAAGTCAAACAACAGTCACTAAATTCACATACTCCTGTGCATCAAGGCCCACAGTCCTTTCTAGGTGATCCAACACAACCCTGTTTATGAAGTGTCTTGTGGTAGGGACTTCCTTTCACAACACAGTAGAAGCTCTCACTTGACCAGACATCTCAGTGGGCATCCCACTCCTAATGTACTTCTCAAGGTATAGCCTAGTTTAAAGGTCTTCAGGTAAAGTGCGGGTCCTAAGCAAATAGTAGTGGCAAAGGACACCATTTGGCACTCCTACCACCAACCTGTTTGTCCCCTTTGCACTTTTTCAAGTTGTTCATTATAATAAAGACTGAAGCAAATTATCTCTTGCTCTTAATCATTTCACAAGTGCCATTCCTCCTTTGACTACACTTGTCTCTCCATACACACTTTTGATACTAAATAAGGACGCTTCATTTAAGAGTTGTTCTGTATTGGGCATTTATTTTCTTTCTTTTGTAAATATTTTTTCAGATACTAGTTATGTGGTTTACAACAATCAAATACATTAAATCTCTTCATTGCTGCAATAAACTAGAGCTTGCTCTAGTTAAGCAATCAAATTTCCATTGAAATTGATTTTTCATGTGATTCAATCAGCCCTCTTAAAGAAATAATGTAATTTATTCTTGGTATTGTGTTTTTGAAAAGCAATAAATGATAGAGCCAATCCGTTAATTGAAGCGGTTATGGATAATGATTTGACATTTAAATCTATATACAGTTAATGAAATTGGAAATATGTTTTTTTTTGTTTTTTGCAAAAAGTGCGTCACTGGCTGCAAGAATTAAATCATAATCATGAATCAATGCATGCAGATACATGTAACTAAATGTTTTACTGAATAAGTACTACTGTTTCATTTTGTATTTAAAAGAACACTGTTGCCTACTATAAGGGACCACTGTGGTCAGTTGTTTTTCTATATCGTATTTTAAATAACTTAAAAACAAGTAAATACACAATCTTTACATTCTTAACATTTTTGTGCAATTATTTTTTAATGTAGGCATTCATTTTTCTCACTTGATTTTGTCAGTTATCAGAAGAGTGTGTCCTTGTAAACTAATGAACATTCCATTACTGTGAATCAGAGCATTGGCTGTTGCATCTGTCACATTCTCATTGTGCAGGTAGAAGTTTACTGTTTAGTTAGTATCCTTGCAGCTCAGGTAGTTGATTATCATAAGACAAACAATTGTAGATTTGACAGCAGCAGAAATGCATATAAAAGGTGAAAAATAGATACTGTATTATTTGGTTACATTCTAAGAACAATTTGGGCTCCATTCAATTCGAGATTCGCAACTCAGTCGCAACAGAGAGTCTTTGTTAGATAATTGGATAATTTGAAAGTGATGCACCACCCCCCTTCCCACTCACTGGTTCAGAAGCAGGAAGTTGCATCAATAAATGCAACCACAGTTCTTCAGAAATGTAAAAGCTCTCTTACACACATTACTTCCACCTATGTATCATGGATTTCTCCAAAGCCTATTTATATTTAGCAACTGTTGATAGAGCAAAGACTGGTCCTTTAAAAAAGCATTACATACCAAATAGTTTGGAATAATTCTAATCAAACAAGGTTAGCTATGTCATATGTGTATATGCCCATATGTTTAGAGTAAGTCAGAAAGTATAGACATACAGTTGTGACTGATCATGCAAACTTTTATTTAATTTTATTGAAGGATAGTGATCATATGAAGCCATTTATTATCACATAGTTGTTTGACTCCTTTTAAAATCATAATGATAACAGAAATCCCCCAAATGGCCCTGATCAAAATGTACATACCCTTGAATGTTTGGCCTTGTTACAGACACACAAGGTGACACACACAGGTTAAAAAGGCAATTAAAGATTAATTTCTCAAACCTGTGTTTTTTTAAATTGCAATTAGTGCCTGTGTATAAATAGCCAATGAGTTTGTTAGCTCTCACGTGGATGCACTGAGCAGGCTAGATACTGAGCCATTGGGAGCAGAAAAGTACTATCAAAAGATCTGCGTAACAAGGTATTGGAACGTCCTAAAGATGGAAAAGGATATAAAAAGATATCCAAAGCCTTGAAATTGCCAGTCAGTACTGTTCAATCACTTATTAAGAAGTGAAAATATGGGGATCTCTTGATACCAAGCCAAGGTCAGGTAGACCAAGCAAGATTTCAGCCACAACTGCCAGAAGAATTGTTCAGAATACAAAGAAAAAAAGACGGTGTGGTTGTTTCAAAGAGCACAATACAATGATACTTGAACAAAAATGAGCTGCATGGTCGAGATGCCATAAAGAAGCATTTACTGCACCAATACCACAAAAAAAGCCCAGTGACAATATGCCCGACAACACCTTGACACGCCTCACAGCTTCTGGGCACACTGTAAGTTGGAGTGGCGAGACCAAAATAGAGCTTTATGGTCACAACCATAAGCACTAGGGATCAACAAGGCCTTTAGTGGAAAGAATACCATACCCACTGTGAAGCATGGTGGTGGCTCACTGATGTTTTGTGGAAGGGGGGAGGGTGAGCTCTAAAGGCACGAGGAATCTTGTGACAATTGATGGCAAGATGAATGCAGCATGTTATCAGAAAATACTGGCAGACAAATTCTATTCTTCTGCATGAAGGCTGCGCATAAGACCCCCTTGACTTTCTAGCATGACAATGACCCTAAGCACATGGCCAAGTTGACCCTCCAGTGGTTACAGCAGAAAAATGAGAAGGTTATGGAGTGGCCATCAGTCTCCTGACCTTAATATCATTGAGTCACTCTGGGGAGATCTCAAACGTGCGGTTCATGC
Source organism: Discoglossus pictus (assembly GCA_027410445.1). Classification (NCBI taxonomy): domain Eukaryota; kingdom Metazoa; phylum Chordata; class Amphibia; order Anura; family Alytidae; genus Discoglossus; species Discoglossus pictus. The sequence goes on along the minus strand of CM050168.1, from coordinate 92,318,443 downwards.
AAGACGACCAAAACTTTGTATGACCTGGAGGCATTTTGCCAAAATGAATGGGCAGCTATACCACCTGCAGGAATTAGGGGTCTCATAGACAACTATTACAAAAGCCTGCACGCTGTCATTGATGCTAAACGGTGCAAATACACAGTATTAAGAACTAAGGGTATGCAAACTTTTGATCAGGGCCATTTGAATGATTTCCGTTATCATTATGATTTAAAAAGAAGCAAAACAACTATATGATTATAAATGCTTCATATGATCACTATCTTTCAATAAAATAAACATTTTTATATGATCAGTCAAATTTTCAAAATAAATGCCAAAATGTCACAATTTCTCCTCAGGGTAAGCAAACTTTTGAGCACAACTGTGTATGCATATAGATATGCATATAGATATTTATTTACTGATGGGAATATTACACCTTAATGTCCTTAGAGATATCTAAGCAGGATATAAGTGTTGTATACAAGTAGATAGGACAATCACTCCTGTCAGATTCTGTACTTATTTGGAAATATACAGCATTCATACCCACAATCTGTGAGCAGCAATTTTCTTTATTACTTGCAGTATACAATAATACATTCAGACTTGTTCAAGCAACACAAAAAAATCATCTTCCAATATTAAACACTGACCCAATGTAATCTGTGCACAGCAAAGTCATTAATCAAATACTACAATACTGAAAAGTCTTTAAAATCTGCATTATCTATCAAGCTTCTAAAAGAGAATGTTTAAATCATTACAGCAGAATTGAAATAAGTGCCACAAAGGTTAAAAAGGTGAACAAAACACTAATCCCCTTGTGTATTAGCATTGCAAACCTACCTCTGAAAAATCTATATTACAAAGCAACAATGAAAACCTGTATTTTTATTATGACCTTTTAAATACCTATATCTGGTAATAGACTTAGCTTTTGAATGTAAAATATGTAGCATTTAGTGTATTATTACATGTAATTATAATATAGTGGCCACTGATTTGTTTTCCTTTGTAACATAGTAATTAAGTTCAATCTTTTTAGATCTCATCTGATACTTGTAATATGTCAATTGTTAATTGATCCAGAGGAAGGCAAACAAATATCTCCCTTTAAACTTTGACTAGTTGTCTCATAAGGGGAAAAAATCCTTCCTGCCTCCAAATACTGGCAATTGGATTACTACCTGAAGCAATACTCCTCCTACTCTAGTTATCCAACATAACTCTGTATATGTTTTTTATCTGTGCCATGAAAGGGATTAATAAATGTAATTTACCTGTCATTTTGGAATTTAATAGGAAATCTTGGATCATCTTGGACAATTTAGAAAATTAGTTTACCGAACATTTTTTTTTGCATCTGTAAAACGCTACTGTAGGTTTAATTGGTTTGAAGCTAAAGTGTTATTAGTGATCTATAATGCTCAAAGCCATCCTGCTCATGTGTCCAACTTGGACTTTTTGCATTCTGGTTGAAGTTATTTTCCTGCCGAACACTCCTTTTTTTTATTCCAGTCAATGGATCAGGGAGTCATTGCAACTTTTAATGCGTTTAATCTTGGTCTCACTTTTCAACAACTTATTGACAATACAGATGTCAAAATTAAAGAATCCATGATGCCATTCTGGAAAAAATATAAAATCATGGATGCCGTAGGCAACATCAATCTCTCTTGGAAAGAAGTGAAAGAAACATGTACGAAAGGAGTGTGGAGGAAGATATGGCTGGAGCTATCCGATGATCTGCAACCAGAATATCCCATTGTTGACCAAATTGTTGACCTAGTAAATAGGGCAGGACTAGGAGATGCTAATGCACAGGATATCGAGGAGTTGCTGTAAGTTTCTGATTAGAGCCTTACCAACGACGACCTGCAAAAAATGTCAGAACAAGGGATTCACGCTGAACCTGAAAATAGTGATTGAGACAACAAGGAACCCAAAGAACTTGCTGCAGATTTCTTCCCCAAAAGTTTAAAGACAATAAATTAAGTTGTCGATCAATTTGTAGCAAACAATCAAACCATTCACAGAAGCAGAAAAGCAAAATGAGGCATCTGCTGGATGAGAGGAAAAAAAAAAGAGAAATGTCACTGGAAGAATACATCACAAAAAAACAAGAATCCCAGAAGAGCCAGAACCTTCAGCATCACAAATGTAAAGTTTATATTTCTGTATATGTTCATTTTGTGTTTGTGTCATATTTACTGATTTTTGGAAGTTCATATAAAAAATAAAATAAGTAAAAATTGAAATTGTGTATTCTTGGTCGCGAGTTCCCCTATCCATAGCTACCCTATGTTAAAATGACTCCATTTAGCAATGTTTTGCTTAGCACATTAAATGGGGTATACCTGTATGCTGTTTTGAAAAACCTGTTTTAGTATTGAGCAAAGGATTTTTAGAAAGTGAAAAATAAAAGCCCAGCTTTAATTTATTGAATATTCTGTACAGTGATCAGCTATTGATTTATGTGTTTTCTTGTTTTTGTAACCTGGGAGGATAAACTATTAGGGCCTCATTCAATTGCGATTTGGCCAATTGAATAGGGCTCTAAATAAGCACATAGCATATTCTTTTTAAAGAAGTTTTTAGTTAGTGAAAACCTTGCTTTTGGATAGATGTTTACTAACTAAAAAGTTCTTTAAAAAAAAATGTTATGTGCTTATTTTGACCCCTATTCAATTGGCCAAATTGCAATTGAATGAGGCTCTTAGTAACTTGTTTTGCTTTCCAAAACAATGTAATCATTATTTAAACTCTTTCAATGGATAAATCAGGTTAGGGAAAGCAAACCATGTCTGCCCCTAGTTCAGCATGTAATAGTATTAAATTAAGGGTTGTGTACTTGTTATGTTCAATTAAAAATGCCCATTATCAAGTGTAGATGGTCAAAAGTGCATACTATACATATGTAACTTAATCATTTAAAGAAACTCTGTGGCCATTTTTTATTTGACCTTTTGAATAACAAAACATTATAATGGACAAAATGATTTTTTAGAAATCAAAAAATATAAAAACAAATAAGTTCATACAACCTTTATATGTTTAACTTTTAATGCAATTATTCTTTATGGCAGGAATCAGCTACTTTCTCAAGAAGGTGCGTCGTTGTATGTTGATGAGCTTCCCATTAGTCCTGTTAAACAATGTGGCAGTTTTAGCTTCCTCCTTCACATTGCTCAACTACAAGCTTCATCTGCATTCCAAGTCTCCTTCCACTTTAGGATTGATTCCATATTTTTTCAAGCATATTATTCAAAAGAGTATTTTTAAACATAGCACTACATTGGCCCATTAATTTTGTATTTATATGTACTTTCTGAAAGTATGTTGTCCATTAACAACTCTATTCTCCAAACAAATAGTCTGTAAACGACTTTTGTCCATTTAAAAATAATCACCAACTCTCTACATAATAAGGGGACATGGAAAGAGTGCATATCTCATAGTGTGTTTTCTTTGTCAAATAAAGGTCTCATAGCAAAAATTATTCTGAAGTTTAACTGCTTTTGAGTGCTTGAGATCTACTAGCCCATGAGGTGTTTAAAACATTCTTCCCACTTCTGTCGATCCTACAGCAGAGCGTTCTACATCAAATCTGAAGGATCATGGGACCCCCATGGAAGCAAACGTAACAAGTGCAGACCTCCAAAAGGAGGTTGCAATAAGTAGTGGGTGACTCCATTGAAAGAAGAGGTAGCGTCGCCTTTTACTTTGTCTGAGGCTTTGCCCACTGATTGAGATGATGAAGAGATGGTGAATAGATGAATGATTTCGTTTTCTTGCTCACAGTTATTTATTGTGGGTTGATGAGGAATTTGTAAGAGAGATGTCTGCAACCCTGTGGTAAAGGTACAGGGAGTCTAAGTGAAGAGAATATATGCTTCATTAGCAGTCATTTGAACAAGATAATGGGCTAGTTTTATAACTTCAAACTACTCCCCAAATAAATAAGCACATACCATATTTTTTTAAAGAAGTTTTTAGTTAGTGAAAACCTTGTTTTTGGATAGATGCTTACTAACTAAAAACTTATTTAAAAAAATATGTTATGTGCTTATTTAGAGCCCTATTCAATTGGCCAAATTGCAATTGAATGAGGGCCTAAATGACAAAAAATAAAAAAGTACAATTACAACCTCCCGTCACTACAATTTTTTTTTAAAAATTACACACCTGAAAATGAAATACATATAATACATACATATAATACAATACAACACAATTAAATAAAATACAACACAATAACAAATAAAATACAATACAATTAAATAAAATACAATACACTCCTATGTAATAAACATGCCACTATCTAATATACATGCCACTATCTAATATACATGCCACTATATAATGTAATATACATCCCACTATCTAATATACAATACTATCTAATAATACATCCCCCTATCTATCTATGTAATATACAATACATGCTATCTATATATATATAATAGCTACCCTAATTGTAAGCTACAATAAAATAATTAAGACCACTTACCTTTGAGATGTTTCTGCAGATCAGCAACCTACGGTAAAAAAGATTAAAAAAATTAATACAACACGTTTACATGTAATACCTAAACATTCTAAACATTGTAAATATTCTAAACATTCTAAACATTCTAAATATTATTCTCACCTTTCCAGCATGTCCCGCTCCAGCATGTCACGTCCCAGCATGTCACGTCCCAGCATGTCACGTCCTCCATGTTCCCTCGTCCATCTTTGCTTGTCCGGCGATATTCCTTAAAAAAAAAACATTACATCAGTAAACAGAAACCAAATTTAAATAAACACAATCTACATTATACTTACCTTTCCGCGATGTCTCCGGCCTCGTCGCATGAAGAAAAAAAAACAAAAAACGACACACATCCGCCCTGGCGGATGTCTCCGACGCTAATGACCTTCCTATGGAGTGTTCCAGAATAAAATTGGCAATGGCGGCTTCTGATTGGCTGAAAAGGCTGTCCATCAAATTCAGCCAATGAGAAGACCTCATTTGTGAACCAATGAAAAAAGTATACACCCCAAAATACAACGGTGATTGGATAACACACATATCCATCTTAATTTGAAACAATCCTAAGGCTTTATTGCCATCAGCCAATCACAATGGAATACTGTATACCCCCACGTACTGATTGGTGAAGACATCTGCGCCTTCCAATTGGCTGTAATATTGATGGATATTAACAATAGCCAATGAGAATGTGCAAATCCTTCACCAATCAGTACGTGAGGGTGTATTCCATTGTGATTGGCTATTGTCAGTGCAACCAATCAGAATGCGCAGAGGCTCCAACTAATCACCCTGTGGGGGTGTATTCCATTGTGATTGGCTGAAGGCATCTGCGCCTTGTGATTGGTTTATATAAAGATTGACAGGTGCATTATCCAATCAGAGTGGGATTTTAACGTGTATCCGTTTGTGATTGGTGCACACATTGGCGCCTCCTGATTGGGTGAATTTGATAGACATCGTTTTCAACCAATCAGAAGGCGCCATTGCTTATTTTCTTCCGGAAAATTCTCCTGGAGCCTCATTAGCGTCGGGGATGTAAGTATACTTTTTTTTTTTTTTACAGGGCGTGGCAGAAGAGGATCCGGAGGAGGCCGGGGAGACATCGTGGGGAGGTAAGTATAATGTAGATTATGTTTATTTTATTTTGTTGTATGTCTATTAATGTTGTTTTTTTTTTAACAGGTGCCGCGCGGAGAAGGATTTAAAGAATGCCGGACGGGACATGCCGGAAAGGTGAGTAGAATATTTAGAATGTATAGAATTTATAGAATGTATATAATGTTTATTTTAGAACTGCAAACGTGTTGCACTCATTTTTTTTCCGTAGGGGGCTGATCTTAATTGACATCTGCAAAGGTAAGTGGTCTTAATTATTTTATTTTAGCTTAGACTTAGATTACTGTATTTATCGGCATATAACACGCACCGGCGTATAACACGCACCTCATTTTAAGAAGGAAATTTCAGGGTAAGAAAAAAAAATTAAATAAAGAACTTCAAATCCTCAACCTCAACCTCCCTCCTCATCCTCAACCCGCTTCTCAACCTCCCTCCTCATCCTCCCTCCTCAACCCCCTCCTCAAACCCCCCATCCTCAACCCCCTCCTCCACCCCCCATCCTCATCCTCCTTCCTCAACCTCCCTCCTCATCCTCAACCTCCCTCCTCATCCTCAACTCCACTCCTCATCCTCAACCTCCCTCCTCATCCTCAACCCCCCTCCTCATCCTCAACCTCCCTCCTCATCCTCAACCTCCCTCCTCTACCCCCCCCATCCTCAACCCCCTTCTCAAACCCCCTCCTCAACCCCCCCATCCTCAAACCCCCTCAACCCCCCTCCTCAACCCCCCCATCCTCATCCTCCTTCCTCAACCCCCCTATCCTCAACCCTCTCAACCCCCCTCCTCAACCTCAACCCCCCTATCCTCAACCCCCCTCCTCAACCCCCCTCCGGTGCACCCAGTATATGCTAATGACGTGGCGCGCATGTGACGTCACATGCGCACCGGGTCAAGGAGCGGAGGCCGGAGCAGAAGCAGGTAAGTGAGGGGGAGGTATTTAGGGGGTTTAGGTTGAGGAGGGGGGGTTTAGAATGAGGAGGGGGGTTAGAATGCGGAGGGGGGTTTCGAATGAGGAGGGAGGTTGAGGATGAGGAGGGGGGAGGGAATATCGGCGTATAACATGCACCTATCATTTGCTTCCTATTTTTCGGGAGAAAAAGTGCGTGTTATACGCCGATAAGTACGGTATATATGTGATATCAAATGTTAAAATAGGGGAGCCCATTTGCAATAGTGATCACAACACAGTTTCATTTGAATACAAAAAACAGAGTTGTAAGGGGCCAACAAAAACTCTACATTTTAAAAGGGCTAACTTTAATGGACTAAGGGCAGCAATACAACATATAGACTGAAATACTTACAGGTAAAAATACTGAAAATAAATTGACAACATTCAAATCCTTACTAAATATACATACACATCGGCATGTACCATGTGAAAATAAAATGAATAGGAGTAAATCACATTCTGTGTGGCTTAACAATGACTTAAAGATCATGATAAGAAAAGAAAAAAATATGCATTTAAATTATACAAGAAGGGGGGAGCAGAGGCAGCTTTACATTAATATAAGGAAATCAACAAATCTTGCAAAAGAGCTATTAGACTGCCAAACATATAAAATGAGAAGTCAGTTGCAAAAGAAGAGTAAGATTTACCCTAAAATATTTTTAAAATATATCAATGGGAAGAAGGCGATGAAGGAAGCTATAAGAACATTACAATGTTACACAGGCCATCCGATAATTAGTGGCCAAAAAAAGACAGATGAAGACAGCTAAATAGGTTATTTTCTTTGGTATACACAATTGAGGAATCAGTGGTTGGGACACCGCAACATAATGGGGCTACACTACCATCACTAAATGATTGGTTAACGCAGGAAGAAATCCTAAAGAGGTTGGAAAAAATAATTGTTAATAAAGCCCGAAGTTCTGATGGAATACATCTAATGGTACCATATTTAATTTTTCAAGATTCACTCACCACAGGGTCGCTACCAGATGACTGGAGAAAAGCAGAGGTGATACCTATATTTAAGAAGAGAGCAAGAGTAAATCCAGGGATTTAAAGACCAGTGAGCCTCACTTCTGTAGTTGGGAAGCTTTTTGAAGGGTAATTAAGGGGCAGTATACAAGAATATGTATATTTGAACAAAATTATAAGTAGGAGTCAACATGGATTTATGAGGTATAGGTAATGTCAGACAAATCTAATTAGTTTATATGAGGAGGTAAGAAGGAACTTGGATCAAGGCAACTGAGTGGATGTGGTCTTTTTGGATTTTGTAGAGGCTTTTGATACAGTGCCACATGGAAGACTATTGTGCAAACTAAGGGATGCAGGAATTGCAGTAAATATCTGCTCATGGATTGCGAGCTGGCTAAAAGACAGGAAGAAAAGGGTTGTTGGAAATGGAACATACTCTGATTGGACTAAAGTGGTAAGTGGGGTTCCTCAAGGTTCAGTATTAGGTCCTCTAAGTATTAATGACTTAGAAGTAGGAGTGGAAAGTGGTGTCTCCTTTTTTGCTGATGACACTAAGTTGTGCAAGGTAATTAAATCAGATAATGATGTGCTTTCCCTCCAAAGGGATTTGCATAAATTAGAGAAATGGGCGGCTAAATGGCAGATGACATTTAATACAAATACATGTAAAGTTATGCATTTGGGAAGGAAAAATAGCCATGCAATTTATAATCTTAATAGAGCAAATCTAGGGGTGTCTGATATAGAAAGGGATTTGGGAGTGCTTGTGGACAACCACTTGGATAGCAGTGCTCAATGCCAAGCAGCAGCTGCAAAGGCAAGTAAAATATTAGCATGTATTATTAATATTAATAATAATAATAATAATAATAATAATAATTATTATTATTATTATAATAAGGATAAAGAAGCAAGGGAAGCAAATATAATTCTGTCACTGTACAAATCCCTAGTACTTCAAATCCCACTTCATAAAAAGGACAATTTAGAGCTGGAAAAAGTACAGAAAGGGCCAACAAAACTAATAAGGGGAATGGAGGGGCTAAGTTATGAAGAAAGACTAACCAAATTAAACGTATTTTCCCTAGAAAAAAAGGCATCTATGAGGGGATATGATTACCTTATTTAAATATATCCAGGGTCAATATAAGGCTTTGTCAAGTGAACGTTTTGTGCCAAGAGGTTTTCAACTGACAAGAGGACATCCCTTGCAGTTAGAGTAAAAAATATTTCATCTTAAAGATAGAAAAGGTTTCTTCACAGTAAGGGTGGTTAAACTGTGGAATTATCTACCAAAGGAGGTGGTGACAATGAATTTGAAAGATAACTTTAAAAAGGGGTTCGATATATTTTTGAATAAAAAGGGCATTCATGGTTATCCTTGATAACTAGCGAAGGAATATTGATCCAGGGAGAAATTTGCTCATCAGAATCTAAGTCAGGAAGGGATTTTGCTTTATTTTTCCCCTATGGGACAATTGGCAACGGTTCAATGGGTTTATTTTTCTGTTTGCCTTCCTCTGGGTCAATTAACAATTAACAATTATTAACAAACACATATTAAAAGGATCAGAAGAGATCTAAAAATGTTGAACATGATGGGCTAAAAGTCTTTAGTCAATCACAAAAAATACTATGTAGGGAGGCCACAGGGGGGCTCAGGGCCTGTAGGGTCCACAGTGAGCCATAAGGGGATGCAGGGGCCACAAGGGACCCATGGGGACACAAGGGAAGTGAGGGAGGTCCATGGGGGGCCACTGGGGCCACAGGGGGCCATTGGGGGCCACAGGAGGCATTCCAAGCCAGCACATCGTGATGCAGCTGGTGCCGCCCCCAAGGAGGTGACATTCGGTTTGTCTTCCTTCCTCGCCCCTCCCTTCCAACGCTACTGCAGGTAGAGTTGGCATATAGCAATCACTTGTAAGGCTTTATACAGGATTTTTGTAAGGATTTGTTATGGGCAGCATGTAATATGTATGTTCGTTCCTATGTTTGCAACTAGCCTCTGATTTGTGCAATATTTGAGTTCATTACATTTATGGAATGTCCTAGAATGAACACAAGAACAAACTTCATGGAGAATCAAGATTAAAAAAAGCCTTGAACACTGATGTGTGAAATTAGTTTATTCATTGTCCTTGGATCCTGCCATACACTTGACACTTCACATTAGAAGTAGAATTCACTTGTCAAAACTGTTCTTATGTTCTATATGTCAGCAAACAATTCTTAGATGACACTTCATTACATTCCAACTCCTATCTAATAGAGAGTTTATGCATTAGGGTGAAGGGCAGTAACTATACGCAGATGTATTCCAAGAGCATCTTATCAATTTAAATTTGGAACGCAATGTCCCTTTCATAGAGATTTATTAAAATGCATTTTTTAGGCATAAAGAGGGTCAGACTGTCCTTTAAAGTAGCAGAGCAATTATAAATAAAAAATCATCATCAATAAAAGGCATTGTATTAAAGGACTTCCTTGGTAAAACATTTTCAGTAGGTAGGAACACTACATTGAAAAAATATCTAAGCAAATAAAAGGTCATAAAGCTATTGTTCAAATAAAAAAAATACATTTTAATGTTGCAGGAGGTTGCTTGTCAGAGAGGTGTCTACATTTCAGCAGGGCAATGCTTGCATTTCCTGTTGCAAGCAGCATGCTTTTGAACCTGTGAGGGGGACGGTCAATTTCAGTCAGATCAAACTAATTAACATAGCCTACTGACCTCCTGTTTCTGCCTCCCCACCCCTCCATCCATTGATGAGAAAAATAGGAATTAATGATCCAACTTTCAGGGAGTGATAAACAGAGTCTTTAAAAAGTCTGATTTTCTACAAAACTGTTTTATATTCATGGTTGTCATAGTTTTTAATTGTGTTAATTTATTACATACATTAGAAACATGTGCCTTTGTTCTTAAACTTTGGAGTTACTTTAGTTACTTTAACTAAATGTTAAATTGGAAAATGTTTTTACAAGATAAAAATATTTTATATGCAATTTTTAGTTTCTGAGAGGTTTTAATCTGCAACTTTCCATTATGGATTCTGAAAGTTCCTCAAGAAGTTGATCAGCAGAAGCCAAAGCTGTAAAACCCATGGCCACATATTTCTAACAGCTTGGTTAGAATAGCTTACTTCTCCACTTACTTCTTGCACCTTCTGTACATGTCCTAGTACAGTAGACCACAGCTATAAACCATTTTTTAAACTTAATGAGGATGAAAGAGTAAATGCTTCCTTTTAGGTGTTGGATCATTGATGGACAAATGGGTGTTGAGTATTCCTTTAACCGATGAAGGTGGACTTCCTGCAGGCAGCCATATTGAATAGCAGAATGTAACTCAAGCTCCAAGGTGGCTTTGGCTAATCCTTTTAAAATCACTGTAAATATCCAAGCTACTTAGGGACAAATCCTTTAATATTTTATAAAAGAACTCACCTTTGTGGGAATTACAGACAACCCTGGGAAATATCCCCTTGCAGTCAGCCACCTCAGGTATCTTCTAGTCTTGCTTTACAGCTTTTCATTTATTTATTGCGGGGAACTATACATATTAACAACTGCTATAACTATAATATTAGACAAACAAACAATGACTTTTAGAATTTATATAAAAAATCTGATATACATGTGCTGAACTCATGCACCTCAAAAATGTAACTTAATTCCCACAGACTCTACTGATCTCAGGAATACCACAAGCTTTCCAGAGTGGAGATACTCCAACAACCTATATTTTTTCACATTCAAAACCCAAATAAGTTTCCAGCATAATAGCATATCAGAAATTTCAGAAAAAAAGCCCTTAATGATCTCTGCACTACCCTAAACCCCACTTGGCTATGCACAGGACCAACTACAGATGTGGAACTACAGAGATTCATCTAAAAGTAGAATGTAGAATGTAAAAAGTAGAATGTAATGATGCCTCATATTGTGTGTATATTTTTATATATATATATATATATATATATATATATATATATATAGTAAATAAAAAGTACATCTTCCTTTAAGCTTATGACTGCTGTATTACACAGCTTTAATGCAAATCCAAGGTTGGATTAAACACAGGCTGAGTATCCAATCCATGTACAGCTGTTTCAATGTTACTGGCTATCATATATATCAAATATATATATATTTAATCACGCTCTCAGGGCCCTGTAAATAGTTGACTTATTCCTTCTACTTATTATGGATTATGTTGGCAAAATGTAATATTGCTCTTGTTTATACCAAAACCACATCAAAACAAAAACTAAATATAACTTTTGCAATTTTATAAAAAGGTCTGGATCTTCAGTATTTCTTTTTCTCTGTGCTTTTCCTTGTTCCCTGCAGTCTATGATCTAAGCTGTGACCCTTTTACACACCCCTCCTCTAATGTGAAAATCAAGAAAGTGGTTTCATATCTCTACACTCTATTACATGTAACAGTACTATAATCTCTGTACAAGTCATTTTGTAATATATATATATATATACGGTAGTTGTCGTGATTGCAATTTTGGTCACGCAATGTTACATCGCGAGGCCCGCAAGGCCCAAAAAGTTACAGGGGGCATCGGAAGGCGCATGCGCAATGAGCGGCAAAGCCACTCATTGCAAAGCCAGTAAGGCTCATAAGGCTTCATTTTTTGCAACCTTCTGAACCTGGAAACACTGGAAGCTAAGTACAAACACCCTTTGGAGTGTATTTCTTCCTTTTGTACAAATTATATTGGCTCCACTATCACTTCATTTATTTATTGTTATATTTAACATCTTTGCTTACTCATTGATAATAGAGAGTCTATGGAGAACTATATTGGAGAGCTCTAACTACTGAACAGCAAGTATATTGCTATATGTGTTTTGTTTAGCTCATATCCAATAGTGCCATTGTCCTCTTGCAATACTCCATACTATAGTGGACTTGTAGAGCCTTTGATTTATGCTTGTATTTACTTCCAGTCTTTTTAAGCATTTTCCCAGGTATCGGATTTCATTTTTATGTATATCAGTTTTTATATATATATATATATATATATATATATATATAGATACCACCCTTTTTATATATTGCTGCACTATCCTATGATTATCAGTATATCCTGTATCAACAGGAGTACCAGTATATTCTGATTTATGAGGATTTTGCAACACTGTCTATGGTATGAATATAGAATATCACCATATTTCACTACTCATACCTCATATGATTAGAGTATCTATGTGTCATGCTTATACATTTTAATCGGCGTAGTTTCCGGATCAATAGTATCCAATAAAGTTTTTTTCTTTTTAAATAATCTTTTTTGATATATTAAGGGGTGTAAAGCACCCAGGATACTACCAATATAGATCATTATTTTTCTATATTATATTAAGGCTCATAAGGCCCAAACTCATTGCAGGCCTACATGGTGACGTCACCATTCCAACTTCCCTGCCTCTGCAGAAGGATGTGCAGGAGAAGGGAGACAGGATGAACTGAAGAAAAAGAGAATACCGGTAAGCCTGAGGGGATCCAGACGGGGGGAAGGCTGAGTGGATCCAGGGGGGCTGAGGGGATCCGAAGGGGTGGGGGCTGAATGGATCTGGTGGGTGGCGGGCTGAGGTTGTAACGAGAGACAGGGGAGGGAGAGAGGGAGTGAAGAGAGACAGGAGATGAAGAGATGGGGGCAAAAAGAGACAGGGAAGGGAGAAAGGGGCAACAAGAGACGGGATGGAGAAAAGGGACAACGAGAGACAGGGGAGAGAGAGGGGGCAAAGAGAGACAGGGAAGGGAGAGAGGGGGCAAATACAGACAGGGAGAGAGAGAGGGGGCAAGGAGAAACAGGGGATGGAGAAAGGGGGCAACAAGAGACAGGGGATGGAGAAAGGGGGCAACGAGAGACAGGGCGGAGAGAGGGGGCAAGGAGAGGCAGGGGAGGGAGAGAGGGGGCAAGGAGAGGCAAGGGAGGGAGAGAGGGGACAATGAGAGACAGTGGAGGGAGAGAGGGGCAACCAGAAACAGGGGAAGGAGAAAGGGGCAAAGAGAGACAGAGGAGGGAGAGAGAAGACAAAAAGATATATGGGAGTGGGAGAGGGGGCAAAGAGAGACAGGGGAGGGAGAGAGGGGGCAAAGAGAAACAGGGGAGGGAGAGAAGAGAGACAGGGGAAGGAGAAAGGGGCAAAGAGAGACGGGGAGGGAGAAATAGGGCAAAAAGATATATGGGAGGGGGTGAGGGGCAAAGAGAGACAGGGAAGGGTGAGAGGGGGCAAAGAGAGAGAGAGGGGAGGGAGAAAGAGGTTAAAGAGAGAGAGGGGAGGGAGGGGGCAAAGAGAGAGAGAGCGAGGAGGGAGAGAGGGGGCAAAGAGAGACAGGGTAGGGAGAGAGGGAGAGAAGAGAGACAGGGGATGGAGAAAGGGGCAAAAAGAGACAGGGGATGGAGTGAGAGGGCAAAAATAAATATGTGAGGGTGAGAGGTGGCAAAGAGAGACAGGGGAGGGAGGAAGGGGCAAAGAGAGAGAGAGAGGGGAGGGAGAGAGGGGACAAAGAGGGGCAGGGGAAAGAGAGGGAGCAAAGACAGACAGGGGAGGGAGAGAGGGGCAAAGAGAGACAGGGGATGGAGAGAGGGGGCAAAGGGAGACTGTGGAGGGAGAGATGGGGCAACGAGAGACAGGGGAGGGGCAAAGGGGGCAACGAGAGACAGGGGAGGGAGATAGGGGGCAAAGAGAGACAGGGAGGGTGAGCGGGGGCAAAGAGAGAGAGAGAGGAGGGAGAGAGGGGGCAAAGAGAGACAGGGGAGGGAGAGAGGGGGCAAAGAGAGACAGGGAAGGGAGAGAGGGAGAGGAGAGAGACAAGGCAGGAGAAAGGGGCAAAGAGAGACAGAGGAGGGAGAGAGAGGGAAAAAATAGATATGGGAGGGTGAGAGGGGGCAAAGAGAGACAGGGGAGGGAGAGAGGGGTCAAAGAGAGAGGGGAGGGAGAGAGAGGTCAAAGAGAGAGAGGGGAGGGAGGGGGCAAAAAGAGACAGGGGAGGGAGAGAGGGGGCAAAGAGAATCAGGAGAGGGAAGTGGCAAAGAGAGACAGGGAAGAGAGAGAGCAGGCAAAGAGGGACATGGGAGGGAGAGAAGGGGCAAAGAGAGACATGGGAGGGAGAGAGGGGACAAAGAGAGATGGGGAGGGAGAGAAGGAGCAAAGAAAGACAGGGGAGGGAGAGAGGGGGCAAAGAGAGAAGGGAGGGAGAGAGGGGGCAAAAATAAAGAGGGGAGGGAGAGAGGGGCCAAATGGAGAGATGGGGCAAAGAGAGAGAGAGGGGATGGAGAGAGGGGTCAAAGAGAGAGGGGTCGGGAGAGATGGGTTGAAGAGAAACAGGAGATGAAGAAAGGGGCAAAGAGAGACAGGGACGTGAGAAAGGTGGCAACAACAGACAGTGGAAGGAGAGAGAGAGGGGGCAAAGAGAGACAGGGGAGGGTGAGAGAGGGCAAAGAGAGACAGGGGAGGGAGAGAGGGGGCAAAGAGAGACAGGGGAGGGAGAGATGGGGCAAATAGAGACAGGAAGAGAGAGAGGGGTAGGTGAGACAAGGGAGGGAGAGAGTGTCAAAGAGAAACAGGGGAGGGAAAGAGGGGGCAACGAGAGACAGTGGAGGGAGATAGGGGGCAAATAGAGACAGGGGGGGTGAGCGAGGGCAAAGAGAGAGAGAGAGGAGAGAGAGAGGGGGCAAAGAGAGACAGGGGAGGGAGAGAGGGGGCAAAGAGAGACAGGGTAGGGAGAGAGGGAGAGAAGAGAGACAGGGCAGGAGAAAGGGGCAAAGAGAGACAGGGGAGGGAGAGAGGGGTCAAAGAGAGAGAGAGGGGGGAGGGAGAGAGAGGTCAAAGAGAGAGAGGGGAGGGAGGGGGCAAAAAGAGACAGGAGAGGGAGAGAGGGGGCAAAGAGAAACAGGAGAGGGAGAGGGCAAAGAGAGACAGGGAAGAGAGAGAGCGGGCAAAGAGGGACATGGGAGGGAGAGAAGGGGCAAAGAGAGACATGGGAGGGAGAGAGAGGACAAAGAGAGATGGGGAGGGAGAGAAGGAGCAAATATAAGACAGGGGAGGGAGAGAGGGGGCAAAGAGAGACGGGAGGGAGAGAGGGGGGGCAAAAATAAAGAGGGGAGGGAGAGAGGGGCCAAAGGGAGAGAGGGGAGGGAGAGATGGGGCAAAGAGAGAGAGAGGGGGTGGAGAGAGGGGTCAAAGAGAGAGGGTTAGGGAGAGATGGGTTGAAGAGAAACAGGAGATGAAGAAAGGGGCAAAGAGAGACAGGGAGGGAGAAAGGTGGCAACAACAGACAGTGGATGGAGAGAGAGAGGGGGCAAAGAGAGACAGGGGAGAGTGAGAGAGGGCAAAGAGAGACAGGGGAGGGAGAGAGGGGGCAAAGAGAGACAGGGGAGGGAGAGAAGGGGTAAGGAGAGACAGGGGAGGGAGAGAGGGGGCAACGAGAAACAGGGAGAGAGAGAGGGCACAAAGACAGACAGGAGAGGTAGAGAGGGGCAAAGAGAGACAGGGGATGGAGAGAGGGGGCAAATAGAGACTGGGGAGGGAGAGAGGGGGCAACAAGAGACAGGGGAGGGAGAGAGGGGGCAATGAGAGACAGGGGAGGGAGAGAGGGGGCAAAGAGAGAGAGAGGGGAGGGAGAGAGGGGGCAAAGAGAGAGTGAGAGGGGAGGGAGAGAGAGAGAGAAGAGAGACAGGGGGAGGAGAAAGGGGCAAAGAGAGACAGGGAAGGGAGAGAGAGGGCAAAAAGAGATATGTGAGGGAGAGAGGAGGAAAAGAGAGACAGGGGAGGGTGAGAGGAGGCAAAGAGAGAGAGAGGAGGGAGGGGGCAAAGAGAGACAGGAGAGGGAGAGAGGGGGCAAAGAGAGACAGGGGAGGGAGAGAGGGGGCAAAGAGAGACAGGGGATGGAGATAGGGGCAAAGAGAGACAAGGGAGGGAGAGAGGGGGCAAAAAGAGATATGTGAGGGAGAGAGGAGGAAAAGAGAGACAGGGGAGGGTGAGAGGAGGCAAAGAGAGAGAGAGGAGGGAGGGGGCAAAGAGAGACAGGAGAGGGAGAGAGGGGGCAAAGAGAGACAGGGGAGGGAGAGAGGGGGCAAAGAGAGACAGGGGATGGAGATAGGGGCAAAGAGAGACAAGGGAGGGAGAGAGGGGGCAACAAAAGACAAGGGAGGGAGAGAGGGTGCAAAGAGAGACAGGGGAGGGAGAGAGTGGGCAAAAAGAGACAGGAGAGAGGGAGTGGGCAAATAGAGACAGGGGAGGGAGAGAGGGGGCAAAAAGAGACAGGAGAGGGTGAGAGTGGGCAAAGAGAAACAGGGGATGGACAAAGGGGCAAAGAGAGACAGGGGACAGAGAGAGGCGGCAACCAAAGACAGGGGAGGGAGAGAGGGGGCAAAGAGAGACAGGGGAGGGAGAGAGGGGGCAAAGAGAGACAAGGAAAAGGAGAAAGGGGCAAAGAGAGACAGGGGACAGAGAGAGGCGGCAATAAAAGACAGGGAATGGAGAGAGGGGGCAAAGAGGGACAGGGGATGGAGAGAGGGGGCAAGAAGAGACAGGGGAGAGAGAGAGGGGACAAAAAGGGACAAGGGAGGGAGAGAAGGGGCAAAGTGAGACAGGGGATGGAGAGAGGAGCAAAGAGAGAGGGGGCAAAGAATGACAGGGGAGGGAGGGGGAGAGACACTGGGGAGTGAGGGGCGGGAAACACAGGAGAGGGAGAGTGGGGGGAGAATTAAAAAAAAAACTCCATCTTAACCGTCATTATTTATTACTTGTGATGACTAAATCCAAGATGGCCTCATTACTAGTAGGTTCTTGTATAACCTGGGTCAAATAATTATCCCTGAGTGCACTCAAGAACCTGCTCCCTTTAGCTGAACTGCCGGACTCATGTATCCAGTTTATTTCAGGATAGTTAAAATCTCCCATTATTAGAACTTGCTAATGCTTAGCTGCATTATCTATCTGCAGCAATAATTGCAATTCATCACCCTCAACTATATTTGGGGTTTTATAGCATATTCCTACCAATATTCATTTAGAATTTGCTCCTCCGCTATTTGACGGAAGCCACAAAAATTCAATGTTGTTGCTAGTTCCACTGTAAACATATTCTTTGACTACAGAGAACTTAAAAACATGCTTAACATACAGACAAATCCCTCCTCCTCTTCTACCATTACCCCTATCTTTCCTAAATATGTTATAACCATCCAACTTAACAGTCCAGTCCTGAGATTCATCCCACCATGTTTCAGTAATGCCAATTAAGTCCCATTTCTCTTTTACCGCTAATGATTCTAGCTAACTTAGTTTCCTAGGCAAACATTTTGCATTAGCAAGCATACACTTTATGTTGCTATAGCTCTGCTGTTGTGAACTGCTTGCCACTTTATTTGAGTCACCTAGTAATACCTCCCTACTGTCTATTGTAACTCTCCCCCTTCTCGTCCCACATGGGTAGATACTGTAATTCATCCCTTACCACCACCTACCAGTTTAAAAACTCTCCCAGCCGTTCTACCATCCTTTCCCCCAGCACACATGCTCTTTCTTCATTAAGGTGTAATCCATCACTGCTATAGAGATTGTACTCAAGTGAGAAGTCAGCCCAGTGCTCTAAAAACCCCAAACCCTCTCGTCCTGCACCACTTTTTTAGCCACACATTAACCTCCCTTAGCTCCTTCTGTCTCTCTGGGCTAGCACGTGACACTGGTAGTATCTCGGAAAATACTAACTTGGAAGTCCTTGCCTTCAGTTTGTATCCTAGCTCTTTAAAATCATTCTTTAGGACACTCCATCTTCCACTTACTTTGTCATTGGTACCAATATGTACCAAGACTGCCGCTTCATTTCCAGCCCCTCCCAATAATTATCCACCCGATCCACAACATGCAGACCCAGAGCACCTGTGAGACAGCAAACTGTTCAATTGCTGTGATCTGGGTGACAAATCACCCTGCCTACCTTCCTAATAATAGAGTCCCCTACCACCAAAACCTGTTTGTTGCTCTGCCTAATCTGCCCTCCCACTCCTCCAGTAGAACTGTTCTCCCTGCTGTTAGAGGGAACAGCTCTATCTGGCATTGCCATTCCTGAATGGACATCCCCAACAGTTTTACTCAATCTGGCAAATCTGTTGGTGTTTGTCAGCTCAGAAATTGCTTGCCTCCTCCTCCTGTCCCCCTGCTTCCCCTTGTAGCTGTAACCTAGCTACCTCCCTCGACATCCTCACTAGCCCCTGCTCCACCCTCCATGCTAGGGCCAGCTCAACTGTGCTCTGTGAGCACCAACCTCCTTTCCAGTGCAGCAATAACACTAAGTGTTGCAATTCTTCTCTCCAGTTCTCCAATTTGGGCTTCCAGAGAGGTAAAATGCTCATACCTCTCACAGACGTATTGACCCTGGATAATCTGTTCCAGCAGTACATACATGTGGCAGGATGTACACTCCGTGAGGTTGCCGCTGGACTGACTCATGATTACCGGTTACAAAAATACAGTGGGAAAACAAATCAATGTATTTGTATAAAGATTGCTTTTCTGCACCTTAACCCCCCCCAAAAAATAAATAAGTATATATATATATATATTTAAATATATATATTTTTTTTTAATTAAACCCCTTTTCTTTGAAGTCCCTCCTTTTATTTAAACTCCCACAATTACACAATAGCTGCACTTACACTAGAACGATTTGCAAGATCCCAAGTCCACTCCTTCCCCTGTTAAAATAGATCCTGCCTACTCAACTGCACTATGACTACAGCCCACAGGACAGAAAAATACCCATTAGCTTCCAACACTTATTCACAGAGCAGTCAAACAGAACAACAGAGAAGTGCACACAGATAAACTTTTACACAGGCCAAACCACACCCACTCTCACCTGGACAATGATTACAGCCCACAGGACAGAAAACACCCTTTAGCTTCCTGCACTTATTCACAGAGCAGATTGTGATCCCCCTCTGTCCTTGCCGTCCGCTGTGGCCACCTACAATCCTCTGTAACCTCCCTGTGGCCCCCCTCAGCCCTCTGTGTCCTCCCTCAGTTATTGCAGGCCCCTGTGGCTTCTGCTGCCCCTTGTGGCCTACCTCTGCCCCTTGTGGCCTCCCTCAATCCTTCAGTTCTCCTGTTGCCCCCTGTGGACCTCTGCAGCCTCCCACAGGCCCCTGTGGCCCGCTGTGGACCTCTACATACTCCATCAGTCCCCTGTGGCCCCCCGCATTCCAATGTGGCCTCCCTCATCCCCCTGTGGAACTCCTTTGCCCTCCACAGCTTCCTGTTGCCTTCCCCTGCCCCTTGTGGCCCCCGTTGGTCCTTTGATCACCTGTGGCCCCCTGTGGACCTCTGCAGCTTCCTTTGGCCTCCTGTGGCCCCTCGCAGGCCTTTGTGGCCCCATTGGATCATTGGGGCCCCCTGTGTCCTTCTTGGCCCTCTGGCCTGCAGTGGCCCCTCCTCACCCCAGGAAGTGGAGTGCAGCATTGGGCAAATAAGGAACTATTTATATATGCGTATGTATAGATGTATACATCTATATAATATATATATATATATATATATATATATATATATATATATATATTGAAGAGTGAAGCAGGCGGGAATGAATGTCCAGTAATCTAGTAATTTAGTAATTATTAATCCATATATATATATATATATATATATATAGATTAATAATGAGTATTGCAATATAATTTGATACCTTTTGTATTGGACAAACGTCTTATTTATAATGACGAACTTTCGGGAGGCTTAACCTCCCTTTATCAAGACTCAAGCAATACTAACATGAGATGGAACCCTCAGTTTGAATAATAAGATACCTACCTACAGATGATGGGGACTGCCATGGGTACCAAAATGGCTCCACAATACGCAAATCTTTTTAAGGCCAATCTAGAAGAAACATTCTTATCTGTATCCATTTACAAACCATACAAATACTACCGTTACATAGATGATCTGTTCATCATCTGGACAGAAGGAAAAAGCAACCTCAGAGACTTTCATAATTCATTCAACACCTTCCATTCATCTATAAAACTTAAAATGGATTTCTCCACAGAACAGGTAAACTTTCTAGACACTACTATATCCATCACCAATGGCATCCTCCACTCATCTATATATAGGAAACCTACAGACAGATGTAATTACCTACACAGCTCCAGTTTCCATCCCTCCCACACCAAACAAGCCATCATCCATAATCAAGCTATTAGATACCATCGGATTTGCTCAAACACTGGAGACCGTGATAAAAATTTAAAAACACTGTCTGAATCTTTCAAACAAAAGGGTTACAAACCCCGTATTATTACCCAAAAAACAACCACTGCCATCAAAATACCCCGAGAACACCTATTAAACTCCAAAACAAAAGAAACTACTTCACGTATACCTCTAGTGACCACATACCATCCAATTTTAGAGAAAATTCGGAAAATAATCAAAGATTTACAACCATTACTAATTGAAGATACTGAATTAAAATATATATTCCCAAAACCTCCCATCCTTGCATTTAAACAACCACCAAACCTGAAACAAAAACTTGTCAGCAGAAAATTGGCCAATAAACAGCTGAAAAAAAAAATTTGAACTAAACCTTGTATCAAACGTGCCTGTAGATTATGCCAACACATTTGTAATGATGATACAGCCACACATAACAACAAAACCTATAACATCAAAGGATCATATTCATGTACATCGTCAAATGTGGTTTATATGATACAATGTACTTTATGTACTTTATGTGACACAGGCTGTTACATTGGAGTAACCGGCCAAAAAATGCATTTAAGGATGAATTTACACAGGCATTCAATAAGAAAACATAATGAAGACAGTTATTGTAGCCCAGTAGGACACCATTTTAGCCAGAATGATAACTCCATCCAAAACTTAAAAGTCAAAATACTCAGAGGAAAATGTAAAAGCATCCAAGAGAGAAAATCATTTGAAATAAAGATAATCACATTCTTCAACTCTAAAAACACAGGACTTAATATAGACTTGGGCTTTCTAACACATTATCAGAATTTCATGTGATTGTTTTTCTTTTTTCTTATACTATAACAGACTTAGCACTCTTAGGCCCTCATTCAATTGCAATTTGGCCAATTGAATAGGGCTCTAAATAAGCACATAGCATATTTTTTTAAATACGTTTTTAGTTAGTGAAAACCTTGCTTTTGGATAGATGCTTACTAACTAAAAACGTCTTTAAAAAAAATATGCTATGTGCTTATTTAGACCCCTATTCAATTGGCCAAATCGCAATTGAATGAGGCCATTAGTAAGGTATTTGTCCAACAGGAAAGATATCACTGTGGACTACAGTGCTCTGCTTTTTCATTTATATATTGATGTATATGTGTATATAATATGTGTATATATGTTTCCTTTGCTATGTTGTGTTTATTCCCCATATATGTATTTACCTGATGATGTCAGATGCTGTTTCCACTCTATCTGCATCTGCTGTTGTTATTCAAACTGAGGGTTCCATCTCATGTTAGTATTGCTTGAGACTTGATAAAGGGAGGTTAAGCCTCTCGAAAGCTCCTCATTATAAATAAGACGTTTGTCCAATAAAAAAGGTATAAAATTATATTGCAATACTCATTATTAATCTATGTATATATATATATGGATTAATAATTACTAAATTACTATATATATATATATATATATATATATATACGTATATATGTTTGTGTGTAGAGGTATATGTAAATGTATAGGTGTGTGTATATATATATATATATATATATATATACACACACATATATACTGTATATGCGTGTACATGTACATATATATATATGTGTATATATATATATATATATATATATATTATATGTATATGTACTCTGATTTACAGTGCAGTATTGATTTTTAATTTGTATTTACGGTGCTACATTTAACCCACTTGTGGGTCTTATTTGGAACCCGAAGGATTCTATTTTACATTTGCCGTTTACGGGTGTGAGTGCCTGCGGAATTGTAGCAATTGAATAACAATTTGTGATTTTATCGATTTTAGCGATTGTAACGTTTTTCGACCTGTAATCCGCAAAAGCAGTTACCATAGGTAAGTTGTGGCTTATATTCAGATATTATCTTTTTTTTTTTCCTTGCCTTTCACAGGTGCGGCTTATATTCGGTACAATACGGTATATATATATTTATTTTGTATATATTTTATATATGTACTGTGTGAGTTGGTGTTGGAGGGGGTTTGAGAAGTGAAAAAAAATAATTATGCCCACCCCCTCCTGGGCAGGGGGATTGTCTTTTTGCACTGCCCCCCCCCCCCCCCCCCATGCACTAGCTCTGCCACTACTAGGAACATTCTGTGTATATTGTTTATTACAAAGGTTTACTGCTTATCATTCAGATAGGTCGAGGTCTAGTTCCAGTTATAAACCCTATAGGACATCTAATCACCAGGCTCTGAGGAAATAAGTACCCCAAAGGTGCGGGAAGGAAGCTTTAACCCTAAGACATGTTACACAATATTTTTTCTTATTTTTATGTAAGCATAATCTTAGCGGTTCTGGTTTTTATGACTCTTGGATATTTTATATGATAATATTTTACTAATGGAACAGATTTTAGAACCACTGACTCACATTTTAGTGAGCGTTCCAGTGAGTGAAAAATTACTGTTCATCAACAGTCCCCATCCAACTAGACAGAGTGTGTGTCTCTGTGTGTGTGTCTGTGAGTGTCTCTGTGTGTGCCTCTGTGTGAGTGTGTGTGCCTCTGTGTGAGTGTGTGTGCCTCTGTGTAAATGTGTGTCCCTCTGTGTGTTTGTGAGTGTCTCTGTGTGAGTGCGTCGGTGTCTCTGTGTGTGCAAACTCAGGGGTAGCCGCAGGCGGCAAAAGCTCTAGCTACGCCACTGCTTCCCTTAATTACATGTGTTTTGCTCTGATTCTGTTTAATCAACTTGAGCAACAAATTAATAAATGCAGTAGAACCAACATGTTATGAGTTATTGATGTATTAATTATTTCTCAGTAAGAGTATGATTATTAGGTTATATAAATAAGCCATAAATTAATACAGATGGTTATTAAATTAACCCAAAATACATCACCAGTAGGATTCACAATGTAAGCTTCATCCTTCATACGCAAGCTGGGAAGTCATTTTTGAGCCCATCTCAGGAGGCTCAATTCTAACTGGGAAAATTCCTACGCAGTGAGGCCGCTCGTAGGTAAGCTTCAGAGACAAACTGGAAAGGTCCCCTGCTTTTATAGTATGTAAAAAGAAAACATCTTGCACAACATATTGTCAAGCAAGCTATTTTTGGTAAACAACACATATACTCATTTTTCCCAAGAACATTTCCCAAGCTAGGGACACTGGACAGGTGCCCTTGTATTGTAAACATTCCTTGAAATCCTCCTTGAAAAAACCTTATAAGCTTTCTACCCAGAGCGTTCTTAAAAGACAAGAAACACATGAATCATGTCTACAACTTTAACCCTATCATATCAACATGTGATTTGAACTAAATTGTGATTACATGGCTCCCATAAGAAATCTAGCCTAATGCTACTTATTTTTGGAAGTCTGTTGTTAATCTAAAGCTACAGTATGTGTAAAGTCAAACTCTCATAACAGCAGCTAAACCCCATACACCAAGACTTCTGAGTCACTTAAGAAGTCAACAGCCTTATTAAATTGGGATTCAGCCAGTTGAATAGGGCTCTATATAAGCACAGAGCATATGTTTTTTACAGAAGTTTTTAGTTAGTGAAGACCTTGTTTTGGGATAAAAGTTCACTACCCAAACACTTCTGTAAAAAACATATGCTATATGCTTATATAGAGCCCTATTCAATTGGCCAAATCACAATTTAATAAGACTGCAAGTGTCTGTAAAACCCAGTACATAAAAGACAGCCCAAAGAAGCACTTTACAGGAGACCAATATATAAAAATGAGACTAACACTTCCACAAGAGAAGTCATTCTAATATTCTATTCAGACCCCTACAACAAGAAATACTAAAGAACAATCAACTAAATTCCAATATCAATTACACATACCTGTTCATACTATAAAACACTTACACCCAACTAATGATATGTCTCACCTTGTTTACTCAGGGATTAACTTCAACCCACCTGTGCTACAAATACACTTAACCCCCCCCAACAATAATCAAGTCTTAGAACTGAATGTATATCCCTCACAATTTAATACCATGTAATATGTGTGAAACTAACATACATTCAATTTGTTTAAACTACAATTTTCTTGTGCAATAATAAAATACCTAATACATGTGTTATCAATCAGTGTCTTATTCCTAACACGTTAACATATGACATAATGCTGGATACATTAGTAGTAACGGCTCGTTTTGCTTATGTATTCAGGTACACTCAAGTTAGCCCCAGGTGCATGACTACAATAAATATCATAGAGTTACTCACCTGGGATCAATCAAAGAAAACCTATGAACATCAGAGATCCATAAAGTTGAACTGCTACAATAATAAGTTAAACAAAAGTCAATAATCCATGAACATTGGCACAATATATATGTATTTATAGAATGACTTTCTATTGTGTGTTTTTTCGAGGGAATCACGTGATATTTGCTAAGATGTGTGAAATGTCTACATCAAGCGGATATTATGCCTTTGCTGCAGTGACAATCATACGAGCCTATAATTATAGGAGCCAATTTTATTTGAAAACATAATTTTGCAAAAATGTATTGTGTCACCCATTGTTAGTTAAAATCTAATCTAGATGAGATGTGTTCGCAGATCAGATGTGGTTATGTACATGTATGTTGGTGTACATTGTATATGGTTCACTTATAGCATCAGATAGTACTGCTTTGAGATCAACACACTGTAATGTTCTATTTGAAAGCTATCTGAAAAGGAAAACAGAAACATAAACAAGAAAAAAGAGGGACACAGGGGCCCTTTCTACTATGCTAACACAGGGACATTGAGACTGATGCCTGTCAGGTGCAGATGGTACATTGGGCTATAGACTGTCTCTGAAAGTGTTTATTAGGTCCCCCAACCTGGACAAATTTTGTTTCAGTCTGGAGAGCTGCCCAGCCATGGACCCGTGGCCTTGACATTCAAGCTCCATCTGACTATGGTGGCTCTGGTTGTTGTGCCTAAACCATCTGAGCTCATGGAGCAGCTGTCTCTGCAGGCTCTCCAACTGCAGGAAATGCCTGCCCATCTCTTGTGGCCAATGCTAGATTTGGAGCTAACGTGACTCCTTTACCTCTGCTGTAGGAGAGGGTGATGGGGGATGCTGCTCGGCAGGACGCTAGCTCATGTATTGCGTCTTCTGGAGCCTGCACAGATGGTGGTATTAGGGTTGATCTGTATAAATGGTATTCTCCCATGTAGAGAAGCAGGGAGGAGGCTCATTGCATGGGAAGAAGAGGGCCGTGGTATTGCAAGGCTAGCAGATCTATGATCCAAATGATGTTCTCCACCCCTCCTCCTGGGGAAATATCCTCGTCTATTGGCTGCTCATGTATTGCTGGTAGGGGTGTAGAAGAAGAATAACAGATATTTCTTTTTTTATTCTCATAAGCATAACATCATCCAGTGTTTGTATGCAAGGTTTTCAATTATAGGCTGCATAATATCATCTTGATAATATCACCTTCAATGAATTATGATGCTATGGGTCAGCAAACTGACATAAACTCAGTTGTCATCTTGCTGATTTTTCCATGGTTTGACCTAAGAGTTAGGTCAAACCATGAATTTGACTCATTAAAAAGAAATGGCATCTATTTTCTATGTTAGTATCACTATCAAATCACACATTAATGTTTGCATTGTAGGACAAAATGATTAGCCATTGATCGTCATCAGCTACATTGTATTTCTGATATGAATATTTCTGCTGAGTTCCAGAACCATTGCAGTGTAATGTAGACCATATCATTGAGTAGGTGTGTATGTTTAGTGAACAGGATTGATTAATGTGTTGTATGATTGGTGATGCATCTACTCATCTTACAGGGTCTCAGGTTGGTCCATTTCCATTAAACCAGGAATTTCAGCCACAGTGGTTGTGGACATTCATCTCCTCAGAAACACATTATATTCCACCACTGTAGAGTGATTACCATTTGTGGCTCTTGTGCCGACAGGTTCCTCAGTCATCTTCTTTCTATCGTCAGGAAGTCATCATATTGGTGTTTTACGCTTATAACATCCCTAACATGAACTCCAACAGCGCTAACATCTGCTGCTCTCTTCACATCCTTGACCTCTGACTGGCTCGGATTTCTCTGCCTCAGTGGATGATTGGATGACTGGCCAAAGGTGGCATTTAGAAGGACATTAAATTCCTCCTGGGAATACTTTGGGGTCCTGTGTTTTTTTGTCAGCCTTTTGACGCAATGTACCTTGGGACCAGAAGCTCTGTGGGTTGATTTTGATTTATGGTGCACACCTCTTCCCCTTTCCTCACCTCTTCCTTCTCTCGTCCCCCCCCCTTGTGCTACCCCTGCCTCTACTCTTTTTCTCCACTCCCCTCTCTTCTCCCCGGTCTATTCTACCGCCCCCCCGGGTTTCTTCTATCTTCCACACTCTCTTCTCCTCCTCTCCCCTCTTCACTGTTCCCTCCATATCAGAAAAAGAAACAGATAAAGCACTCACAACTAGTGATGTTGCGAACATCAAATTTTCGGTTCGCGGACCGCAGACGCGAATTCCATCAAATGTTCGTGAACGGACGAACATCGGCGAACCGCCATAGACTTCAATGGACAGGCGAATTTCAAAACCCACAGGGACTCTTTCTGGCCACAATAGTGATGGGAAAGTTGTTTCAAGGGGACTAACACCTGGACTGTGGCATGCCGGAGGGGGATCCATGGCAAAACTCCCACGGAAAATTACATAGTTGATGCAGAGCCTGGTTTTAAGCCATAAAGGGCATAAATCACCTAACATTCATAAATTGTTTGGAATAACATGCTTTAAAACATCAGGTATGATGTTGTATCGATCAGGTAGTGTAAGGGTTACACCCGCTTCACAGTAACAGACCAATATCCCCGTTTAATGCACCGCAAACAACCGCAAACAGTCCCTTTGCACAACCGCAAACTCCCCATTTGCACAAGGTTGGATACCAAGCTAGCCATGTCCCGTTCCTTGTCCTCACTGATGTCATTGAAGGTCTCTTCCTCCACCCAGCTACCAAGAGTCCCCGAAAGGTGACAACAAGCCACCTGGGACGCCTGCTGTGTTTGGTCTTCCACCTCCTCAAATCACCTTCCTCCTCTGACTCCTCTTCTGTAAACTCCTCTCTGCGTTGACTCTGTCTGCATTATTATAAGGTGTGTACTGTTAAGTAGTACTATTCCTATCGGTTTAATCCCTGTTACGTCCACTATTAGGGGACGTGTATATGGCATGGATTTTTGGAACAGGGAGATGGAAAAAGATGCTTGGTCGGACCTCCTACTTCGAATTTGGGGCACTGCGCGTGCAATCTAAGGTGCCACCAGATAGGAGTGGTGTATTAAGTTGTATTACTCATTCCTATCAGTTTAATACCTGTTACGTCACCTATCAGGGGACGTGTATATGGCATGGATTTTTGGAACAGGGAGATGGAAAAAGATGCTTGGTCGGTCCTCCCACTTCGAATTTGGGGCACTGCGCGTGCAATCTAAGGTGCCACCAGATAGGAGTGGTGTATTAAGTTGTACTGCTCATTCCTATCAGTTTAATACCTGTTACGTCACCTATCAGGGGACGTGTATATGGCATGGATTTTTGGAACAGGGAGATGGAAAAAGATGCTTGGTCGAACCTCCTACTTTGAATTTGGGGCACTGCGCGTGCAATCTAAGGTGCCACCAGATAGGAGTGGTGTATTAAGTTGTACTACTCATTCCTATCAGTTTAATACCTGTTACATCACCTATCAGGGGACGTGTATATGGCATGGATTTTTGGAACAGGGAGATGGAAAAAGATGCTTGGTCGGTCCTCCCACTTTGAATTTGGGGCACTGCGCGTGCAATCTAAGGTGCCACCAGATAGGAGTGGTGTATTAAGTTGCACTACTCATTCCTATCAGTTTAATACCTGTTACGTCACCTATCAGGGGACGTGTATATGGCATGGATTTTTGGAACAGGGAGATGGAAAAAGATGCTTGGTCGGTCCTCCCACTTCGAATTTGTGGCACTGCGCGTGCAATCTAAGGTGCCACCAGATAGGAGTGGTGTATTAAGTTGTACTACTCATTCCTATCAGTTTAATAGCTGTTACATCACCTATCAGGGGACGTGTATATGGCATGGATTTTTGGAACAGGGAGATGGAAAAAGATGCTTGGTCGGTCCTCCCACTTTGAATTTGGGGCACTGCGCGTGCAATCTAAGGTGCCACCAGATAGGAGTGGTGTATTAAGTTGTACTACTCATTCCTATCCTATCAGTTTAATACCTGTTACGTCACCTATCAGGGGACGTGTATATGGCATTAATTTTTGGAACAGGGAGATGGAAAAAGATGCTTGGTCGGTCCTCCCACTACGAATTTGGGGCACTGCGCGTGCAATCAATGGTGCCACCAGATAGGAGTGGTGTATTAAGTTGTACTACTCATTCCTATCAGTTTAATACCTGTTACGTCACCTTTTCTTTCCTCTCAATAGCACATTCTATATGTCATCAACCGGCCTGGGTGTATTTAGAGAACCACACTTTAAGGCCCTTAACCTGGGACAAGGTGGCTTGGCTATCAGAATTGCCTCAGAGCCTTAAAAACCCGCCAAACCCCCTAATCAGACACTCACTATCATACTGGAAATGGGCCAAGAAACACACGGGTTTGTGTTCCCTGGATCCACCCAAATGACCTTAAACACTGGTGGAGGTCAAGGAAACTAGATAGACTGGGAGACTGGTTAGTAAAGGGCCAGATGCTCACCTATGAGGAACTGAGGGACAAGCATGAGCTACTGCTGTCAGAACATTACAATTACTGTAGGCTGAGGCATTTCACACACTCCCTGACCCAGAAACAGGGGACACCGGTCTTAAATTGGTTCTCTAAAATTTGTAAAGATAAACCTCTATCAAGGGGGATCATTGGGTCGCTTTACAAATATAAAACATTTGTTACTGGTTGAAGCGACACTGGGGGAAGGACCGGAGTGGGGGAGCCCTGGAGACCCTTCAGAAGCAACCGGCGGCAAAATCATCCCAGTAAAGGAGAGGTAGCTTACTGAAGCCTGCCCTAGGGTAACCCAAGGGTGATTTTGTCTAGATATTGTAAATAATAAGCTAATACTGCTGGAGGGATGATAGCTAATAGGACTTTGGTGTTCCCTGCAGATAAACTGCAGAAAAATTATTAACCTAAAAAGTAAAAATAAGAAGGAATAACCAGCTAACTTTCACAAAATGCCTTTATTGTAAATATGAATTTTTGCACAACTGTTTTGCAAGACTGTTCAAAAATGTTTTATTTTTCATTACATGCTGTATGCCTTCTGACAATAAAATAATTTAAATGCAAAAATTAGGTATTGTTGCAGCGACCAGAAAAATTGATGTTAGTTTGTGGACCATTATTAGCTCAAGGCAGCTCACCTATCAGGCCTTTTTTAATCGATTGTATCGCCCACTGTCAGTCCCTTCGGGATCCATCCCTCATTCATCTTAATAAAGGTGAGTTAATCTAGACTTTTTTGACCTAGGCGACTTCTCTTATCAGTGACAAAACCTCCTGCTGCAGTGAAGGTCCTTTCTGACAGGACACTTGAAGCGGGGCAGGACAGAAGTTCTATGGCAAATTGGGATAGCTCAGGCCACAGGGCAAGCGTGCACACCCAGTAGTCAAGGGGTTCATCGCTCCTCATAGTGTCGATATCTGTAGTTATGGCGAGGTAGTCTGTTACCTGACGGTCGAGTCGTTCTCTGAGGGTGGACCCCGAAGGGCTTTGGCGATGCATTATGACTTAAAAAGCTCCACATGTCCTCCATCAACAACACGTCTGTAAAGCGTCCTCTCCTTGCCGGCGTGGTCGTGTGAGGAGGAGGATTATGTTCACCTCTTCCGCTGTTAGATTGCCGTTGTGCTGTGAAATCACCCTTAAACGCTGTGTAAAGCATACTTTTTAATTTATTTTGGTAGTGCTGCATCCTTTCCGACTTGTGATAATTCGGTAACATTTCAGGCACTTTCTGCTTATACCAGGGGTCTAGTAGCGTGGACACCCAGTACAGGTCGTTCTCCTTCATCCTTTTTATACGAGGGTCCCTCAACAGGCACAACAGCATGAAAGACCCCATTTGCACAAGGTTGGATGCCAAGCTAGTCATGTCCCGTTCCTCATCCTCAGAAATCTCACTGAAGGTATGTTCTTCCCCCCAGCCATGTACAACACCACTGGTACCAGATAGGTGACAACGAGCACCTTGGGATGCCTGTTGTGGTTGGTCTTCCTCCTCCTCCTCAAAGCCACATTCCTCCTCTGACTCCTCTTCCTCACAATCCTCTTCCAGCGTTGATGCAGGTCCAGCAAGCGATGCTGATAAGGCTGTTTCTGGCAGTGATGGTGACCACAACTCTTCCTCTTCCTCTTCACGCTCATCTACGGCCTGATCCAGCACTCTTCGCAGGGCACGCTCCAGGAAGAAAACAAATGGTATGATGTCACTGATGGTGCCCTGGGTGTCACTGATCAGGTTTGTCACCTCCTCAAAAGGACACATAAGCCTACAGTCATTGCGCATGAGCGTCCAGTAACGTGGCAAAAAAATCCCCAGCTCCGCAGAGGCTGTCCTAGCACCCCGGTCATACAAATACTCGTTAACAGCCTTTTCTTGTTGGAGCAGGCGGTCGAACATTAGGAGTGTTGAATTCCAATGTGTCGGGCTGTCTAAAATCAAGCGCCTCGCTGGCATGTTGTTTTGCCGCTGGATATCGGTAAAGTGCGCCATGGCCGTGTAGGAACGCCTGAAATAACCACACACCTTCCTGGCCTGCTTCAGGACGTCCTGTAAGCCTGGGTGCTTATGCACAAAGCGTTGTACAATCAGATTACACACATGTGCCAAGCACGGCACATGTGTCAACTTGCCCAAATTCAATGCCGCCAACAAATTTCTTCCGCTGTCACACTTTGCTGATCTCCAGTTGGTGCGGAGTCAGCCACTGATCCACCTGTGCGTTCAGGGTGGACAGGAGTGCTGGTCCAGTGTGACTCTCTGCTTTCAGGGAAGTCAACCCCAAGATGGCGTGACACTGCCGTATCCGGGATGTGGAATAGTACCTGTGGAGCTGGGGGGTTGCAGTTGATGTGGAGCAAGACATAGCAGCAGCAGAAGAGGACTCAGCCGAGGAGGTTATGGAAGAGGATGGAGCAGGAGGAGTAGAGGAGGTGGCAGCAGGCCTGCCTGCAAGTCGTGGCGTTGTCACCAACTCCTCTGCAGAGCCACGTATTCCATGCTTGGCAGCCGTCACCAGGTTTACCCAATGCGCAGTGTAGGTGATATACCTGCCCTGACCATGCTTTGCAGACCAGGTAACAGTGGTCAGATGGACCCTTGCCCCAACACTGTGTGCCAGAGATGTCATTACTTCCTTTTGCACAATCGAGTACAGGTTGGGGATTGCCTTTTGTGCAAAGAAATTTCGTCCGGGTACCTTCCACTGCAGTGTCAAAATAGCTACAAATTTTGAACGCCTCGGACTCCACCAGCTTGTATGGTAAAAGCTGGCGGGCTAAGAGTTCAGACAAGCCAGCTGTCAGTTGCCGGACAAGGGGGTGACTTTGTGACATTGGCTTCTTACGCTCAAACATGTCCTTGACAGACACCTGACTGTGGGCAGATGAGCATGGACTGCTCAGGGCGAGAAACGGAGTGGCAGATGGTTGAGAGGGGGGAAGCAGGGCAGCAGTGGTTGACGTGGCTGAAGATGCTGGACCAGGAGGAGGATGGCGGCTTTGACTTTGTGTGCTGCTTGTACTCATGTGTTGATCCCATAGGCGTTTGTGATGTGACATCATGTGCCTTCGCAAAGAAGTTGTACCTAGGTGGGTGTTGGACTTCCCACAACTCAGTTTCTTTTCGCACAGGTTGCAAATGGCATCACTGTTGTCCCAGGCAGACACACAAAAAAATTGCCACACTGCTGAGCTCAGCAATGACGGCATTCTGGTGGTGGCAACAGCATGCGTTGACTGGCGTGCTGTCTGGCTGACCCCGGGTGCTGATGCATGCTGTCTGACTGTGCCACTAGCTACTTTCGACGACCTCCCGCTGCTTCCAACTCGTCTCCTCCTCCTCTCTGTCTCCCCATCTGAACTTTCCTCCTGTTCTTCTTCTCTTATAGCGGGCACCCACGTGATATCCACGGACGCATCGTCATCATCAACCTCTTCACTTGTATCTGACAACTCAACAAAGGAAGCAGCACCGTACGTCCATGTGTGTAATGCTGCCTGACTGGGACATATCCCTGTTATCTACATCCTCTGGCACTAATGTTTGTGCATCACTCATTTCTTCCAACGGATGTGTAAATAACTCTGCTGACGGATCAAGTGAAGCGGCTGTGGTGCTAGTGTTGGTGGTGGCGGCAGGCGGGCGAGTGGTAACTGGAGAGGTACCCGAAGCTAAGCTAGAGGAGGATGGTGCGTCTAGGTTCCGAACGGAAGCTGTAGAAGATTGGGTGTCCTGTGTTAGCCAGTCAACCATGTCCTCAGAACTGTTCAAGTTCAGGGTACGTGGCCTCTGAAAACTGGGCATTATTCTAGGGCCAAAGGGAATCACAGCACCAGGACCACGACGGCCCCTGCGGGGTGGCCTGCCTCTGCCATTTTTTTTACAATTAGTGGTACTATGCGTGCAAGTTACTGTGACACCAGATATGAGTGTCACTGTGCACTGGTAAAAATTGGCAGAGTAGGCGCTGTAGGCCTCACACACGCGCCTGTAGGCAGGCAACTGATATTCAATCGATTACAATCAAAAAAGGGTTATTTTCTTTCACTGTACACTACGGTTGCACTAGATATGATTGTCACTGTGCACTGGCAAAAGTTGGCAGAGTAGATGCAATAGGCCTCGCACACACGCCTGTAGGCAGGCAACTGATATTCAATCGATTACAGTCAAAAAAGGGTTCTTTTATGTCAATGTACACTACGGTTGCACTAGATATGAGTGTCACTGTGCACTGGCAAAAGTTGGCAGAGTAGATGCAATAGGCCTCACACACACGCCTGTAGGCAGGCAACTAATATTCAATCGATTACAGTCAAAAAAGGGTTCTTTTATTTCACTGTACACTACGGTTGCACTAGATATGAGTGTCACTGTGCACTGGCAAAAGTTGGCAGAGTAGATGCAATAGGCCTCACACACACCCCTGTAGTCAGGCAACTGATATTCAATCGATTACAGTCAAAAAAGGGTTCTTTTATTTCACTGTACACTACGGTTGCACTAGATATGAGTGTCACTGTGCACTGGCAAAAGTTGGCAGAGGAGATGCAATAGGCTTCACACACACGCCTGTAGGCAGGCAACGGATATTCAATCGATTACAGTCAAAAAAGGGTTCTTTTATGTCACTGTACACTACGGTTGCACTAGATATGTGTGTCACTGAGTAGATGCAATAGGCTTCACACACACCCCTGTAGGCAGGCAACTGATATTCAATCGATTACAGTCAAAAAAGGGTTCTTTTATTTCACTGTACACTACGGTTGCACTAGATATGAGTGTCACTGTGCACTGGCAAAAGTTGGCAGAGTAGATGCAATAGGCTTCACACACACGCCTGTAGGCAGGAAACTGATATTCAATCGATTACAGTCAAAAAAGGGTTCTTTTATTTCACTGTACACTCTGGTTGCACTAGATATGAGTGTCACTGTGCACTGGCAAAAGCTGGTAGAGTAGATGCAATAGGCCTCACACACACGCCTGTAGGCAGGCAACTGATATTCAATCGATTACAGTCAAAAAAGGGTTCTTTTATCTCACTGTACACTACGGTTGCACTAGATATGAGTGTCACTGTGCACTGGCAAAAGTTGGCAGAGTAGATGCAATAGGCTTCACACACACACCTGTAGGCAGTCAACTGATATTCAATCGATTACAGTCAAAAAAGGGTTCTTTTATTTCACTGTACACTATGGTTGCACTAGATATGAGTGTCACTGTGCACTGGCAAAAGTTGGCAGAGTAGATGCAATAGGCCTCACACACACGCCGGTAGGCAGGCAACTGATATTCAATCGATTACAGTCAAAAAAGGGTTCTTTTATTTCACTGTACACTACGGTTGCACTAGATATGAGTGTCACTGTGCACTGGCAAAAGTTGGCAGAGTAGATGCAATAGGCATCACACACACGCCTGTAGGCAGGCAACTGATATTCAATCGATTACAGTCAAAAAAGGGTTGTTTTATGTCACTGTACACTACGGTTGCACTAGATATGAGTGTCACTGTGCACTGGCAAAAGTTGGCAGAGTAGATGCAATAGGCTTCACACACACGCCTGTTGGCAGGCAACTGATATTCAATCGATTACAGTAAAAAAAGGGTTGTTTTATTTCACTGTACACTACGGTTGCACTAGATATGAGTGTCACTGTGCACTGGCAAAAGTTGGCAGAGTAGATGCAATAGGCTTCACACACACGCCTGTAGGCAGGCAACTGATATTCAATTGATTACAGTCAAAAAAGGGTTCTTTTATTTCACTGTACACTACGGTTGCACTAGATATGAGTGTCACTGTGCACTGGCAAAAGTTGGCAGAGTAAATGCAATAGGCCTCACACACACGCCTGTAGGCAGGCAACTGATATTCAATCGATTACAGTAAAAAAAGGGTTCTTTTATTTCACTGTACACTACGGTTGCACTAGATATGAGTGTCACTGTGCACTGGCAAAAGTTGGCAGAGTAGATGCAATAGGCTTCACAAACACACCTGTAGGCAGGCAACTGATAGTCAATCGATTACAGTCAAAAAAGGGTTGTTTTATGTCACTGTACACTACGGTTGCACTAGATATGAGTGTCACTGTGCACTGGCAAAAGTTGGCAGAGTAGATGCAATAGGCTTCACACACACGCCTGTTGGCAGGCAACTGATATTCAATCGATTACAGTCAAAAAAGGGTTATTTTATGTCACTGTACACTACGGTTGCACTAGATATGAGTGTCACTGTGCACTGGCAAAAGTTGGCAGAGTAGATGCAATAGGCCTCACACACACGCCGGTAGGCAGGCAACTGATATTCAATCGATTACAGTCAAAAAAGGGTTCTTTTATTTCACTGTACACTACGGTTGCACTAGATATGAGTGTCACTGTGCACTGGCAAAAGTTGGCAGAGTAGATGCAATAGGCATCACACACACGCCTGTAGGCAGGCAACTGATATTCAATCGATTACAGTCAAAAAAGGGTTGTTTTATGTCACTGTACACTACGGTTGCACTAGATATGAGTGTCACTGTGCACTGGCAAAAGTTGGCAGAGTAGATGCAATAGGCTTCACACACACGCCTGTTGGCAGGCAACTGATATTCAATCGATTACAGTCAAAAAAGGGTTGTTTTATTTCACTGTACACTACGGTTGCACTAGATATGAGTGTCACTGTGCACTGGCAAAAGTTGGCAGAGTAGATGCAATAGGCTTCACACACACGCCTGTAGGCAGGCAACTGATATTCAATTGATTACAGTCAAAAAAGGGTTCTTTTATTTCACTGTACACTACGGTTGCACTAGATATGAGTGTCACTGTGCACTGGCAAAAGTTGGCAGAGTAAATGCAATAGGCCTCACACACACGCCTGTAGGCAGGCAACTGATATTCAATCGATTACAGTCAGAAAAGGGTTCTTTTATTTCACTGTACACTACGGTTGCACTAGATATGAGTGTCACTGTGCACTGGCAAAAGTTGGCAGAGTAGATGCAATAGGCTTCACAAACACGCCTGTAGGCAGGCAACTGATATTCAATCGATTACAGTCAAAAAAGGGTTGTTTTATGTCACTGTACACTACGGTTGCACTAGATATGAGTGTCACTGTGCACTGGCAAAAGTTGGCAGAGTAGATGCAATAGGCTTCACACACACGCCTGTTGGCAGGCAACTGATATTCAATCGATTACAGTCAAAAAAGGGTTATTTTATGTCACTGTACACTACGGTTGCACTAGATAGGAGTGTCACTGTGCACTGGCAAAAGTTGGCAGAGTAGATGCAATAGGCCTCACACACACGCCTGTAGGCAGGCAACTGATATTCAATCGATTACAGTCAAAAAAGGGTTCTTTTATTTCACTGTACACTACGGTTGCACTAGATATGTGTGTCACTGTGCACTGGCAAAAGTTGGCAGGATAGATGCAATAGGCTTCACAAACACGCCTGTAGGCAGGCAACTGATATTCAA
Organism: Discoglossus pictus; assembly: GCA_027410445.1. Taxonomy (NCBI): domain Eukaryota; kingdom Metazoa; phylum Chordata; class Amphibia; order Anura; family Alytidae; genus Discoglossus; species Discoglossus pictus. The sequence goes on along the minus strand of CM050168.1, from coordinate 92,281,369 downwards.
TCGATTACAGTCAAAAAAGTTTTTTTTTATGTCATTGTACACTACGGTTGCACTAGATATGTGTGTCACTGTGCACTAGGCCTCACACACACGCTAGCAGGCAGGCATATGCAAATAAAATAAAATAAATGATGTTCTAGCCTTAAAAAGGGCTTTTTGGGTTGCTGTCCTTGCAGCAGATATAAAATAAGTCCTTCAGGTGTGTAGTGAAAGCTAAATACACAGCCTGGCTATCTATTTTCCTATTAAATCTGCAGAAAAAAATAATAAAATAAAATAAATGATGTTCTAGCCCTAAAAAGGGCTTTTTGGGTTGCTGTCCTTGCAGCAGATATAAAATAAGTCCTTCAGGTGTGTAGTGAAAGCTAAATACACAGCCTGGCTATCTATTTCCCTATTAAATCAGCAGAAAAAAATAATAAAATAAAATAAATGATGTTGTAGCCCTAAAAAGGGCTTTTTGGGTTGCTGTCCTTGCAGCAGATATCAAATGAGTCCTTCAGGTGTATAGTGAAAGCTAAATACACAGCCTGGCTATCTATTTCCCTATTAAATCAGCAGCAGGTAGAATATATGTCCTCTCTCAACGAATGTAGCTTCAGAATGATTCTAAAATGGAGGCTGTCCTTCAGATAGAAGTCCCTGGAAGGGAGTGTATGCTACTGATTGGCTGGAATGTGTCTGCTGACTGTAAGGTGCAGGGTCAAAGTTTCCTCAATGATAAAGAATAGGGGGCAGACCGAAAAGCGCATGTGTTCGCCGTTCGTTGTGAACGCGAACATGCGAAAATCGCCGCAAATAGTTCTCCGGCGAACTGTTCGGGACATCACTACTCACAACACTCACTCACAGATACATGCACAGACACTCTCTCAGAAACATGCACATGAATAATTGAAGAAAAGGTTGTTAAAGTTTTTGTGTGAAAAAAAGTGCTATATGTGCTATACAAATGTAGGGTGCATGGGTAATGGGGTAATATGATGGGGTATGTAGCAAGAGCTTTATGTGGTGTGGTATGTAGTAGTGGTTATCTAGCAAAGTGTATGGGTTATGTGTTACAGTAAAGGGTAAACTGGATAAGGATATGGTAATGCCTATGAAATGTTTTATATATACTAATAATATTGTATATTGTAGTGTCTGTTGACTATGTGTATAATTTAAAGGTGAATTTATGTATAAAATAATGTAGAAACAAGAACTCTCTCTAAAACGTATTTCCTATCAATCTTTCTTTAGCCTGTAGGAACAATATAATAGCTCATTAATCTGTAAAAATTTCCATAGGGCCAAGGCAGCCTTATGGGAATCTCTACTGCAGGCATATAATTGAGCCCAATGTTTGTAAGAAACACATCCCCATAACGTATGGGGAGGGCGCAGAAGTTCCAATGCTTCTATAAGTTTAAAAGAGAATGTTTTAAACAATTTTGGGTCATGTGAAGTCAATAATCTTATATTTCATAAAAAAACAACCATGTACAGTAGTTGTAGTTTCAGCAAATTGTTTCTCCCTGTTTATTTAGATTGTAACAGTTTTTTTTTTTTTTTTAAATCTTACCATTTTGAAGAACCACACCATAGATATACATGTTTTTAGAATGTTAAAAAAAATGTGGCCTCAAACTTATCTTTTATATAAAATGTTCTGCTGTTGAATCTACCATTTTGTCTTCAACAGATCAATTTACTGAGGTCTATCAGTGGGGTCTACAATTGGACTGTTTCATCTCTTTCCTTAGTGCTTTAAGCTGCAAGTTTACAACGATACCCCCAAAAAAATAATAGCAAAATATCAAGGTTATAAAAAGTATATTTGTTTAGCTTTCTAAAAAACATTTTGCCCCTGGTCCTGTCAAAAAACAACATAGAAATTCCATATGATCCACTGGGTTATGTGGTGTAGCTGCTAGGATAAATATTTTTAATCACAATAAAAAGGTAAATTGTTTATATTGATCCTTGCTACGGGTAAATGCTGCTTAACACTACCCCGATGCGCACTGGTTCGCTATAGTGCTCTTTTCCCCTCTCATTCCGCACTCAGTGCTAAGTCTCACAATAGCGTGTTTGTTGTATGTCAAATCACGTTTCCCCCCATTTAAATTCCCGCTTACCCCTCGAGGATACAACATAGCGATGTCTGAGCACAAAGGCTCAGAAACGCATGTAAAGCGCTAAACTGGGTATTCCTGTACTTAAAAATTATGGAAGATGAACCAGTGATATTTTAAAATATTAGTTACATTTTGTTTAATAAAACTGCTTTTAGCCCAATTATACAAAATTATTAATTATTAATATACGAGTAACTTGCTCATCATAAATGGAAAAGAACCAGCAGTTTTCGTACATATTAGTATCAATGACAAATTTAGTGGAAGATGGAGTGTCCTAAAAAAATATTTTAGAGAACTAGGCAATAAGCTGAAGGCAAGGACCTCCAAGGTAGACGTTTCTGAGATACTACCAGTGCCACTTGCTAGCTCAGGGAGGGAGAAGGAGCTTAGGGAGGTTAACCCGTGGCTAAAGATGTGGTGCACTAGGGAGGGGTTTGGGTTTTTAGAGTACTGGCCTGACTTCTCACTTCGGTCCAATCTCTACAGCAGGGATGGATTGCACCTTAATGATGAGGGAGCTTTTGTGCTAGGGGATAGGATGATAGAAAGGCTGGAGGAGTTTCTAAACTAGTAGGTGGGGGGAGGGACTACATATAAGTAATGAGTTAGAAAGTGTAGAGGGTATAAAGGATGAATTAACAACTCATAGGGGAGGAGATGGAGGTAGGGGTAGTATAGTCAATAGGTATTACTAAGTAACTCAAGTATACGGGCAGGCACCACCAAACTACAAACTTATAACATAAGATGTATGCTTGCTTATGCCAGAAGCTTGCTAGGGAAAATGTGAGGGTTAGAATTATTAGCAGTTAAAGAAAAATTGGATTTAATAGGCATTACCGAAACATGGTGGGATGAATCTCATGACTGGACTGTTAATCTGGATGGTTATAACCTATTTAGGAAAGATAGGGGCTATGGTAAAAGAGGAGGAGGGATTTGTCTGTATGTTAAGCCAGAATTTAAGCCTATAGTAAGAGAAGATATTTATGGCGGAACTAGTGATAATGTTGAATGTTTGTGGGTAGAGTTAATTAGCGGAGCAGACAATTCCAAAACAATATTAGTAGGAGTATGCTATAAACCCGCAAATATATATATAGCTGAAAGTGAGGATTGGAAATGCAGCTAAGCATGGACAAGTTCTAATAATGGGAGATTTGAATTACCCTGAAATAAACTGGATAAATGAGACCAAGGGGATCTAAGGGGAGCAGGTTCTTGAGTACACTCAGGGATCATTATCTGGCTCAAGTTACTGGAAGCCTACTAGAAATGAAGCTATCTTAGATTTAGTAGTCACAAATAATATTGATATAGTATCAAATGTTGAAATAGGGCAATCTCATTAGAGATTGAATAAAACAATTTTTTTTAAGGGGCCAACAAAAATTCTTATTTTTTAAAGGGCAGATATTAACGGTCTAAGGGCAGCAATACAAAGTATAGACTGGGACAAAGAACTGATTGGTAAAAATACTGAACATAAATGGACAACATTTAAATCCTTACTAAATATACATACTCATCATCATATACCAAGTGGGAATAAAAGTAAAAGGAGTAATTCATATGCAACATGGCTTAACAATGATTTAAAGATCAAGATACGTAGTAAAAAACAGGCATTTAAATTCTACAAACAAGAGAGGACAGAGACTGCTTTATATGAGTACAAGGAAATCAATACGGCTTGCAAAAGGGCTATTCGATTGGCTAAAATAGAAAATGAAAAATGAATTGCAAAAGAGAGTAAGACTAACCCTAAAATATTTTTTAAGTATATTAATGGGAAAAAGGCAAGGAAGGAAGCTATAGGAACATTATAATGTGACACAGGCCATCTGAAAATGAGGGACCAGGAAAAGGCAGATAGGTTCTTTTCTTCGGTATACACAAGGGAGGTACCAGTGGTTGGGATGCTGCAAAATAATGGGGCTACACTACTTTTGCCGAATAATTGGTTAATGCAGGAAGTAATCCAAAAGAGGTTGGAAAAAATAAATGTTAATAAAGTCCTGGGTCCTGATGGAATACATCCAAGGGTACTGAGGGAACTGGGTTCTGTAATAGCCAAACCATTATTTTATTTTTTCAAGATTCACTCAACACATGGTCTCTACCAGGTGACTGGAGAAAAGCAGACGTGATACATATATTTAAAAAGGGAGCAAGAGCAAATCCAGGGAATTATAGACCAGTGAGCCTCACTTCTGTAGTGGGAAAGCTTTTAGAAGGGTTAGTAAGGGATAATATACAAGAATATGTCTATTTGAACAGGAGTATAAGTAGGAGTCAACATAGATTTATGAGGGATAGGTCATGTCAAACAAATCTAATTAGTTTCTATGAGGAGGTTAGTAGGAACCTGGATCAAGCAACTCAGTGGATGTAGTCTATTTGGATTTTGCAAAGGCTTTTGATACAGTGCCACATGGGAGACTATTGTGCAAACTAAGGGATACAGGAATTGCAGTAAATATCTGGTCATGGACTGAGAGCTGGCTAAAAGACAGGAAGCAAAAGGTTGTTGTAAATGGAACATACTCCGATTGGACTAATGTGGTAAGTGGGGTTCCTCAGGGTTCAGTATTAGGTCCTCTTGTTTTTAACATATTTATTAACGACTTAGAGGAGGGACTGGAATGTAGTGTCTGCATTTTCACTGATAATAGAATATATTTTAGAGCTGGAAAAGGTACAGAGGAGGGCAACAAAACTAATAAGGGGAATGGAGGGGCTAAGTTATGAAGAAACCAACCAAATTAAGCTTATTTTCCCTAGAAAAAGGGCGTCTAAGAGGAGATATGATTACATTATATAAATACATCTATGGTCAGTATAAAGATTTGTCAAGGGAGCTTTTTGTGCCAAGAGGATTTCAACTGACAAGAGGACATCCCTTGAGGTTAGAAGTAAAAAGATTCCACCTTAAAGAAAGAAAAGGATTCTTCACAGTAAGGGTGGTTAATCTGTGGAATTCTCTACCAGAGGAGGTGGTGACAGCGGATTCGATAAATAACTTTAGAAGGGGACTGGATTTATTTCTAATTAAAAATGGAATTCAGGGTTATCCTAGATAATTAGAGAGTATTGATCCAGGGAGATTTTTTTTCTGTTTGCCTTCCTCTGGATTAAGTCATAATTAAAAGAAATAAATAAATAGTTGTTTAATAATTAATGAATAATTAATTAACAACTAATTAATTAATAACTAATCCAAATATTGCAGATCAGAGATCTTAAAAGGTTGAACTTGATGGACTGAAAGTCTTTTTTCAACCTTAAATACTATGGGCCTCGTTCTATTATCGCCCACAGCCGTTGCGGGGCTGCAAGGATCGGCCGCAAGCTATTCTGCTATTCTATTCCCCTCTGGCCGGGGATTCCGGCAGGCTTGCGGCCGGTGCCTTATTATCTCTTGCGGCCGCTCGCGCCGGAGAAAAACCTTTGATCTAAAACGGCCGCAAGGAAATCGGCCGTAAGAAAATCCTATTTGCAATTCAATTGCTCCGGGAACCCTCTCTGCAAGGCTAAAACCGAGCCGCAGCTTACTTGCAGGAAAGAGGTCCCGCTAGCACCAATTAAGCATGAAATATAGCCCAAATAAAGCCATCCTGCACTTTGAGAAGACTATAAAGTGATTTTCGGTGTTAGCAAAAATAGCACAAAATTCCCCTATACTCAAATCCGTAAAATATTTTTTTTAATATATGTCAAATATCCATGTAAAAAGTCCATAGGGCTTGGAGCACCTCAGACCCGCCCACGCCGCAGCCGGAAAATAAACAGTTAATTTAAACTCGGGTTTGGGCTGATGTGCAAGCTTGAGAGTGGGTTACTTTTAATCCTCATGTCCCCCAATATGATCCCTAGCATTTACAGAGCTTTACAGAGCTGTCTTGAATTTTTTTTTGACTTTTTAGATTTCAGAGCTTATGGCCGGTTGCAAGATTTACGGCCGGCCGTAAGAGGAGATCCGTTTAATTGAATTGCGAGGTAACGGGACCCCCGCAAGGAATCGCAGCCTTACGGCCGGTTTACGGCCGATAATAGAATGAGGCCCTATGTAACTATGTTTGTCTGTTCTGTCTCTCTCTGTGCTGTCTCTCTTTGTGCGCCCTCTACCTCTCCTCTCTCTCTACCTCTTTCCCTTTCTCTCTCTTCCTCCCTCACTCCCTCTCTCTTACCTTCCCTCCTCTCTCTCCCTTCCTCTCTTCATTCCTCTCTCTCTCCCCCTCCCTCTGCCCCCTCTCTTTCCATTTATCTCTCTCCCTCTGTCTCCCTTGCTCTCTCTATTACTCCCCCTCTCTTCCCCTCCTTCTGCCCCCTCATCTCCCTCCCTCACTCTCTCTCTGCCTACTATTCTCTCTCTCTGCCTTCCTCCCTCTTTCTCTCTTTCCCCCTTTCATATCTCTCTTTGCCTCCTCTCTGTCTGCCTCATCTCTCTCTCTCTCGCTCTCCCTTCCTCTGCGCAGTGCATGCGCATTGCTGTGGCGTTACACACATCTGACAACTATTATAGTGGATGTTAAATTCCTTCTGATTGCCTCTATATGGCTGCCATGTTGACTCCTCTTCCTCCTCTCTTCATTCAGAACATGTCACTGTGATTAATAAATGCAGGAAGCAAGCTGTGAATCATCTGTGATTCTCCATATTGCATATTTTGAAGCACAGTTCATCCAGCAACTTCCTATTGGCCCAAACAGACATGTAGTTTTTGTGTCAGCACTAGCAGCTACACCACATGACCCAGTGCATCAAAGGAATCTATTAATTGTGCAGTGTTTGCATTCAGCTGTTTCAACTGGAATCCTACGTGACAATGTTTTCATTAGGACTAATGAAAAGTCTACAGCACCCACCTTTGTTGCGAAAGCAGCTCAGTCAACCTGCTCAAACAAGGCAATGTCTGTGTCTATCATATATTAGTTCATAATTTAATAAAGCCTTTTTTTCACTTTCTGAAAACTTATCATTGACTGAAAAGCCTAGTTCCTTGCAATGAAACTGTAGTGGTTATAATGATACTGTGGTGGGTATAATGATACTGTGGTGGGTATAATGATACTGTGGTGGTTATTTTTATGCATGCTATTTTGACCTCTATTAATAAGACTGTATTTTTAAAACTCCACCCTTTTCCACTAATTACGAAGCAGAATATAGTACTGGGGTACAAATAGCAAGTTACAAACGTATAGACAAATGCTAATGTAAATAGAAAAATAAGTACGTACAGTGCCGTACAAAAGTATTCACCCCCCTTGACTTTTTACCTATTTTGTTACATTACAGCCTTAAATTCAATATTTTGTTAATCTGAATTTTATGTGATGGGTCAGAACACAATAGTCTAAGTTGGTGAAGTGAAATGAGAAAAATATTTACATAAAACTATTTTTTAGAAACAGAAAACAGAAAATTGGCATGTGCGTATGTATTCACCCCCTTTGTTAAGAAGCCCATAAAACACTCTGGTGCAACCGATTACCTTCAGAAGTCACATAATTAGTGAAATGATGTCAACCTGTGTGCATGATCTGTCATTACATATACACACCTTTTTGAAAGGCCCCAGGGGCTGCAACACCTAAGCAAGAGGCACCACTAACCAAACACTGCCATGAAGACCAAGGAACTCTCCAAACAAGTAAGGGACAATGTTGTTGAGAAGTACAAGTCAGGGTTAGGTTACAAAAAAATATCCAAATCTTTGATGATCCCCAGGAGCACCATCAAATCTATCATAACCTAATGGAAAGAACATGGCACAACAGCAAACCTGCCAGGAGATGGCCGTCCACCAAAACTCACGGACCGGGCAAGGAGGGCATTAATCAGAGAGGCTGCACAGAGACCTAAGGTAACCATGGATGAGCTGCAGAGTTCCACAGCAGAGACTGGAGTATCTGTACATAGGACGACAATAAGCCGTACGCTCCATAGATTTGGGCTAAAAACAAAATGGCATGTTTTGAGTTTCCGAAAAGGCATGTGGGAGACTCCCAAAATGTATGGAGGAAGGCGTTCTGGTCTGATGAGACTTAAATTTTACTTTTTGGCCATCAAAGAAAACGCTATGTCTGGCGCAAACCCAACACATCACCCAAAGAACACCATCCCCACAGTGAATCATGGTGGTGGCAGCATCATGCTGTGGGGATGTTTTACAGCAGCCGGGACTGGGACACTGGTCAGAGTTGAGGGAAAGATGGATGGTGCTAAATACTCTTGAGCAAAATCTGTACAACGCTGTTATGTAAGAGTAGGATGGAGGTTCACCTTCCAGCAGGACAATGACCCCATACACACTGTTAAAGCAACGCTTGAGTGGTTTAAGGGGAAACATGTAAATGTGTTGGAATGGCCTAGTCAAAGCCCAGACCTCAAACCAATAGAAAATCTGTGGTCAGACTGCTGTTCACAAGTACAAACCATCCAACTTGAAGGAGCTGGAGCAGTTTTACAAGGAGGAATTTGCTAAATCCCAGTGGTAAGACGTGGCAAGCTCATAGAGACTTATCTAAAGCGACTTGGAGCTGTGATTGCCGCAAAAGGTGGCTCTACAAAGTATTGACTTTAGGGGGGTGAATAGTTATGCACATTGACTTTTTCTATTATTTTGTCCTATTTGTTGTCTGCTTCACAATAAAAAAAAACATCTTCCAAGTTGTGGGCATGTTCTGTAAATTAAATTATGCAAATCCTCAAACAATCAATGTTAATTCCAGGTTGTGAGGCAACAAAACACGAAAAATGCCAAGGGGGGTGACTACTTTTGCAAGGCACTGTACATAATGCAGTGCAAATATGATACTAATGGATCTGCAGACAGCATGATGCAACATAGTTAAGGTCTCGACTGTGAAGAGCTTAGAATCTTACAATTTGTTAAAATGTCCATTTAAGGAAATCCCTGTCTGAGCACGTCATCTTTGACTTATCTGTTCCTGTTACTTAAAGCTAATTGCAGTTAACAACCAAGTACAAAATGCTTCTTGAATCCCTTTCCTTTTTGAAGAATGTGAAACTGAACTGAAAATAAAACCCTAGCTCATTAGCAGCGATAATCAAAATTCAATCATATGTACCATCAGTGCTGGCCGTGTAAATCTCATTTTAGCATGGCAGGTCACTCCATTATTAACAGCGTGCAGAAAAGCACAAGCTGGCAGACACTCAGGACTTGCTGTACCTGACCTAGTAACCTACATTCTAAATATCACGTAACATTACAGGCTGCCCTCTGCTCAGACTGCAACGTCATGTCTTACTTAACTTCTAACAGGCTGCAGGAGGCTGGAACACACACTAGGCCTCTGTTCTTTTCTCGGGAAAATATCAATTTATTTTTCAGTTAATTGTAGAAGGCTGCTACATAGTAAAACAGTAATTGAGGTTTAGCCCATCAAGTTCAACCTTTTTAGATCTCCTTTGATCCTTGTAATATTTGGATTAATTGTTAAGGCAAACAATAAACATCATTTAAATATTGGTAATTGTATCATAAAGGGAGACCCTCAAATATTGGCATTACTCCCTAGATCAATACTCCTCATTTTCTAGTTATCAAGAAGAAGAACCTGTTTCTTTCTTTAAGGTGGATTTTTTTCTTCAAACCTCAAAGGATGTTCTCTTGTCTTCTCTTCACACATAAAGTTAATTTGATAATGCCTTATGCTGTCCCTGGATATATTTATACAAGGTAATCATATCCGTCTTAGGTATCTTTTTTCTAAAGGAAATCATTTTAATTTGGTCAGTTTTTCTTAATAGCTTAGTCCATTCAATCTCATTTGAAAGAGAGTTTCACAGATAACCCACCCTTACTGTGCAGAATTTCCTTTCTTTCTTTAAGGTGGAATATTTTATCTACTAACCTCAAAAGATGTCCTCTTGTCAGTGGAAAACCTCTTGCCTAAAAAAAGTTAATTTTACAAAGCATTATATTGACCCTGGATATATTTATATAAGGTAATCATATGCCCTCTTAGGCGCATTTTTTCTAGAGAAATACATTTAGTTTGGTTAGTCTTTCTACATAGTTTAGTCCCTTCATACCCCTTATTAATTTTGTTGCCCATCTTCATGGTAATACCAAAGTTGTTTACCAATGTTAATATTCAGAAATTGATTAATTCTATAAATCATCTTAGTGCTTTTCTGTGAGTTATAAATAACTGATGTCTTTTGATGCCAGCCCTTGTACTGCTTACAATTTTGGTAGTTATGTACGGTAGCTTTTAAAAAAAAACACAAAAAAAAATACAATTTTGTTAAACATTTTTATTAGGCATAAAGGCATTTTTAACAGCATTTCTGAATTATTGCACTATTGCATTTTATATTTAGCCCAGCAATAATTTAATATCTGCTCTTAGAGGGACATGGAACAGTTCTATTTATGTATTTAATTTTTATTTTAAAACATTATAAATGTTTCTTGCTTGAAAACGTATTAAGTAAAACTTGTTTAAACTTCCTTTCAACTAAATGGAAATTCCATTATGAGCGCAGAATATACTGCAGAATGTATGGCCCATAGAGTTTTATTACTTCTCATTTGCGGACAGGTATAAGATTGAAATACCATTTATATATTCAAAATTTCAATATTCCAAGATATTTAAAAAAAAAGAAAATACACACCCAAAAATTATTATATACTGTCTTTCAGACACAACACAGAACATAGGACCACTGTTGTTAAATTACTCTTATATACACTTTTAAATATCTGTACTTGACATAGATAAAATGTTTTTACAAATTGGAAAAAAAAACAGCCTTTACACATGTAACTTTTATATCCAATTATTTTTTTACATTATTATTTGATATCCAATTATTATTTCCATCTTCTTTTCTGATTATCCCTGCTCTCAGAAACTTGTACTTCCCATTAGTCCTGTTGAAAGCACAGGCAGATTGAGCTGCCACAATCCCATTGTGCATAAAGAAGTTTCCTCAATTTCCAGCCCCCTCCCACCCCAGAACATTGATCTGCAGAGATCAAGATGGTAGATATGGCCAGGGCCACACTATCCACTAGGTGGGGTAGGCACCGCCTAGGGGAGTTTCTCTGTGAGGGGCGCCTCATTATCACCTAATCTTTCACCAGAGACACCCCTCCAAATCCCTCCCTCGTGTGTGCTATTATGTATATGGCTGCAGCAGAACTACAACAAAAAATTATCTCCATGTATATTTCTTAAAAAAAGTATATTTGAAGTTACTGCTACCCTTTAATCACATAAAAATAGCATAAATATTTATTCATCTTATATAATCTCTGGAGGGGCTTCTTCAATACCCATGAACCAGAAGAGATCCAAATAAGTTAAACGTTTTGGTGGATTTAAGTGTTAGTGCTAAGCAAATCCAATTGTAGTTCTTTATTTTTGCTGATGTTATTTTTACATCAGGGGAGCTATTTCCTATATGTAGTACACATTTAATCATTATATACTTATTACATCATCTTTTATATGGATATAACAGCACATACTGTGAAACAATGTAACTGCACATCATCATTCATTTATTAATTATATAAATCAGTCATTAACGTGAAATGTCAGAGGTGTGTTCTATATTTAGAATATTGAGTTGTTTGACGGATCAACTTCGTAACAATAATTACATTCTGTCCTTAATTGCTTCAGTACAAACTCAGTACCAGGTTATTACATCAATAAATATATTTCAGACATATAAAATGGTTAGAGTTGTAGGTAAATATGAAAGCCTTCCAGTAGAAACATAAGGGACGAATATTGCCCTGTAATACGAGATGTCTGTGATATAAGGCTGTCCTGAGGATCAATTGATCTAAAATGGTTTAGGTAGATAGAATATGCAGAATTGATCGGCGTATTGGTTCTTATCTGCTCTTGTAATCTGTGTTTCTACAATTGTCAAAAATGTGATTAAAACAAATGTAGCTAAATTAGCTGAATTTAGGGTACAGTGCATATAAAATGTTTTTATTAAAAGACTACTGTTGTTTGTGAAGAATTGCATGTTTGTGAAGCATTTAAGCCATTCCTTTTATGAGTGCGCCAGCACACCACGAGCACAGGCAGCTGCAGTGGCAGTGAGCATCCACTAAATGTCGCTGCCAAAATTTTGCTGCCGTTATCATTGCTTTAGGGTTGGGGTTAGGGTAAGGGTTAGGGTTGGGGTAATGTTTTAAGCTTGGAAATTGTGTACGATCTGAGAAATGGTTACAAACTGTCTAAAATGTCAGCAGCGCCATCTGGCAGCACATTGCTGCAACTGCTGCTGTCATTGCTGGCGCACTTATAAAAGGAAAGATCCCATTCTTGTTCTATTTGGCTATTGAGGAGGAATGGTCTTGTAGAGGTGAATTACTTTAGTTTTAAATTTTTGACCCATGCCTCTCTATCACACATGCTCAGAAGTTGGCAGTAGCAAATTTGCGAGGCCCGTAATGAAGAGGGGGGAGAGGCTTGCAAGGGGGCCATGCTTTACTTCTAGTACTGACCAGCGAGGTGCACCGGGGGGCATGCCATGCGCACCGGGACCAGGAGCGAGAAAGACACAGCGGAGGGAGTGGGAGGCCGAAAGGAGACACGGGGAGGGAGGGGGGCCGAAAGGAGACACAGGGGAGGGAGAGGGGGGAAGAGACACAGGGGAGGGAGAGGGGGAAAAGACACACAGGGGAGGGAGGGGGATAGAGTCACAGTGGAGGGAGGGGTGAAGAGACATAGTGTAGGGGGTGGGGGGAAGGAGACACAGGGGAGGCAGATAGGGTAAGGAGACAGTAGAGGGAGATGGGGGAAGGAGACACAGTGGAGGGAGATGGGGGGAAGAAGACACAGTGGGGGGAGATGGGGGAAGGAGACACGGTCGAGGGAGATGGGGGAAAGAGACACAGGGGAGGGAGAGGAGGAAAGAGACACAGGGGAGGGAGAGAGGGGAAGAAGACACAGGAGGAAGGGAAACAGAGGTGAGTAGAGGCCCGCCATGAGCTCTGAAGGTGCTCATCGCAAGGACCGCCATGAGTGACAAAGTTACAGACTTACGTATGCTGCAGCCGGCAATGAGCGGCAAAGCCGATCATTGCAGGGTCCATGATGAGGACTGTAAAGTAGAGGGGGGAGAGGCTCGCAATGACCGCCGAAGGCGCTCATTGCGAAGCCAGCAAGTGAGAGGGGGAGAGTGCCTCACAATGTGTGGAAAACAGCATTGCCAGGCTTCAAATTGTATTGCAGTAATTTAATTGCAAGTCGCTAGTATTACCATATTGCTAAGGAAGTGTGCAAGGGGTTCCTTGGTGGTTCAGTGGTTAGGATTCAGTGCTTTCACCACTGTGACCTGGATTCAATTCCAAAAGAGGTCACACCACCAGGAAGCCATGCAGGGTTGGCCTGGTGAGTAGTTTAGTGGGAGACCACCTAGAAATACCAGGAACTGTATGCTGTGGCCCACTGGAGAAGGAACTGGCAACCCACTCCAGTATCTCCACCATGAATACCAAGTGGATCAGCATGACCATGGACATAAAGATGTATGTGGTGTTAGGGTCCATAAGGTCACAGAGTGTCAGAAACAACTGAACAACACACAAAAAATATATATCCTCGGATACTTTATATATAGTGAATTGTGGGACTGTATATTCAGCTCTTGGAGACCCCATGCAGCCTATGTCTATATGTCACAGTGTGTGACACTGCATATGATTATGGCTGACTGTGAGTCTGATAGTGTGTGCCACATCTTTTATCCAGAATGAACTACATACACTATTAATAAAATGTTTCATACACAAGAATATAAAAAAAATATCAAAGAATATCACAGGAATATCAGAATTGCTCTTATAACCTTGTAAAATATAGCATACGTTAAAATTACAGTCTATGAGTAATATACAGAAGAAAATGGTACTGACACAACATGTAATGTATTAATCTAATATGCAGTTAATTGGGAACTTTCTGCTCACATATATTTTTCATTAAAGCCCACACACTTCTTATACCAGTTGACAGGAGTCGGGCGCCTCTGACAGCAAAGCCTTCAGACGATATTTGCCCGATTAGTCACCAATGCCATTACGCAAGTGTCACACATCTTAGGGAATAAATGTGCATCTTGTAAAGATCTATTTCAACAGCTGCCCTTCCTTTATCCACTTACATTAAAAGCCAGCATGAAAGGGGAGCCAGTATGAGGCAGGATATGAAACATTTTGTATGCCATCTGGCAGCAGGTATATTGATTTCACATTCAAAGGTGTTTTTTTAAAGGTCTTCATTGAATATAGCACTGCTTATTTATATTGTCGTAGGGTTGTAAGTTTTATCTCATTATAGTAGGATGGAGGCCCATTTATTTTTAGTCTAATTACACCAGTTTGGTTTAGAGATTTCTATAACCTTAATGCTCATATTTACCTTCAAAATAAAAAACACACAAAAGCAAAATAAATTATTGATAAAATGAATGTAAGGCTGGTCCTTCCTGAATTATCCAATTGGGTAATGACTTTAAAGCACCACTACAATAAAAAATATGTTTGAAAACTTTGAGTCTGATCTCACTTAGAGCATAATTAAGTAAAAAAATAAAATGTTTCGTCTTTTCGCCACCTTCCACTGATAAAACACACTTTCATGATACTATTCTCATGAAGTTTTGTAACAAAGACAAAATGGAGTCCTCTAGTCATAGATAGTCTTCACAAATTCAGATTTTCTCTAGAACTATTTTTTATTATCATGGCCTACAAAGCTCCTACAGGTTCTTTGGTGGTCCAGTGGTTAGGATTCAGTGCTTTTATCGCTGTTGTCTTGGGTTCGATTCCAGTCAGAGACCCAAGAGGTCACACCACCTTGAAGCCATGCAGGGTTGGGCCTGGTCAGTACTTGGATGGGAGACCACTTAGGAATATCAGGAGCTGTATGCTGTGGTCTATTGGAAAAGGAACTGGCAACCCACTCCAGTAGGAAGTGCCTTTTCTCTTAAACTACAGTGTTCTTTTGAAGAAGACAGAATATATACCAAATGTATAATTTAAATCTATATGTAAACACAAAAACTTTTTAATAATTGATTGTTTATTTATTACATTTTATTAATTTGCACCTATCAAATAGCATATCTGATACACACAATAAGCCTAGAGTGATATCTGCTTCTAATAGGTTGATTATTGCAAATAACTGCTAATTACCACTATGGCTTTGGATGTATTTATTTCAGTGATTAAGCCGCGTGAAACTGAAAAGATTGAGAATAGCCAGACCTTAGTTATTAACTTGGCTAATTGCTCCATCAGGTCTGTTCATGCTCAGTTTTTAGTTTCACGTAGCTTAATGAGTATTGTAAATTGCAAACAATAATTAAAAGACAGCATTCAATCAATAACATATTTGTTATTACTTAAATCTTTAAGGTGGACCTCCACCATTTAATGTTCCTTGTGTTTACACTATACACGTTTAATGAACTACATGGAATAATGGGCAGTCACAATCTGTAATGTATATGATATTAATCTATAGCAGGAGCCAGCATTTTGGTTTCTGATGACCAGCTTCTAGAGGTGGGAGAGGACTTTGGGTCCTATTCTATTGCCCCCGTAATGAAACTTTCTGCTACGTATTGTTGGTTCGGAATTGCCACATATTCTATTAGGTACTAGTAAACTGATTATGAGTAGACCACCCGCAATCACTACTGATGAGCCAAACTTGCAATTCCTAGCTGAAAACTCCATTGGTTTTAGCACAGCTCAAGATTTATGGGTGCTAACTGACCCAGGAGAGAGTCAGGACTTGCTTCCCCTTTGGTGGTCAGAAGCCAAATGACTCTATTAGCCACACCTAGTGGGCGGACCTGGGAGGGGACTCATGATTCCCAGGACATGACCCTATGTGATTGGCCAGAGGCCATTAGGGGCTGACCTCAGGTAGTCCCTCCCCTACTATGTTGAAAAGTTCTTAAATACTGTGTGTTTCCAAAATAAAGTTGTTCTTAATTTTCATACTTTGACTAAGCATATATTATTGACCCAGAGGCATATGCTTGTAGAGGAGCTCGTTCTGACTCCCTACCAAGGTGCTCCCAGGAACACTACCAAAGCAGCTGGGACGTATGCCTTTGTTCCAACAAAGACTGTCCATAGGTCTAGAGTCACCCAAACTTAGGTCTAAACCTACTGGGAATAAGAGTCCTAGGATACTCTAGATCCCATCATCATAGTAGGTTGTGACAATTGGAGGCAGTCGTGGGAGGCTCTACAGAAAGACCAAGAATGGAGCAGCAATACGAGAAATGGTCCTCAGCGGAGCTAAGGGATGCGATGAAGCAGAAAAGGAATCCCTAGGAGGAAGGGAGACCAACGAGCGGTGATGATTGCAGCCCTGAGAAAAAATGATGCGGAGCAGGGGGAAGCAGAGGAGTTGGGTGAGGGACCACCAAGGGCTCCAAGACCCCAACCAGAGCAAGACATCACCAAAGAAGCAACAAGGAGGTATGAAGAAGCTAGACACTTATACCCCAGTGAGATGACCGCACAAGAGGTGGGCAATTTACTGGATCAGCATTACCAGAGAATCTGGCAGGAGCGCACTGGCGAGCGGGATCAAGCTCAGCAAAGGCTTGGTTGCCACACAGAGGAATTGCCAGTACGAGTTAAGATGGCATACCAGATGTATGGACAATATGGACGAATTCCTTCAGGAGTTTGAGCAGCAATGTGGGGTCCAAGATATTCCCTATGGAGAATGGGCCAAATTGCTGCTAAACAAGTTAAGAGGAAGGGCCAGTGCGGCATGTAGAGCAATTCCACGGGAACAAGCCCAGGATTACAAATATTTGTGCACGGCGTTGCTGAACAGATATACTGTGACGCCTGAGACATTTTTGGATAGATTCAGGGCCACCACCAAAGGACCCGCAGACACTCGTGGAAGTTATGTACAGGTTAAGGCGAGCTTGTACCCAGTGGTGGTCTACACAAGGAGCCATCACAGCCGAACAGATATTGGAAGTGGTACTGATGGAACAATTCCTGAACATTTGCTCCTCAGAAGTCAGTGACTGGTTGCAAGATCAAAAACCGACCACTGCAGACCAAGCAGCTGCGCTGGCAGATCGGTTTATCAGCACCAGGGCCAAAAGAGTGTCCCAAGAAAAAAAATCTAGCCTGAATACGGGCAGGGGCCCCAGAGAGGTGGTGCCAGCACGATCAGCTCCTGAGATGCGTAATGCACCCTGGGCAAGGCCAGTAAAAACATCTGACCACAGGGGTACCAAGTCCCATCCTGCTCCCAGGACACAATGGGGGACCAAACCAATGAACTCAGAATGCTACAATTGCAACCAACGAGGTCAGTTTGCTAAGGATTGTCCTCAGGCACCCAAAAACTCTAGAGGACTTCCCCCCCCGCCATGTACATTATTTGGGGGGTGGACTGAGGGGCCGGCGAGCTCCAACGCAGCTCTTTGGGAGCCAGAAGCAGAGGGAGGATATCCAGGGGTCTATACTGTAAGGAACCCGCAGAAGCTGTCTGGAGAACAACATAGGCAGGCCGTGTGGCTACAAGGACGCCAAGCTACTGGCTACCGTGACTCTGGATCAGCAGTCACAGTAGTCCTACCCAAATGGGTACGCCCTACAGATTCTATCCGAAAGGAAATGTGGCTGATGGTAGCAGGAGAACAGTTAACCATCCCCATGGCTCGCAGTAATTTGGACTGGGTGCATGGGGAACCAAAGCAAGGAAGTGGGAGTCATGGATGGGTTTCCAGCGGATGTTTTACTGGGCAATGATTTGGGCCACATGACGAGCCAATATGTACAGCCCATTACCAGAGCTCAAGGCAAAGGAGTGAATGACCTATACAGCCTTATCTGGGATAAGGGATTGTTATATAGGGTCACAGTACCTATAAATAATGAGGTAGACAGAGAACCCAGGAAACAATTAGTGGTTCCCCAGCTATATAGGGGCAAGGTGCTACAAATAGCAGATGAAATACCACTGGGAGGGCACTTAGGGGAGAAGAAATCCCGGAGTAGAGTGAAAGAGATATTTTTCTGGCCAGGGTTGGATAAAGATGTAAAGGAGTTTTGACATTCTTGTGATGCCTGCCAAAGGAACAGGCCTCTCAAGAAGACCAGCAGGGCTAAGTTACAGTCCCTTCCAGTAATGGAAGAACCCTTCCAGAGGGTAGCTGTGGACATCATTGGGCCCCTAGCTAGAGCCAGTAGAACGGGGAAGCAGTATATTCTTACCCTGGTAGATTATGCCACTAGGTACCCTGAGGCAGTAGACTTGTCCCATATAACAGCTCCAAAGGTAGCAGACGCCTTGGTGACTATATTCACCAGAACAGGGTTTCCCCATGAGATTCTGTCCGATCAAGGGCCACAATTTATGGCCAAGGTCACAGAACAGCTATTGGCCACGTGTGGCGTTAAGCATATTACCTCTTCCCCCTACCATCCCCAGACTAATGGTCTCTGTGAGCAGTTCAATGGGACTCTTAAACATATGATACACACTTTTACAGACCAGGAACCAGACTGGGAATGGTTGTTGCCATGTTTGCTGTTTGCCTATAGAGAGGTACCCCAGGAGTCTACAGGGCACTCCCCCTTTGAACTCCTGTATGGGAGACATGTGAGAGGACCCTTAAGCATAATTATGGAAACATGGAAGGGGAGTATAGGCAGCAACCCATACCAGTGGCCACCTATGTGCTAGCCTTCAGAGAGAACATGGCCAGACTAACTGGAATAGTCAGCCAAAACATGAGGAAAGCCCAGCAGAGGGATAAGGCAGGGACAAGTGACAGAATTCTGGAGGAGGGTACGAAGGTGCTTATACTGGAACCTCACCCCCAGAATAAATTACAGTCCCAGTGGGTAGGGCCTTACACAATCAGCCAGAAAGTGGGGAACAAGGCCTATGTAGTAATGATAGACCCGGATAGGGCCATCACCAGAGTTGCCCATATCAACAGACTTAAGGTCTACGTTCAGAGAGCAGTTCACCTCCTAGCTATTTGTAGTGCCACAGAGGACAACCCAGAGGAAGGACAGATCCCAGATATGCTAAACAAAGCAGACCAGGATACAGTAGGAGGAAGTATCCAGCAGACTCTGGAATTAGACGCAGAGCAGAAAGAGCAGCTGTCCCACAGCTTAAAACCTTTCCACTCCCTGTTCACCACCAAGCCAGGGTGTACCCCCTTAGCTGTCCACCCAGTAGGAACCGGGGAATGTGCCCCCTTAAAGCAACCCCCCTACAGGGTACCGGAGGCAGTTAGGGCCAATATTCAGGCAGAATTACGCAGTATGCGACAGTTGGGAGTGATAGAAGAATCCAGTAGTCCCTGGGCATCTCCGGTAGTATTGGTGCCCAAAAAAGATGAAACCACTCGTTTTTGCGCGGATTACCGTAGGCTGAACGATAAAACCAAAACAGATGCCTACCCTCTTCCACGCATGGACGAGTTGTTGGACCGGCTAGGTACTGCCAAATATTTAACCACTTTAGATCTCTCTAAAGGATATTGGCAGATCCCTTTAGAAGAGACTGCAAAGGAGAAGTCTGCCTTTATCACCCCCTTTGGACTCTTCCAGTTTAAACTAATGCCATTTAGGATGAAAAATGCTCCTTCTACCTTTCAGAGACTAGTAGACACATTGTTGCAAGGGCACCAAGAGTATACCCAGGCCTACCTGGATGATATAGCCATTTTTAGCCAGACATGGGAGGACCATATAAGGCACATTAGCCGAATTATGCAGGCAATTCGCCAAGCTAAGTTGACCATAAGACCTGACAAATGACAATGGGCTAGAGCAGAAGTGCAATACCTAGGTCATTGGGTGGGGAATGGGGAGTTAAGACCCGAACCCGCCAAGGTAGAGGGAATAGCAGCTTGGCCCACTCCTAAAACTAAAAAGCAGGTGATGGCTTTCCTAGGTACTACTGGGTATTACCGAAAAATTTCCCCCGATTTCAGCAGCACAGCCAAACCCCTGACGGATCTCACCAAGAAGAAACTACCCAGGGAAGTGAATTGGACTTCTGCGTGCCAGTCGGCTTTCCAAACACTGAAGAATGCTCTGACCTGCTCCCCAGTCCTGGCTGCCCCAGACTATAACCGCCCTTTCGTGGTACAGACTGATGCCTCCATGTATGGCATAGGGGCAGAGTCAACCAGACAACCAGGGAGTTGAGCACCCAGTGGCCTACATTAGTAGGAACCTACTGCAACGAGAAACAGCCTATGCAACCATAGAAAAGGAATGTTTAGCAGTAGTCTGGGCTCTACGCAAACTACAGCACTACCTGTACGGAAGACAGTTCACAGTCACCACAGACCCTAACCCTCTTTGTTGGTTATCTAAAGTGGCTGGAGAGAATGGCCGACTACTGAGGTGGAGTTTAGCCCTACAAACTTTTACTTTCACCGTACAACACCGCAAAGGGAAATTCCACCAGATTGCAGATGGATTGTCCCGCCAACTAGAGCCCTGACTGTCAGTCCAGATAGGCATCCTGAAGTCCTGGATGCCTACATCTGTACTTGGGGGGGGGGGGGGGGGGGGTAATTGTCATGGCTCAATTGGCGCCCATCTCAGACTTGGACTAATGTCTGCCACAGGCTGTTGCCAGTGGAGATGATGACTGGGGGTTTGAGCTCACAGAGCCACTGGTATAGTGCTATAATGGTATATTGTTGTGATTGTTGTCTAGGGAGAGGACCAGGGTTCCCATCACCATCAATAAAAGTTATTAATGCATGAGAGGGATTGGTGTGGAAACCCTACCCCACTCCAATATCCTATGAGGGCAGTAGGTGGTTTTATATTGGGTGCGCTTTCGCGCTTTTACGTGACCAGACTGACAGAGTGTGGAATACTATATGTGACGATGTCTTACAGTGGGGAGTAATTCTAATGCACACGTTGCCACATACATCTTGTTAGGGAGATCTGGCCCCAAAGGCTAATCCCTTGTGTACACACACTTAAGGGATAATGAACAATAGGATCCCCACAGCCACAGAGGCACCATCTCCCCAGGGGGCTTCTCAGTTCTTAGCAGAGGACCCAGGAGAGAGTCAGGACGTGCTTCCCCTCTGGTGGTCAGAAGCCAAATGACTCTGTTAGCCTCACCTAGTGGGCGGACCTGGGAGGGGACTCATGATTCCCAGGACATGACCCTATGTGATTGGCCAGAGGTCATTAGGGGCTGACCTCAGGTAGCCCCTCCCCCTACTATGTTGAAAAGTTCTTAAATACTGTGTGTTTCCAAAATAAAGTTGTTCTTAATTTTCATACTTTGACTAAGCATGTATTATTGACCCAGAGGCATATGCTTGTAGAGGAGCTCGTTCTGACTCCCTACCAAGGTGCTCCCAGGTACACTACCAAAGCAGCTGGGACGTATGCCTTTGTACCAACAAAGACTGTCCATAGGTCTAGAGTCACCCAAACTTAGGTCTAAACCTACTGGGAATAAAAGTCCTAGGATACTCTAGATCCCATCATCATAGTAGGTTGTGACACTAACCAATTAAAGTCACACAAAATCGATATTCTATTAGACTCACAGCTCTAATTTGCAAATATTTGCCAACTCGCAAATGAAAAAAGTATCACGTTTCTGTCAATACTCAAGAGGACTTGCATGGCTTTTTTTCAATCAATTATTAGAGCCTTAAACAAGCAATACTTACTTTAAAATATGGTAAACCATAGAAAAACATTAAAATTTATTGCAGAACAGTCTCAACCCCCCCAAATATGCACTTAAAAATATATTTTTTTGTGTGAAATTGGTCCCAGGACTTAAAGGGTTAACACATATCATGGAACCCGCATGGACTAGAACAGTTGCTTTCTTTAATTTTATTGATTTCTACATTGCTGGATTGCGACTCAGATTGCAAAATGTACTTATCGACACTAATTCATGTTTTACTAATGCCATGATGACAGCCTCATTTACTAATGGCTGCTTCTAAGAAGTTTTGCAAGTGTTTAAGAAGTAAATTACGGGCTTGCCTAAATATTGTCAGATCATATGTGTTCAGCCTTGCAGTGGGAATTTGTAAACTGGAGTCAATAGAATACATCTAAATATTTATACCCGTAGCCAAATTTATGAGTTTGAGGCATTTTGAGCAGCTAATAGAATATGGACTTTTGAATGCACATAAGCCTTACAAGTTGTACAATGAAAAATCTGGCAATGGAAAGAAACAGTTATTTTTTAGTTTGATACACGTGAATCTCCTTAGTTTAAGACAAAACCTAAATCTTAACTAGCTCAATATAGGCAGTATGAACCCAGAATACAGAATAGTTGCATATTACAAATGTATAATTATGGTGGGGTTTTTCTTTTATCTAAGAGAAATCATTTAATGTTTTTAATAGAACCTCCATGTTCGTTTAAATTCCAAATGCTTGTGTCCATGATGAGTCACGTTCTCTACTCGTAAATGTAATTACCTCTGGTAAGCCTTGCTATGGGACTACCCACCCAAGACAAAATATGCTCCTCATTTCATGAGTGGAGACTGCACACATAAAAACATGTCTATTATGCTCCCTTTTTATTGCCTAGAATGGAAAATGGTTACAACAAAACAAGATGGTCAACTAATGCTAGTGGATCCTTTGTTATTTAATGAAAATATTTAATTTATATACTTCCTGTCATGCATTTCTAAACTTTTCTCATCAAAGTGACAGTGGGTAGATCCAGGTATAATCATTTAAAAATATAGGTAGTAACGAGTATTTTATCACCTGAACGTTAATAAAAAAATGCATTATCCTACAGTAAAATAACAACAAGATTTGCAGTTTATAAACTGTCAATCAGTCTTTCAGATCCACCCACAAACAAAGATTAATTCATCTCTTGTTCATTAATACTGGGCATGATGACTAGGTATGAGCATTCTGCAGAATAATTGCACTCTAATTCACAATAGATATACATCTTTGTGAGTTTATGAGAAAATATAACTGACCACTTAAAATAACAATCTTCGTTGTTAGATTACTGTAATTTGCTATTACTATAGTTTTTAATTATACCAGTTTTGGAAACTCCCCTTTGACACTTAAAAAGGTAATAAAAGCGCTCCTATGAAAGAATCCCCCTTCTGGATCGCTACCCTGTTGTGGTGAAGGGGCTTGTGTACTTTAGTGAGGCTGAGAGCTATGGGGTCACCACAGATGGGCAGGACATAGCAGAGAGGTCAGAAAAATTGAGATCCACTGGAGAAGGAATTGGCAACCCACTCCAGTATATTTGCCAAGATAACCTTATGATGTGCCTGGTGTGCTGCTGTCCATGGGGTCACAGAGAGTCGGACATGACTGAACGATTAAACAAACAACAATGAAAGAATAAGTTGTATCTAGCGTAATGAAAGTCCATTTTGTTGCATTATGACATTTTTAATTTGCCTCTGGACACAACCCCTGTAGTGCAGTCCTTAGACTGTATCACTTTGTGAGGAGACAGGCACCAATAGGCTATATAAATTGTCACTTCTGGGGAAGAAAGCTATGGCAAATAACTGCGCGCCATAGAATTGATGCCTTCGAATTGTGGTGTTGCTGAAAACTGCTTAGAGTCCCTTGGACTGCAAGAAGATCCAATTAATCAATACTACAGAAAATCAAGACAAACTGTTCACTGGAATGCATGATCATGAGGCTGAAGCTCAAATATTTTGGCAGAAGACATGATTCCCTAGAGAAGATTCTGATGTTGGGAAAGATTGAAGGCACACAAAGACGGGGAGGCAAAGGCAGAGATAGATAGATTAGGTGAATCTCACAGAGGCAGTGACTGACAGATGTGACTGGCGTGCTGTGGTCCATAAGGTCACAGAGAGTTGGATATGACTAAACGTCTAAACAACAAAACCAAAGGGTCATTACCTTGTCGTGGTGAAGCGATTTGTGTACTTTAATGAAGCTGTGAGCTATGCCATGTAGGGTCACCCAAGATAGACATGTTGTAGCAGAGAGATCAGACAAATCAAAGTCCTCTCGAGAGGGAACTGGCAACCCACTCCATTATTTTTGCCAAGAAAACTGTAGGGATAAGCACAATCAGGAACATAACAATATGGCACTGGAAGGTGAGCCCCTCAGGTCAGACGATGCCTCCCATATTACTGGTGAAGAGCAGAGGGCAAGTACAAGTTGCACCAGATATAATGAAGTGGTTGGGCCAAAGTCCAGAGGATGCCCTGCTATGGATGTGTCTGGAGGGGAAAGAAAAGTTTGCTGCTGAAAATTATAATTTAGCATTGGAACCTGGAACATTAGAACTATGAACCAAGGCACATTGATATCCTGGGAATTAGTTAGCTAAAATGAACTGGAATAGGACATTTCATACCTGACAACCAAAATATATACTGTGGTCAAGAATCCTGCAGAGGAAACGGAGTAGCCCTCATAATCGATCAAAGGCTAAAGCAGTATTTGGTATCAACCCAATAAATGATTATATTTTATTTTAAAGCAAGCCAATTAGCATCACAGTGATCCAAGTGTATGCTCCAACCATGGATGCTGAAGTTGTTCAATTCTATGAGGATACTCAACACCTACTAGATATAATAACAAGAAAAGATGTTTCTCTCCTCATAGAAGATTGGAATGCTTAAGTGGGGAACCAAAGGATACTGGGAATAATGGGCAACCTTGGAATTGGAGTAACAAATTAAACAGTTCAGAAATTGTTAGAATTCTGTCAAGATAATTATCTGGTCATAGTAAATACCCTCTTCCAACAGCCTCAGAGATTACTTTATTCATGGGCCTCACCAGATGGACAATATAGAAATTAGATTGACTATATATTTTGTAGCCAAAGACTGAGCCACACTATACAGACAGCAAAAACAAGACCTGGAGCTGACTGTGGCTCAGATCATGATCTTCTTATTGAGGGAAAATCATCAGACAAAGCAGATACAAATTAAATAATACAGTATAACCCTGTGAATATGCAGTTGAGGTAAATGACTGATTTTAGGGACTAGACATGGCAGACAGAATGCCTAACAGACTTTGAACAGAAGTTTGTGACATTATCCAGAAAACAGCAACAATAAATATCCACAAGAGAAAGACAGTTTGTCTGTCTGATGAGGCTTTGCAAGTAGCTCTGTAAAGAAGGAAAGTGAAAGGTAGTGGAGATAGGAAACAATTTGTCCAACTAAATGCAGGATTCAGATATTAGCAAGAATAATAAGCGATGCAAAGAGATTGAAGACGTTAACAGAATGGGAAGAGCAATAGATCTTTTCTAGAAACTTGGGGCTCTCAAGGGAACATTTCATGCCAAAATTGGCGTGCTGTGATAAAAGATAAAAATCAAAGGGACTTATCAGATAAAGAAGAGGTGGCAGGAATACACAGAAGATCTATACAGGAAGTATCTTAACAATACTGATAACTTCTAGTTTGTCCAATGATCTGGAGCCTGCCATCTTGGAGCGTGAAGTGAGATGGGCTCTAGGAAGCTGATAACAAGGCTGTTTTAAATCCTACAAAATGATGCTGTGTCGTTTCCAACAAATTTGGAAAACTCAACAGTGGCCAGTAACATGGAGTCTGCATCCCAATCCATTGCCATAGAGTGATCTAATTTATGACCGACTGCACCCATTTTCCATGCCAGCAAATAATGCTTAAGATCCTGCAACACTCTCAGTTCCTGGGCTCCAAGATCTCTGCAGATGGTGACTACAGCCATGAACTTAAAAGATGTTTGCTTCTGGGGAGGAAAACTATGGCAAGTCTGGACAAAAATAAAGATATCACAGTATCAACAAAGGTCCACATCGTTAGAACTATGGCATTCTCAGTAGTAAGATACGGATGTCAGAGCTGAACCACAAAGAAGGCTGAGCGTGGTAGAATTGTGGTGTTGGATAAAATTGCTTAAAGTCTCTTGGATCTCTTGGATCTTCTGCATGAAGATCCAATAAATCAATATTACGGGAAATCAAGCTAAACTGTTCACTGAAAGATTTGATTGTTAGGTTGAAAATGAAATATTTTGGCCATATCAGGAGGAGATGGGATTGATTAGAGAGGATTTGTATGCTCGGTAAGATTGAAGGCATACAAAAAGGGGACAGCTGAGGCAGAGATGGATTGATGAGGAAATTGAAGCAATGAACATGGACTGGAGGGAGCTCAGAGGGCAGTGGCTGACAGATGTGCCTGGTGTGCTGCGGTCCAAAAGGTCATGGAGAGTTGGACATGGCTGAAGAACTAAAAAAAATAACAAATGGTAATCAGGCTTTTAGAGCCTCATAAATGTTTGAAAAGTAAAAAATACTTATATACTTATGACACAGTGGCGGAGTTAATGAAGAAGGGCCCTAGTGCAAAATAATTTAGGGCTGTCACAACCAAGGGGAGTGGGGCCTGCGTTACCCCCAAATTACCTGCCTTTGAGCTACAGGACTCCTATCTCAGGATTGTAAGGCGATGGGCTTCTCTGTGCCCCATAGTCATATCAGGATCATCAGAAGGAGCATCAGGATCACAGGATCAGCATAACCTGTACAATCTGCTCTTCAGTGGACTTGAAAAGGCAGAGGAGACGAATCCGATCTCATCTGGTTAATTTATTCTCTTCTTCTAGGATAGCAGCATTTCAGGATGCTAAGTGATTATAGCCCAGTAAAATTATTAAAACTCATTACATTATGCCAGTTTGAATTATCCCACATGGGCTAGGACTGACTCAAAGGACCTGGCGCCAGCCTATTTTCCCAGCTAGGTGCTAAGGAGGCTACGGCCACAACTATCAGCTACCTCTGTTCAGGATCTGGGCACAGCAGGGCTTACAAAGATAATGGAAGCCCTGGAGCCAGAATGTCTGGGTGGAGGGTTGTAATGCAATAGTTGCACCCTAAAAACACAGAAAATAATGGCCTTAAAAATGAAAAATGGAACCAGAACCCCATAGGCTTAAATTACCTGGTGGAATGGAGCCTTAGAGGTCCAGGGCATACAACCAGAGCTTGGGGAAAAACATCACAAAACATAACAAATCAATAAGTGGTAACGTTTTTCACAAGGTCCTCATGGCCATTATAATACCCCTTTGTTATAAGCATGTGTTGAACTCTGTTCTATGCATTATATAGTTTTTTTTTAAGTCTTTTTATTATTTATTTTTTTTCCAAAATATTTTTATTGTTTTTTTTAAGGAAATAGCATAATAAACTTTAGTATAGGTTCTTGATGATGTCTTTATTTTCAATGATGATAGTAAATTGTGCAAGGTAAAGAGATCAGAATATTATGTACTTTCACATAATTTTCACACGAGCAGAAGATAAAAACAATATGAATACTGATTAAATGAAAACAGCCCTGCTTTTGAGCTTAGAATAAATTAAAAGATCCCTGTTTTCCAGTTTATAATCTTGCATATAGAGTACTTTTTCAAGGATCCCATACAATTAAAAATTCACAAATGTATAATCTAAGGGATTTAGAAAGTGATAGATACATCGGGCATATTAAGTATAAAGGTGGCATGCTTCATTAGATAGATGTGTTTTAATGAGGTTTTGAAGGACTTGAGACAGGAGGAAAGTCTAGTGGAGCGAGGTAAGGAGTTCCAAAGAATATGGGAAACACGAGAAAAGCACTGAAGGCAGGATTGAGAGGAGGTGATAAGAGAGGAGGAAAGAAGAAGGTAATTAGCAGACAAGAGGTGTAGGGTGGGTGAGTATTTTGAAATGAGAGCAGAGATATAACAGGGTGCATTATTGTTGATGGCTTTATACATTAGGGTCATGATTGTAAATTTTATTCTGTACGGTTATGGGTAGCCAGTGGAGTGACTGACAGAGTGGTGATGCTGACATTGAGCGTTGGGTATTGTAGATGAGTTTAGATTGGAGTGGTGATAAATGGGTGATGGGGAAGCCAGCAAGGAGTGAGTTGCAGTATTTGAGACGAGATATGATGAGAGAATGAATTAGAATTTTAGTTGTGTCTTGTGTAAGATAGTGATACATTTTTAAATAAAATAGACAAGATTTAGTGAGTGAATCTATATGAGGAATGAAAGAGAGAGCAAGATCAAGAAGAACTCCAAGACAACGGGCTTGGGAGGAGGGAGTGATAATTGCTTTGTCAACAGTGAGAGATATTTGAGGAATGGATGCTGTAGTAGAGGGTGGAAGAAAAAGGAGCTCAGGTTTTGATATTTTAAGTTTAAGTTCATGGGAGGACATCCAGGAGGATATGCTAGAGAGGCAGTTAGAAACTCATGCTAGCATAGAGGATAGATCTGGTGTTGAGAGGAAAATTTGAGTGTCGTCTGGATTGAGACTATATTGAAATCCAAAAGATTTTATTAAGGTTACAAGTGAGGAGAGGGCCTAGAACAGAACCTTAGGGTACACCAACAGACAGATGGCGAGGTGAAGTGGTGCCAGAAAAGGAGACACTAAATGTTCGACCTTGTAGGTATGATGTGAGCCATAAAAGAGCAGAGCCATGGATGCCAATAGAGTAGAGAATTTGGATTAGAAGAGGGTGGTCATCTGTGTCAAAGGCAGCAGAGAGATTCAGGAGGATTAGAATAGAGAAATGACCCTTTGAATTAGATAAATTAGAAGAATGGACAGATATATGGCAGCTGAGATTTCATATAAATACATGTAAGGTTATACATTTGTGATGAAAAAGTAAGCTTGCAATTTATAATCTAGATGGAACTAATCTAGGGGTATCAGATTTTGAAAGGGATTTAGGAGTGCTTTTGGACAACCATCTACCGAACAGTGTTCAATGTCAAGCAGCATCTGCAAAGGCAAGTTAAAGGGATAGTAAGCTCATAGAACTTGCTCTGCTGCATCTGTCAGAGCAAGTTATGTTATAATAAAAAAAAAATTGTCTGTTATGTTATTTTATTGATTTGTTTATTTTTCACTTTATTGTTTTTATATTTGTTTACTCAGACTTACATGCCCCTATGCTCCACACCCCCAAGCTTAACCTGTGTGTCAGTGCTGCAGCCACTGGCTGCATAGGAACAAGCGTTTGTGCTTTAAGTCGATGGGGAAGTATCATCCAATCAAATACTTCCCCCAGAAGCTCATTTGCATATTCAGGACTTCTGGCGTCTCAGGTGTCTAACAGTGCACTGACACACACACACAGTCTGCCTTTATGCCAGTGGACTGTATATCAACTGCTCAGGGTTCATGGGGGCACACAGACAGAGCTGTCCAGAACAAGTTGTTTGATTTAGATTATGTGATGCAAGGAGCTGCGAGTTCTCCCCTCTCTCAGCCCTGCAGGTCTTGAAAGGACCATAAATCGCAAACTCTACATATGTCCACTATCTGCTTTCATGACAAAAATAAACATCAGGTGCTTACTTCCCTTTGGTTTATCTTCACTTCAGTTCTATAGGTCCTTAAAGAACCATAAATCAGTAATAAGAGACCATAAATTATATCTTTTGTATTTATCTATCTTTTCCATTCATATATGTATGTGTGTGTTTATATATATATATATATATATATATATATATATATATATATATATATATATATATATATATATACAGGGAGTGCAGAATTATTAGGCAAATGAGTATTTTGACCACATCATCCTCTTTATGCATGTTGTCTTACTCCAAGCTGTATAGGCTCGAAAGCCTACTACCAATTAAGCATATTAGGTGATGTGCATCTCTGTAATGAGAAGGGGTGTGGTCTAATGACATCAACACCCTATATCAGGTGTGCATAATTATTAGGCAACTTCCTTTGGCAAAATGGGTCAAAAGAAGGACTTGACAGGCTCAGAAAAGTCAAAAATAGTGAGATATCTTGCAGAGGGATGCAGCACTCTTAAAATTGCAAAGCTTCTGAAGCGTGATCATCGAACAATCAAGCGTTTCATTCAAAATAGTCAACAGGGTCGCCCATGAACTGAGAAAAGTCAAGCGTGCAGCTGCCACGATGCCACTTGCCACCAGTTTGGACATATTTCAGAGCTGCAACATCACTGGAGTGCCCAAAAGCACAAGGTGTGCAATACTCAGAGACATGGCCAAGGTAAGAAAGGCTGAAAGACGACCACCACTGAACAAGACACACAAGCTGAAACGTCAAGACTGGGCCAAGAAATATCTCAAGACTGATTTTTCTAAGGTTTTATGGACTGATGAAATGAGAGTGAGTCTTGATGGGCCAGATGGATGGGCCCGTGGCTGGATTGGTAAAGGGCAGAGAGCTCCAGTCCAACTCAGACGCCAGCAAGGTGGAGGTGGAGTACTGGTTTGGGCTGGTATCTTCAAAGATGAGCTTGTGGGGCCTTTTCGGGTTGAGGATGGAGTCAAGCTCAACTCCCAGTCCTACTGCCAGTTCCTGGAAGACACCTTCTTCAAGCAGTGGTACAGGAAGAAGTCTGCATCCTTCAAGAAAAACATGATTTTCATGCAGGACAATGCTCCATCACACGCGTCCAAGTACTCCACAGCGTGGCTGGCAAGAAAGGGTATAAAAGAAGAAAATCTAATGACATGGCCTCCTTGTTCACCTGATCTGAACCTCATTGAGAACCTGTGGTCCATCATCAAATGTGAGATTTACAAGGAGGGAAAACAGTACACCTCTCTGAACAGTGTCTGGGAGGCTGTGGTTGCTGCTGCACGCAATGTTGATGGTGAACAGATCAAAACACTGACAGAATCCATGGATGGCAGGCTTTTGAGTGTCCTTGCAAAGAAAGGTGGTTATATTGGTCACTGATTTGTTTTTGTTTTTGAATGTCAGAAATGTATATTTGTGATGTTGAGATGTTATATTGGTTTCACTGGTAAACATAAATAATTGAAATGGGTATATATTTGTTTTTTGTTAAGTTGCCTAATAATTATGCACAGTAATAGTCACCTGCAAACACAGATATCCCCCTAAAATAGCTAAAACTAAAAATAAACTAAAAACTACTTCCAAAAATATTCAGCTTTGATATTAATGAGTTTTTTTGGGTTCATTGAGAACATGTTGTTGTTCAATAATAAAATTAATCCTCAAAAATACAACTTGCCTAATAATTCTGCACTCCCTGTATATATATATATATATATATATATATATGTGTGTGTGTATATATATATATATATATATATATGTATATATATATATACACACACACATATATATCAAATATATAGTTGTGGATCTTACGAATGTTGCTCACGTTTTTGATGTTGGTCACGCAATGTTAAATAAGCAAGGCCTGTAGGACTTAGGCTGTAATGAACGCCAAAGGCACTTATTGCAGGGCTCGCGATGAGCGCCGCAGGTGCTCTAAGGGGCCATAGTCTTGCATTGTGTGGCAAACAGCATTGCCAGGCTTACAATTTTATTTTCGTCATTTTTGACGGGCAAGTAGCTAGTATATATATATCACATATATAGTTGTGAGCATGCGGGCTGTTGCTAACGCTGTGGGCTCGCAAAGCAAGGGCCGCAAGTTGCTGGCATGGAGCGCCGAAGCAACTGCGGACCACGCAAAATTTACGGAGTTACGAAACAAAAATACAAGACGCGTTACGACCCATTACAACCTCGCAAAAAACGCCCGAAACCCGCACACATGGAAACATGAAAAACACAATAAATACACACATAAAATAAATAAAAAGCTTACCTACAGCAAGGGGGGCACCCAGGACCTCGAAAACTGAAGTTACACCTCAATTTAACTCAAAATAAAAGGGTTTAGACACCCGAAAATCCCCTAAGAGAGAGAAAAATGGCCGGCGAAAAAAAATGAAAACGAGGCTACAGCACTCTAAAGACGCAAAACACCACCAAACACCTACGGATTTTCCGAAAAAGACGTATGAGATCCGAAAACAAAGACGTAACCCGCGCGACCCGAAAAACATTAGAAACACAATAAATATACACAACAAAAACATATAAAGCTTACCCACAGCAAGGGGGCACCCAGGACCTCTGCAAGTGAAGTTACACCTCAAATTAAGTCCAAATTTCGGAGTTTAGACACCCGAAAATCACCTAAGTGAGAGAAAAAATGGCCGCCGAACAAAACGAAAACGAGGCTAAAGGACCTTAAACATGCAAAACACCACCAAACACCTACGGATTTTCCGAAAAAGTCGGACGAACTCCGAAAACAAGGACGCTAAATCAGCCACAGCCGCATACCACACATTAGGCGCCATTTTACAACACTAACTTATACTATCCGGAAGTACACAGCTACCCTAACGGATTTGCCTCGCGCACACACACTATTACACTGCACACATTCATGACACTTACACAGCAGCTCCACAGCACTAATGCTGCAGCAACATGACAACAGATTGCCAGCTCTTCAACACAATGCTTTCTGCATATATTACTTCACAATAGGTAAAGTATATTAATTTCTTATTTTATTAATTATTCATTGCCATACCAAAAAAAAACTCATAGCACACAAACAACCAAGAGCCACGTGATGAGCACCGAAGGTGCTCAGCGCGAGCCTCGCAATGAGCGCCGAAGGATCTTAAAACACCAACAAAATTAATTTCGCACACAAACAACATTACCTGCCTTACAATCTTATTGTCGTAATTTTTTGACGGGCAAGTCGCTAGAATATATATATATAGATTAATATTTAGACTAATGCAGTATATAGTGATACCTTTTTTATTGGACAAACATTTTTATGACTATTTAAAGTTTTCATGACTATATATATATACAGGGCCTCATTCTATTATCGGCCGTAAATCGGCCGTAAGGCTGCGATTCCTTGCGGGGGTTCTGTTAACTCGCAATTCAATTATACGGCCCCGCAAGGATCTCCTCTTACGGCCGGCCGCATATCTTGGAACCGGCCGTAAGCTCAGAAATCTACAAAGTCAAAAATAAATTCGAGCCTGCACGGTACAGCTCTGTCAATGCTAGGGATCATATTGGGGGACATGAGGATTAAAAGTAACCCACTCTCAAGCTTGCACATCAGCCTAAACCCAAGTTTAAATTAACTGTTTATTTTCCGGCTGCAGCGTGGGCGGGTCTGAGGTGCTCCAAGCCCTATGGACTTTTTACATGGATATTTGACATATATTAAAAAATATATATTTTAAGGATTTGAGTATAGGGCAAATTTGTGTTATTTTTTCTAACACCTAAAATCACTTTATAGTCTTCTCAAAGATGGCTTTATTTGAGCTATTTGATGTGCTTAATTGGTGCTAGCGGGACCTTTTTCCAGCAAGTAAGCTGCGGCTCGCTTTTAGCCTTGCAGACAGGGTTCCCGGAGCAATAGAATAGCAACCGGGCTTTTCTTGCGGCCGAAACTCTTGCGGCTGTTTTAGATCAAAGGCTTTCCTCCGGCGCGTGCGGCCGCAAGAGATAGCAAGGCGCCGGCCGCAAGCCTGCCGTGTCCCCGGCCGGAGGGGAATAGGATAGCAGAATAGCTTGCGGCCGGTCCTTGCGGCCCCGCAGCGCCTTTGGCCGCCAATAGAATGAGGCCCACAGTATATATATATATATATATATATATATATATATATAGCAAATAAATAGTGCATTTATATATATAAACATATGTATATATATATATATATATATATATATATATAAATATATATTTATATATATATATACAGACACACACACACATATATTATATATATAGACCCATATGGTCTTATAAACATGCACATACTATGATATAATGGTATTTTTATTGTTCTTATTGTTTAGTGATTCATAGATTTACTTCCTAGTAACATCAAACCACTATGCATGATGTCACTGTGTAGGCATACACTCACATCAAGCTGTCTTCTATTCACTTCTATGCATACACCCTCCCGCAACCTGATTGGTGGAAGTTTCTCAGGAGGTGGAACTGTATTGTGATTTTGGAAGGGGGCAGAGTGATACAGAAAAATAAACATTCATAGATTTTTAAAAATGCGATAACTTCTTCAAAAAACAACATATTTAAAAAATACAAAACGTATTTCAACTTGCCTTCATGAGATCTTTCCACTGGTGTGCTCCATATTATGCTAAATTTATTGTCCCTTTAAATATTAGCATGTATTAAGAGGGGTATATTGGCAAGGGAAGTAAATATAATTCTGCCACTATAAAAATCCCTAGTACACCCTCATTTGGATTATGGAGTACCATTTTGTGCACAGCTTAATTGTACATCGTAGACCTGGAAAATGTATAGAGAATGGCAACAAAATTAACAAGTGGAATGGCTGGACTAATTTATGAAGACAAACTAATCAAATTAAATGTATTTTCTCAAGAATAAAGGTGCCTGAGAGTGACAGGATTGCCTTTAAAAATATATCCAGGATCAACATAACTACTATGTCACTTAAGTAAAGAATATACCTAAAGATGTCTCCAAAATAATCCTCTCTCTGATGAAGAGAAAACAGTTTGCTAAAAAGGGTGGGACTATAGATATTGAAATAGAAACAAATATAGAAAATACAACATGTTGTACCATGCTGTACCACCTCCATGACTATTTTCCAAGAACTTAGATGTTTAATAGGTATAGGACCATTGTGTCTCATAGGTCCAGTATGCTTTTCTGAAGACTTATACTTGATAATGGGCAAAATGTTTTTAGAAGGTAAAAGTTAAAGTAAAAGCAGCTTTTAATTATATAATATTGTATGCAAATATCCTGTGCAGTAAATACTATTAATAGCAAACACAATTAAATGTCTATCATCTTCCATTGTCTATAAAGCAGAGTAGGCAGATGCCTAGGGGTGCCTATATTTTCCTTATTGTTATAATAGCCCTTAATGTTTACAAGAATTTATTGTGTGGGGGGGTTAGTTACTCCTGTATTTAATTTAGAAACATTTAAACATAGTAAAAAGTATACAGTTTAGAGCGCTCTTAGAGGGACAGGTTTCTGGATTTCACTAGGATTTCTGGATTTCACTAGGATTTCTGGATTTCACTAGGAATATAATATACCTATCTAGCTATTTACTTTTGTGTGTGCTATTTTATTAAGAAGTGCTTAAAAGCTCTGTTTCTGTGCCCAAAATCTTACAAATAGTTCCTAATTGATTTTTCCACTCTGCAATTCAAGAAAATAGTGTACTTTTAAGTAACAAATCAGTGGCACATTCTGCAACATGCTACTTGAGAGAAATCACTGATTGGCTAATTTGAAAGACTGCATGTCGCAGTCTGTGTATTCATGGGCTGTATAAACTACAGAGAGTAGACTTAAGAATTGTATGATTTTAGGAAGAAAAAAACTGTACTTTTAAGCACTTTTTAATAAAATAAAGTACATAAAGTTATATTCCTAGTGAAATGCAAAAACATTTCTCCCTTTCATTTTCATTAGTCTATATAGTTACAAAAATTACCATTTTTTACAAATTGTTTATTTGTTAGAATACACACACATATATATATATATATATATATATATATATATATATATATATATATATATACAGTGGATATAAAAAGTCTACACACCCCTGTTAAAATGTCAAGTTTCTGTGCTGTAAAAAAATTAGACAAAGATAAATCATTTCAGAACTTTTTCCACCTTTAATGTGACCTATGAACTGTACAACTCAATTGAAAAACAAACTGAAATCTTTTAGGTAGTATAAAAATAAAATAATATGGTTGCATAAGTATGCACACCCTTAAACTAATACTTTGTTGAAGCACCTTTTGATTTTATTACAGCACTCAGTCTTTTTGGATATGAGTCTATCAGCATGGCACATTTTGACTTGGCAAGATTTGCCCACTCTTCTTTGCAAAAACACTCCAAATCTGTCAGATTGTGAGGGCATCTCCTGTGCACAACCCTCTTCAGATCACCCCACAGATTTTCAATCGGATTCAGGTCTGGGCTCTGGCTGGGCCATTCCAAAACTTTAATCTTCTTCTGGTGAAGCCATTCCTTTGTTGATTTGGATGTATGCTTTGGGCCGTTGTCATGCTGAAGATGAAGTTCCTCTTCATGTTCAGCTTTCTAGCAGAAGCTTGAAGGTTTTGTGCCAATATTGACTGGTATTTGGAACTGTACATAATTCCCTCTATCTTAACTAAGGCCCAAGTTCTAGGTGAAGAAAAACAGCCCCAAAGCATGATGCTGCCACCACCATGCTTCACTGTGGGTATGGTGTTCTTTTGGTGATGTGCAGTGTTGATTTTGCGCCAAACATATATTTTGGAATTATGGCCAAAAAGTTCAACCTTGGTTTCATCAGACCATAACACCTTTTCCCACATGTGTTTGGGAGACTTCAGATGTGTTTTTGCAAAATGTAGCCTGGCTTGGATGTTTTTCTTCATAAGAAAAGGCTTTCGTCTTGCCACTCTACCCCATAGCCCAGACATATGAAGAATACGGGAGATTGTTGTCACATGTACCACACAGCCAGTACTTGCCAGATATTCCTGAAGATCCTATAATGTTGCTGTGGGCCTCTTGGTAGCCTCCCAGACCAGATTTCTTCTCGTCTTTTCATCAATTTTGGAGGGAGCTCCAGGTCTTGGTAATGTCACTTGATGATGATGTCTTCACTGTGTTCCACGGTATATCTAATGCCTTGGAAATTCTTTTGCACCCTTCTCCTGACTGATACCTTTTAACAACGAGATCCCTCTGATGCTTTGGAAGCTCTCTGTGGACCAGGGCTTTTGCTGTGGGATGCGACTAAGAAAATTTCAGGAAAGACCAACTAGAGCAGCTGAGCTTTATTTGGGGTTAATCAGAGGCACTTTAAATGATGGCAGGTGTATGCTGACTCCTGATTAACACGATTTGGAATGTGATTGCTTAATTCTGAACACAGCTACATCCCCAGTTTAAGAGGGTGTGCAGACTTATGCAACCACATTATTTTTATTTTTTATTTTTCTTACCTCCACCTAAAAGATTTCAGTTTGTTTTTCAATTGAGTTGTACAGTTTATAGGTCACATTAAAGGTGGAAAAAGTTCTGAAATTATTTATCTTTGTCTAATTTTTTTACAGCACAGAAACCTGACATTTTAGTAGGGGTGTGTAGACTTTTTATATTCACTATATATATATATATATATATATGAAACACCAATATTGAATTATTTGTATGGAAGGGGGTTGTTAATTATAGTTTCCATGAACATAGCTGCACAATCAATTCCATTTGAATTTTGCTGTTGTGTTGGTCTTCTTTAACACATGTATTGCATCAAAAGAAATTGTTATTATTAATTACAATGGAACATCCCTAAAAGCGACAGATGTGTCTTCAAAATATTTACTGGGCTATTCTTTAAACCTCTTTTTTTATATAAAATTAGTAGTAACAATAAGTAGGATTTATATAGTTTTAGATTCATAAATCAAATGGTGCTATTACAGTTTATTCATCTCAAGACTCATATTACTTAGCTTATATCAGGGGTGGAGAACATATTTGATCCCCCCCCCCCCCCCCCCCCCGGCACAGGCGTCTTTCCAAGAGAAATGGACAAATGATTATTTTTTGGTTGAAGTCAAAGGCAAACCTTTGTGCCTAGTTTATGGCGATGCGTTAGCGGTAATGAAAAAAGCAGGGGCGGCCCGTCCATTGGGGCGTCAGGGCAAACGCCCCCCCAAATATTTTCTTCACCCTGCAATAAAAAAAACACAACAATGTATTAGTATAACCCAAAAACAAATAAATATAAGGTGTACATCATCATTTCAAGTCTCAATAGTATTAAAAATGAAGTAAAGTTAGTAAAGGGACACTGTCACTTTAAAATAACCCTTGCGCTACATTAACTAAAGCTGTGTATCTATATAGCCCCCTGCCTGCACCCTGTGTGATCAAATTACAATAGTTATACACTGTGTACACTAACCTTTAGACTCTTCTCTCTCTTCAATGAGTCCTGGCCTGGCCCCCTGACCGTTAATGCATGCCGCCCACCATCACAGTGACGATATGCATGGGCGGTCATAAATGTATCAATTAATAACTGACAGTCTTCCATCATTGACCAATCAATGATGGAAGGCTGTCCAGTTACTAAGTGATCAATCTAAACCCACCCAGACCGTTAGCCCTGAGCGCCCGCCAGCAAATAGGGCCTCGAGTTATCATTTTGATTGACTGATACAGTCAATAAAACCACCAGTTCCCTGTCCCTTCCCCCTTTCTGTTTCCTGACCCTGGTCACGCTGAGACTGAGAGACCTCCCTGGCTGAATCTACTCATCTGCTCTGCCTGCCTAACACAGTAAGTCTACACCTGCCTCTGCCTGGCACCTGCCCTGCCCCTGGCCAAACCAAAACCCCTAGTAGCCCCTAATAAAAGTTAGGGGTGACCAGTTACCCCCAGTCCCCCACTATGCCTGCCTGGCCTGCCAGTGCCACCTACCCAGCCACCCACCAACTACCACCGACGACCCCAGCCATCACCCCCATGTGGCCTGTGCCACCCCCGATCAGGCCTGCCCTATGCTAGCCTAGCTATGCCATCATGCCACCGCCGGATTACCCCGATCACGGGATCGGGGTAGTCGGGTGGTGAGCGGAATGGCACAGGCCCACATGGGGGTGATCGGATCACCCCCTTGATGAGGCCTGTGCCACCCCTGAAGACCTCCATGTTGCCGCCCTATGCCACCCCCGAGGCCCGATCACCACCGGGCCCCCGGCACCACCCCAATGCGGCCTATGCTACCCAGGGTATTCGGGCAGTGAGCGGGGTTGACCAGGCCACATGGGGGTGGATGTTCACCCCCATGAGGCCTGTGCCACCCCTGATCGTGGCCTATGGGCGACCGATGGGCGCCTGACCGTGACCGACCCCACCCTGGATGAACCAACTACCTACCCCCCCCCCCCCCTATTTTTATTCCATTTTTAGAAGTAACAGGCATGTATATGTGCCTGTCACTTCTAAAGATAAAATAAAAATAAGGGAAGGGAAAAAAAAATACAGTAAAAACATTATTACAATTAAACAGTAAGCTAACACATTGTTAGTACAGTTAGTAACACATTTTATACAAAAATAAACAGCTTTAAACAAACATTAATAAAAAATAAAATAAACAACAGCACATACTTACCTGTAAAATTGACCCCTCCAGCGTTGGCCTTCTGTCCTCTCTGGATATAGTCATGAAAAATAAATAATCCATGTTGATTGAAGCCAATGGTCAAATAAAATAATCCATGTTGATTGAAGCCAATGGTCAAATAAAATAATCCATGTTGATTGAAGCCAATGGTCAAATAAAATAATCCATGTTGATTGAAGCCAATGGTCAAAATAAAATAATCCATGTTGATTGAAGCCAATGGTCAAAAATAATCCAATCTTGATTGAAGCCATTGTCCATCCATCCATTCTGGCCCATTGAAAGAGGCCTCCACAAAAAAAAAACGACGCTCTAAAAAAAAAAAAACAACACACTAAAAGAGCTCCTCCTACAAGGAGCCCCTCCCGCGATTAATTGTTTTTTTCCCACGGTCTGCTATATATACTAATTTTTGAAGGACTCTGATTGGCTGAAATTTTTGATTGACATCGATTTCAACCAATGAGAGTCTTCAAAAAATTAGCAAATCAGCAAGCAGGTATGGAAGCCTGTAAGGGTAAAAAAGGTTAGTGTGAACTTGTTTGACCCTGTATGTATTATACATATTACAGGGCTATTTTATGTGATATACATGTTACAGGATAATATCCTGTAACATGTATAGCCAAAAAATAGCACTGTAATATGTATAACAAATAAAGTGTAATAGAAATGCATGAACAATATAATATACCAAGTAATAAAGAACATCAATTAATCAAATAATAAATATCAATTAATATATATTGTTGTATGTATATGTTTATGTATATTTATGTGTATTTTTTATGCGTATATATATATATATTTGGATATATATATATATATATATATAAAAATTAATATCAATATATCACAATAAATAAATATATATATATATATATATATATATATCAATTTGATATATATATATATATATATATATTTATTTATTTATTGTGATATATTGATATCAATTTTTATATATATATATATATATATTTATTTATTGTGATATATTGATATAAATTTTTATATATATATATCTATCAATATATATATATATATCTATCAATATATCTATCAATATATATATATATATATATATATATATATATATATTATTTTTTTTTTTTTTTTTTGGGCCTATATGTTATTTAAGGTTTTTAAGGTGCGGTTGGGGCCTATATGGTCAAAATTGGTTATTTAAGGTTTTTAAGGTGCGGTTGGGGCCTATATGGTCAAAATTGGTTATTTAAGGTTTTTAAGGTGCGGTTGGGGCCTATATGGTCAAAATTGGTTATTTAAGGTTTTTAAGGTGCGGTTGGGGCCTATATGGTCAAAATTGGTTATTTAAGGTTTTTAAGGTGCGGTTGGGGCCTATATGGTCAAAATTGGTTATTTAAGGTTTTTAAGGTGCGGTTGGGGCCTATATGGTCAAAATTGGTTATTTAAGGTTTTTAAGGTGCGGTTGGGGCCTATATGGTCCCAATTTGTTATTTAAGGTTTTTAAGGTGCGGTTGGGGCCTATATGGTCCCAATTTGTTATTTAAGGTTTTTAAGGTGCGGTTGGGGCCTATATGGTCCCAATTTGTTATTTAAGGTTTTTAAGGTGCGGTTGGGGCCTATATGGTCCCAATTTGTTATTTAAGGTTTTTAAGGTGCGGTTGGGGCCTATATGGTCACACTTGCTCTTTTAAGGTTTTAAACGTTACGGTTTGGGTCTTAAACGTTCTAATTTTTTTTTTTTTTTTTTTATAACTTCCCAGGTGCAAACTATCTGTGGAATCAGATTTGTTTGGACTCGTTGGTTGACTTACTGGACGTGAATACCCCGAGAAGGAGAGTCAACTGTTGGTGAGTATATGGTCACACTTGGACTTTTAAGGTTTTTAAGGTGCAGTTGGGGCCTATATGGTCACACTTGGTCTTTTAAGGTTTTAAAAGTTACGGTTTGGGTCTTGAGATTTCTAATGTTTTTTTTTTTGTTTTCTATCACCCCCCAGGTGCAAACTATCTGTGAAAGCAGATTTGTTTGGACTCGTTGGTTGACTTACTGGACGTGAATACCCCGAGAAGGAGAGTCAACTGTTGGTGAGTATCATTGCCTTTAATTTTCTGTCCATGTGTATAGGTGCAAATTTGATGTTGATGTAGTCTTGTCACATGAGGGTTTGCAATCTGTAATGTATACCAATGAAATCAACACACTGTTATTTTAAAGTAATTTTGTGACATAATATAAATTAATATACCGTGATCTCTTTCTTTTATTGGTATCAATATCAGAAATGAATACTATTGACTCTCTACTTGTGAAGCCTTTCGGCACCCTAACCGATGAGGAGAAGGTGGAAGTAAAACGGTTAGGAGCTGACCAACCAGAGATAAATCTGCAGCAAATCGCAAGAGATAGAGGGAAGCAATATGTCCGTAATTTCAATACTGAATGGTACAAGAAGAACGACTGGCTTTCTGGAAGCGTTTCTAGGAAGTCCTTATATTGTTTCCCATGCATCCTATTTGGTGGTGACGCTGCTTGGACCAAAACTGGAGTGACTGACGTCAAACATCTAGCTGACAAATTGGCAAAACACAAAAGTTCTAAAGCTCACTTGGATAACAGGATCAAGTTTGAGATGCTTGGACAGGCGAACATTGCTGTTCAACTGGACCAAGGATACCAAGTCAGCATTCAAAAACACAACGAAGAAGTGGCTAAGAACCGGTACATCCTTTCGAAGATAATTGATTGTGTTCGCTTTTGTGGCGCTTTTGAACTGGCATTAAGAGGACACGACGAGAGTGAAACATCGCTAAATCCAGGAGTGTTTAGAGGCCTGGTGGATTTGGTTGGCAGTATCGATAGTGCAATGGAACAGCATTTGAAGACTGCAACTGTGTTTAAGGGCACTTCCAAAACCGTGCAGAATGAGCTACTGGACTGCATGCATGAAGTTATAAAGGAAGTGATTCACCAAGAGCTTAAGGAAGCCCAGTTTGTGGCAATCCAAGCGGATGAAACAACCGATATTTCCGCTAGGACACAGTGCGTTGTAGTCTATCGCTACATTGACAAGAAGCATCAAGTGGTGGAAAGATTTGATGGCTTCACGGAAATGAAATCAACGGATGCAGACTCCATTGCTGCTGTTGTGCTGGAAACACTGAATACTGTTCTCCCAGAGCCAGAAGACAAGAAGAAACTCATAGCTCAAAGCTACGATGGTGCCAGTGTGATGCGTGGAGATCAAGGAGGAGTTCAAAGAAAAATAAAAGACGTGTACCCGAACGCACACTACGTCCATTGCTATGCTCACCAACTGAACCTAATAATGGAGAAAGCAGTTTCAAGGATTGGAAGAGTTAGAGTTTTTTTTTCAAACATAGGCGGCATACCATCTTTTTTTTCACGCTCTCCAAAAAGGACTGGAGTTCTGGATGAGGTAGTTGGTAGAAGACTTCCAAGAGGTGCACCGACACGATGGAACTTCAACGTTAGGACCGTGAACGTGATCTACGAGAACAGAGATGCGCTACTTGAGTGTTTCCAGACAATTGAAGCATGTCTAAACTTTGATCCAACATCTATACGGGAAGC
Organism: Discoglossus pictus; assembly: GCA_027410445.1. Classification (NCBI taxonomy): domain Eukaryota; kingdom Metazoa; phylum Chordata; class Amphibia; order Anura; family Alytidae; genus Discoglossus; species Discoglossus pictus. The sequence goes on along the minus strand of CM050168.1, from coordinate 92,238,458 downwards.
CGCAGGTTTCATTGGAATGCTGGAAGACAGGGAGTTCCTTTACTTCCTTAAATTATTTCATTTAATAATGCCACATGTAGACATCCTCTATAGTCAGCTTCAGAAGCGAGACACGGATACTGTTTATATCAAAAAAGTCACAGAAGACTTTGTCGCCAGCATCCAGAAAATCCGTAATTCTGTGGAAGAGATAGAAGCAAGTTTGCCGAGCGATCTAACAGTCAACAGACGGAGTGCGGAGATCTCAACCTTGAGACAACTTTCAAGAGAGGTATGTGACATAGTGGTGGTTCATGCAAAAGAACGTTTTTCATTTTCAAATCACCTAGTCAGTGCCAAACTTGTTCAAAGTGACTTGTATAAAACCCATGACACTTGCTTTCCAACCCAAGCTCTGGAAGACACCGTGCAAGCATATCCAATACTGAAGAAGGAACAATTACGCACTGAGCTGTCACTTCTGTATGGGAAGACAGAGTTTCATACTTGTACAAGTGCTGTTGCTCTGCACAAACTTTTCCATCAATTTAATCTGCAGAATGATTTCACAGAGACAGTAAAATTATTAAGAATCCTGATTACAACACCAATGACTACTGCAGAATCAGAAAGATGCTTCTCAACATTGAAGAGGATAAAGACCTTTTTAAGAAGCACCATGTCCCTGGAGCGGTTGAATGCATTGGCGATGCTCTCAATGGAAAAGCAACTGATTTCCGAGATCCCAAACTTCAATGAAAAAACCATTGAGAAGTTTTCTTCTTTGAAAGATCGCCGTGCAAAATTAAAATACAAGTGATTGAAGCAAAGAAGAATGCATACCCCCAAGGTGTGCAAAGATAAACTGCGTTAAGCAGCACCACCTCACACTACCAAACATAACTAGTGGTAAGTAAAGTATGAACGGTGTGTGGGTGTGCATATGGAAGGAGCTATGAAAGGTGTGTGCATGGTCAGTAACAATTGTTGAAGCCTTGGCGTGGTTTGAAGGAATTGGAGGCACTTCCAAGGGTAGCTGTCACTTGTGTACAGGAAGCAAGAATTCCATGTCTGTACAAGTGCTGTTGCTCTGCAGCAACTTTAGCATCAATTTAATCTACATAATTTAACAGAGTGAGTGAAGCTATAAGGAATCCTGCTTACAACAACGAAGACTACTAAAGAACCAGAAAGATGCTTCTCCACATTGAAGATGATCAAAAAAGTAATTAAAAAGCACCATGGCCCTGTAGCGGTTAAATGCATTGGTTTGAAGGAATTGGAGGCACCTTCAAGGGTACGTAAAGTTCTCAGAAATGGCACCACCTCACTACCAAAAATAACTAGTGGTAAGTAAAGTATGAATGGTGTGTGGGTGTGCATATTGAAGGAGCTATGAAAGGTGTGTGAATGGTCAGTAACAATTGTTGAAGCCTTGGCGTGGCGTTACTGCTCATATGGTTATCCATATGCTAATTCAACGTGTTTGTTTGACATTGATTATTGTGTTGTCTAAACAGAAGTGAAATGTTGTTGTTTTCTTGAATCCCAAGATCCACTGGTTTGGGCCTATGCAGTGCTGATTGGTCTTCTAAGGTATGTTTTGAGGCCTATATGGTCCCACTTGGTCTTCTAAGGTATGTTTGGGGCCTATGGTCACACTTGGTCTTCTAAGGTATGTTTGAGGCCTATATGGTCACACTTGGTCTTCTAAGGTATGTTTGAGGCCTATATGGTCCCACTTGGTCTTCTAAGGCATGTTTGGGGCCTATGGTCACACTTGGTCTTCTAAGGTATGTTTGAGGCCTATATGGTCACACTTGGTCTTCTAAGGTATGTTTGGGGCCTATATAGTTCCACTTGGTCTTCTAAGGTATGTTTGGGGCCTATGGTCACACTTGGTCTTCTAAGGTATGTTTGGGGCTTATATAGTCACACTTGGTCTTCTAAGGTATGTTTGGGGCCTATATAGTCACACTTGGTCTTCTAAGGTATGTTTGGGGCCTATATAGTCACACTTGGTCTTCTAAGGTATGTTTGGGGCCTATAGTCCCACTTGGTCTTCTAAGGTATGTTTGGGGCCTATATAGTCACACTTGGTCTTCTAAGGTATGTTTGGGGCCTATATAGTCACACTTGGTCTTCTAAGGTATGTTTGGGGCCTATATAGTCACACTTGGTCTTCTAAGGTATGTTTGGGGCCTATAGTCCCACTTGGTCTTCTAAGGTATGTTTGGGGCCTATATAGTCACACTTGGTCTTCTAAGGTATGTTTGGGGCCTATATAGTCACACTTGGTCTTCTAAGGTATGTTTGGGGCCTATATGGTTCCACTTGGTCGTTTAATGTTTTTTAAGTATGGTTTTGTTCTTGAATGGTATGATTGATTTGCTTGTTTTCTTTCAACCCCAGGTGCAAACCCTATGTGGCTGCAGATTTGTTTCTACTCATTGGTCAACTTAATGAACGTGAATACCCTGAGAAGAGGAGCCGACTAATGGTAGGTGTCACTCCTTTAATTTTTCTGTTAATACGTATAGGTGCAATTATGATATTGCTGTAGTCTTGTCACATGAGTTTTTTCAATCTATATTGTATACCAATGAATTTAACACATTGTTACTTTACTTCTTGACATTTCTGCATTGCAGATCATGTATTTGAATGGGCTTTACAAGCATAAGGTCATTGGGCGGGGCTTATAAAGGTCATTATGACGTCAGGGGGAGGGGTTATAAAAATGGGTGTGGTTTGAAAAAGGGGGAGTGGCTATGTTTCGCCCTGTCGCCCCTCCAACTTGAAAAGTCACCAGCCACCACTGGAAAAAAGCCAATCTGGAGCATCATAACACATATCACATGCTAAATTTAATGAATTTGTAGGCCAAATGCGTCTGGATAAAATCAGTGCTCTTCAGTGGAGTTTGGAATCACAACAAGTGGAGTTTGGAATCACCACCTTCACTAGCTCGTTGTGACAGAGACAATGTTATTCAGACGAGTTATGTAGGGAGCGAGCTAATCGCAAAGAAGCTGAGGCCTCATGTAGAGGAAGAGTTTAAGAAAGAGTGCATGGTGTAGAGTTGCGAGCACCAGACAAATTAAAATAGTTTCAGAGTGTTAGTTTGTCTTGGAGAATCGTCTCAGATCAGATTAGTGACTCACTACAGATGGAGCTCCAGCCATGGTTGGCTCTCAAACAGGTTAATTGCATTTGTCAAGAAAGAACTGTCTCATCTCAGTCTTGAACCAAGTGATTTAATTATATGCCACTGCATCATACACCAAGAAACTCTCTGTGCACAGTCATTGCAGCTCAACAATGGGATGTCAACAGTAATGTCATGCATACATTTTGTCAAAAGCTGAGGGCTTAACACCCGCCAGTTTAAGGAGATACTGAATGATCTTGACTCTGAGTATGGTGATCTTTTTTATCACTGTGAAGTGAGTTGCGGGAACATGCTCATGAGGTTTTATGAACTGCGGTATTAAGTCAAGCAGTTCATGGTGATGATGGGAAAACCTGTTAGGGAACTCAATGATAGCAAGTGTCTGTGTGATCTAGCATTCATTGTGGACATTACCAAGTACTTCTCAAGCTGCAGGGCCCCAACCAGCTTTTCAGCTCTCTGCTTTCAAACGTGAAGCTAAATTAAGGATGTGGTAAGTGCAACTCGAAAGGAATAACAGGGTGCATTTCCCCACTCTGGAAGAACAAAAGCCTTGACTACGACACTTGAATGTGCAAAACTAATTGAGACATTTAATGAAAGATTCAAAGACGTGAAAAGTAAACAAATGGAATTGAACATCTTTGCTACACCGTTCAATGTAAAACCAGCTGATGTGCCTGATAACCTACAAAACAAAATCATTAGGCAGCAAAACAATGATGAGCTGAGAGCTAGGTATAACAACATCACACTTCTTGAGTTCTATAACTGTTACATAAGCAATGATGAATTTCCCACTTTGAGGAGACATGCATTAAAATCTGGACCTGTGTTCAGCTTACTGCTGTGAGCAGCTCTTTTCAAAACTTACCATAGCAAAGAGATGACTGTGCTCCAGACTGACTGAAGCAAACCTGGAAAAGTAGTTGCGAGTAGCAACATCATCAATACCAGCTAACATCACACCAAGGGGTGGATATACCAGTAGTGCAGGTGGTGCAGTGTACCAGGGCCCTCCTCTTGGGGGGGGGGGGGGGGCAGTGCTGTGTAATTAAAAAACAAATTGCAATTTTTTTACTGGAGTGTAGGGATCCCCTGGGGCCCCCCACCCTGACCCAGACCGACAAGGTCCCACAGGGACCCCGCTGTGCCTCCTTGTCCACACTCCCAACCTGAAATTTGTATGTGCCTTTTTGAAAAAGAACATTTCTACTGAAGCTCCAACAGGTGGCAGTTCAGCACACTGGGGATGTGTATCAGGGAAGAACGTAAGAGAGCAAGGGCTGCAAAGTGGCAGGAAAGTACAAGGGGTGGTTCTGTGGTGGAGGATCAAAAGAACTAGGGGTGGGTGCTATGTGAGGTGGGTGCTCAGAGTGGTTGGGTGCTGTGTGGGGATGGATCCTGAGAGGGGATGGTTGCTGACGAGAACTAGGTGCTATGTAGGGATGGATGCTAAGAAGGGTGGCTGCTGCCTGGGTGATGTTTATATATGTGTGTATATATATGTGTATATATATATGTGTACATATATATCCATAGGGATGCCAAAGGAAAGTGGAGCTTGTGCTCCCTGGCGCTGTGCTGCAGGCAGAGGAGCTTAACACAGGAAGGAGCACTAAGTGATTTTGACCTGGTGGGGCTCAGCACAAAATATCTTTTAGAGCCCCGAGGGGGGCCCAAAAGTTTTTTTGCACCAGGGCCCTCCAATCTCTACCTCCACCACTAATCACACGCCTGGAGCTGTTCCAGCCATCACATTAGGAGTGAGTTAATTAAATGTTTGACCAAAGGCTAATTTTAAAGTTGATAATTTTGTATGGCCCGCAAATAATGTTATAAGTATCCAAATGGCCCTTAGAGGAAAAAAAGCTTACCCACCCCTGGCTTAGATCTTATCAGGTTAACATGTTTTTCCAACATAGGCTCCATCAGAGACTTGGTATCTTTATTGCAAAATTCAAATCTAATCTAAGGGCTATGGCACTGTCTCTACTAGCGTCCATGATGTTACAATTCGAAGTAGTCACTACCAGAAACCTTGTCACTGTCTGAACCATATCTAGGATCTTTCCACTAACTGTACTTACCATCAGGAAATTACCTCTTTTATATCATTACCTGCTACCAGTATCCTGCAAATATTGTACCTATTTCCGGGACGTTCCCATTGAGCTTGCCCATTATCTGAAGCTGCTATCACTGCATTCTCATTTATGGCAAACCTACCATTATACAGACAGTTTTCAAGTACTATCTGTGTTGTGCTCCTTTGGTATTACCTACAGCCAGTTGGAATTATGACCTTTTGATCCCTGCTTGGGAACAATTGCATAATATCTTCTAATGATAACTGTTTTCTCTCCAATCTGAGTTATTTGCTAGGACTACTGTGTTCCTAACTCATCCTCCTGTTTACATTCTGTTTTTATTTATTTGTTTATTTAATTATTGTTGGCAAAAATTACAGCTTGCAAGCTGTTTTCCTATAATGCAAACTATGCTAAAAATGTGCAATCTGACTTTTGTTTTATGTTACCCTAAGAGTTTGCAGTCTGGTTTTACATAATACAGAATACCAAAAGAGCTTGCAATCTAATTTTATCAAATGCTTACTACCCTAGGAACGTGGAATACAGTTTTATTTAATTCAAGCTATTTTAAGACTTTACAATCTGATTTAATTCTTAGTTTATGATAAAGGTTACTCTTACTTTCATAATCCTATAAATGTCTAAGTAGTATAAATAGTTTCTGTAGTGCACATGTGCCCGACCAGGAGCGTTACACACTACGGAAACTATTATAGGTGATTCCATTTTAAATGTTAAATAAGCATGGACTGCATATGAACAGTAATACAGGAGGTAGTCTATAGACATTTGTGTTCATATAGATATAATACTACATGGAGCGGCTTCAAGCCCAGGTCTGCTGTGTATGACATACAATTGATAATAGTCCAATGTTTTCTGTCCTTGTTATCATACCTAAGCCTCTCTAATTAAAGGGCTACTTAATTCACCACAATATGGACCACATCACTGTAAATATCTCTTAAAAGCTTGTTGAAATACTTTTCAAATATTTGAAATACATATACTTTTCACTGAGAAATCAAAAGCCTGCCCACAGCCCGTTTCAGGTCTGAGACAAGGATTGATTGGTTCTGCTTTATTACTGCAATCAATCAGGTTGCAGGGGTGTTTGAAGTCTGTGGGATGTCTTTTGACTGACAGTAAGTGTCTGCCCAGGAGTCCTGTGATATCACAGATAGAGACTGTTCTACCTGACATGGGGCTCTATTCCATGGCTCCTGTAAGAACTTCCATAAAGCTAATTCGCAACTAGGGGAGTTTTGAAAAGCCAATTTGCAGAGCTATTCTATGGATATCTAAAAAAAAACTTACTGACTCGCCCATAGATATATAGCTCTAACATGTGCTCTCAGCTTGCTGAGCTTGAATCTCAGGAGTCTTTTTAGCAACTCTACAGAATACTACCTACTACCTAACATTAATACACTACACTATCCCTAATATCCTCTCATATCCCTATCTATCTATATAAACCCCTTCCTATGGCAGGGAAAGGGGTTACAAAAAGAAGGCTAGGTTTATGACCCCCTCCGTCTATGACTCACTAACCTTATAAACTGTGTATTCCCCATGATAGCCTCTCAAAAAATGTTACTCACTATGACATCTCGGGGGAGCTCCATTAGATGGATTTTTTGGTAACGTGGTGGGAGTTTTCGGTGGAGAACCATTTACATGGGCTGAAGAGAAGGAACAAGGGCTTCAATCAAGCAAGAAAAGGACAGATTCTTAAATCAACATAGATCCCTATGCGGTTTATAGATCCCTCACCCCATAGCACAAGGGGTGAAGGGAAGGGGGCCCGATAGCCCCTGAGTATTAAGTAGGGAACCCCGGTGTATACCTGGGCTCATAGCAGATAATGGATACTGAGGGGAAAAGGGGAAACCCTTTGGGTACTTGGGCTCATATGTGTAGCAGGTATTGAGATGGAAATAGTGGATAGCAGGTGTTGAAGGAGAATCCCTTGAGATACCAAAGCTCATAGGGATAGTGTGTATTGAGGGGGGAATCCTGGGAGGTAATTGGGCTCATAGTGCCTAGTGGGTATTGAGGGGGAATCTCTTGGGGTTACCCAGGCTCATAGGAGTAGCAGATAACTTCACTCAGATCTTTTCTTACAGGAGCCATGGAATAGAACCCTGACAGAGCAACTAGCATGCTATCAGCCTCTAGCCGAGATATGTGATATCATTACTCTATAGTGCACGTGCTTCCTGGGGGAAGATGGGGTGTCAATCACAGCCTCCCCCCATAGAGTCTAACACGCCACATGGCAGTGCAGCAGTACACTGCGCTGCACGCAAACCTTTCATATTATTAAAAATGAAAACTGATGGGCATGGTAGAGGAGATGTAATCAGAGGTTTGCAGGTAGGTTTTTCATTATTTAGATGTAATAATAAAAAAAGGTAAGAAACTAATGAATATGATCTTTCACTCAGTGAAGAGCAATTACAGGGGCTTCAGGATAACATGAATATTCAATGCATTCATACTATCCCTGTCCATTTATCTACCATTCTTTATCTAAAGCAGTTATTGTGCTCTTTACCCTGAATTCTGTACTATTGAAATTCAAATCATGACTTCCACAACCAGGTGGAAATTTCATAATTCGCTTTTGTGATAGTCACCTATCTCACAAACAGTGGATACACAAATTAGAGGATTGCGTGTTGACACATTGTGAGTGGGAACAGTATGTACGTTATTCTACCACTAGTGAGTAGACCATAAATACAAACATACATTTTCTTTAACAACAATTTGCAAAATGCTTTGAAGAGTTTGCTTTATTGATGAGAGTATCCTGAAAAACATAAACATATGTATCGTGTACCAAGCTGTTGCACCAATGGTTTGGTTTGAGCAGCCAATAATAGGATTCAGCAGCTGTTTAGTAGATTGGCTCCCCCTAGAGGATATGCTGCAATTTGCATAAACACTGTATACACCATAACTACTGGGCTAGGGCAAGCATAAAGTAATGCAAACAAAAATGGAAATACTTGATGAGTTGGTGAGGAGGATGATTAACTGGTTTCAGACAAACATAAACATGCTTAAGTTATTTACAGCACCAGCTTAAAAATAAATAATACATTGTGTATAGTGATTTAAAGGTGATTTCATATTCATAGCTTATTAAACTAGGAAATAAAATGTACATTACTTATTTAAAAGAAAGGAAAATGTATTTTCTAATTCACATTTAAAAGCAACAAACACAAGCTGGGGTTTTCATATACCATCAATGTAGATATGGATAGAGTGGTGGGATATTAACCTTCTTAAAGGACCACTGCAGTTTTAGTATATGCGTAGAAGTTCCCTTTCCATAAATAAATGTTATGCCAGTGTAAAAGCCCCATTCCGGATTGCTACCTTGTCAGGGTGAAGAGGCTTGTGTATCTCAATGAAGCTGTAAGCTATACCATGTAGGGTCATCCAAGAAGTGCATGTCATAGCAGAGAGGTCAGACAAATCGAGGTCCACCAGAGAAGGAACTGGTAACCCACTCCATTATGTTTACCATGAAAAGATTATGGATGAGCACAACAAGATACAAGATGTACCTGGCATGATGCTGTTCTTTAGGTCACGGAGAGTCGAACACAACTAAACGACTGAACGCAAAAGCCCCATAGGGCACCAAAGCTGCTATTCCATTTATTGCGTATTCTCAGCAGTAAATACCTTGGATCTCGGAACAGGTTTTTCATTGATATAATAAGACAATGATTTATGCAGCACGAACAGAGAACAATACAAAGGATTGTCACACTGTGAATTGTGCAAGAGACGTGCTGTGAGTCTGATTCATGCCAAGTTTACAGCCCAACTGGCCTGTGCATGCCAGCTACTATTCTTACTTAATAAACAAAGCAATTAGTGCCAACCTAAGGCTCCCAGTGTAATATTATGCAACATGTTTCTGCTGCCAAGTATTAAAATGGGTGTCAGCTTTCCTGAAAGCATACAGGTAAGGACAAACTTAAATAATATATAAATAAAATTATATATATATGTATATATATATATATATATATATATATCACATATTATAATTGTCCAACTACAATTCGTCGTCATGCTGTGTTGCGTGGTGCTCATCGCCCGGCGAGCCGCGCGCAGCGAGCTGTTAAACCGTACCACTTTGCCGATCGTACGACTTTGCGATGAGCGCCACAGGCGCTCATCGCCTGGCGAGCCACGCACAGCAAGGCGAGCAGTTAAACTGTAGCACTTTGTCAATGAGCGCCGCAGGCGCTCATTGTAGGCGAGCCTCGCGTAGCGAGGCGAGCCGTTAAACCGTAGCACTTTTTTACACAAGACGCAGGACGAGATGAAAAAAATTACGAGATAAGCGGCGGAACCAAAACTATTAAAAAAACACTAAATACACACTAAAAAATAAAAAAAAGGTCACTTACAGCATGGGGAACCAGGCAGGACGTCTGGGAGTGAGTTGAAACTCCAATTTACATCGATTTAGACGAGTTAAATGGCCGGCGAAAAAAATGAAAACTAGGCTATACTACTACGAACTGCTTAAAACACAGCCACAGACGTATGTGCTCGAAAAACAACGAGACAAAGGATGCGCAATAACGGCACAATGAGGAAAAAAAGACAGTAGTGAGTACATTTTACGAAACGCAATTACAGATTTACGCATTAACACAGATTTCCAGCCTTTGTCTCGCGCCCCATCGAATTTCCCGCCTAAAACAACGCATTTGATGAACTATAAGTTGAAAGTTAAAAAAATAAAAAGTAAAAAAAAAAAATGTGTATTTATTTTAAGAAAAAAAAAAGGGACAAATGTAGCTGAGTCATTTTGTGTTGCAAACAAATTTCACAACATTTAATTTTTATTGACCGTCATTTTACCGTTTTACCATATTTACCGTTAAACCGTAGTACTTTAGCAATGAGCGCCGCGAGGCGAGCCGTTAAACCATAGCAAAAAAATACGCCTGCAACTCACGAACATGAAAAAAAATACAAACACAATAAATCCACACAGCACATAAAAAGCTTACCGACAGCAAAAAACAAAGTTACACCTTCATTTAGCTCAAAATAAAAGAGTTTTGACACTAAAAAAATCTCTAAGCGACAGAAAAAATGGCGGCCGAACAAAACGAAAACGAGGCTACAGCACTCTAACCACGGATAACACTTAAGGATAATCCACTAAGACGCATACCACACATTACGACTACGCAAAAATCGGACGCAACAAGCGGACAGGAATAAAGCAAAAACCCAATAAATACACACAGCACATACATAAAAAGCTTACCGACAGCAAGAGGCAGCATCCACGACCTCAAAAAAACAAGTTACACCTTCATTTAGCTCAAAATAAAACAGTTTAGACACGAAAAACTTCTCAAAGCGACAGAAAAAATGGTGGCCGAACAAAATGAAAACGAGGCTACAGCACTATAACCATGGAAAACACGTACGGATAATCCGCTAAGACGCATAGCACACATTACCCGTCATTAAACGACGTACGGATGATCCGCTAAGACGCATACCACACATTACCCGTCATTAAACGACGTACGGATGATCCGCTAAGACGCATACCACACATTACCCGCCATTTTACGATAATGCAGAAGTAAACAACTACGTTAACGGTTTTAGATCGCGCACGCACACTATTACACTGCACACGTTCATCACGCTTATACAGCACCTCCACACCACTAATGCTGCAGCAACATCAACACAGATTGCCAGCTCTTCAACACAATGCATAAAAATACGTATATTCATTTATTAATTTAAATTCTATATTTCAGTAGTACACACAAAACAACATTAGCTACCTTACTATTCCATATGTATATTAATAACTAAACAACTTTCCAAACATACACATCTCATTGCCGTCATTTTTTGACGGGCAATACGCTAGTATATATATATTTCAAATGATATAGCCAATTTACTCTTCAGTGTCCTAGTAAATAGCATAAGTAATTGTGTGCGCATGTGAATGAGAGTGGATGTCTGTGTAATTAAAAAATTAATGTGGGAGTGCATTCAAGAGCATGTTCAAGAGTAAGAGAGACACACAGTTTGTCCCCTTAAATGTAACTTTCTGTGCCATTAGCTCTTCTACAACTCTCATTCTCTGAATATACATATTCTCATACAATTACTATTGTATATCATAGGTGTCCATCTGGTGGCAAATAGCAGGGATGCAAACCACCAGCTGATTTCTGTCGTGGCCCATTATCTGCGAGGGAGAGTCACCTATATATAAAATCTGGCCTATCACTTTGTTAGCCAGTAGTAACCAAACTGTATACAAAAAAATTATAATTAACCGCACTGATGTATATGATACTGTCCCTTTCCAAGATGCAGTCCAGCCTCAAAATAGTTTGATTGAGCCGGTAACTCTCCTATCATACTTTATCCTCTTCCATGTCCCTCCTACCGATAAGGAGGAAATAGCACAAAATTATGCTTTGTATTGCATGGGAAAAGAGACACATGGCAGAGGGGGAGAGACAGGTGAGGGAGAAGGGGGATAGAGACACAGGGGAGGGAGAGGAAGTAAAGGGGAGGAGAGGCTCGCAATGAGTGCCTCCCGTCAAGTAGAGGGGGGAGAGGTCAAGTCAAGTAGAGGGGGAGAGGTAGAGGGGGAGAGGCTCGCAATGAGAGCCTTCAACACTCATTGCACGGCCAGTAAAGTAGAGGGGGGGGGGGGCTTGCAATGAGCGACTCCCGTCAAGTAGAGGGTGAGAGAGGTAGAGGGGGGGGGAAGGCTCGCAATGAGCGCCGAAGTAAAGTAGAGGGTGGAGGGTTAGCTCGCAATGTTTGGCAAACACCATTGCCAGGCTTCATTTTTTAGTGGAGTCTACACGGAGGGAGAGTCTCACCGAACGCGCTCATTGCAGTGCTCGCAATGATCAGCGAAGGCGATCTTTGGCGAGGCCCGTAGACAGGGGGAGAGGCAAGCGATGAGCGCCGTTGGTGCTTTGAGAGGGCAGAGGCTCGCATTGTGTGGCAAACAGCATTGCCAGGCTTAAAATTGTATTGATGTCATTTTTGACGGGCAATTCGCTAGTGTTATATAGTTGTGATATAGGGCCAGGACTGTTTCTACAATGGAAACATTGGCAAAACTGGTGAAGTTGTTAAAAGCTTTTTTTTTTATATATTTTTATACAGTATAAGTTTTCATCTGCAGGTATTGTCATCTGTCATATAAATCATAATGTGTTTTGACTTCATGAAAAGTCATAATTTCACTATTTCTTATGATATGAAAGAAGCATGAAATGCCCTTTTCTTGTCATTTTAAAAAGAGGCTAATTGCCATCCCTGGGCCAATTTTTTTATTTTCAGCTTTGTTAGTTTGTGGTCGTGTCAGGTTATATGTACAGTATTTTTATATTTATCCCTTAAGTATAGGTTATGACTGACTGTGATATAGCTTCTGCTTGTGTTTTTAGATACACTTAACTATTCAGTGTTCTTAATTTCCATTGGAAAGCATACATGTTGTTCTTTTATTATCCATATAATGGTGGATTACAGTAGTGCTGTTGTATCAATTGGACCTTTGGCCTTTTTATTCCTGACCTCTGCAACATTATTACATTTGTCATATATCTCAAGTGAAGCCTCCGAATAGTTAAACAGACTATGAGTTATATGTTTTTCTTTTCCTAAGGCTCTTTTACTCCATAAACTCCATTCCTGTGTCCTCCTGAATCATATTAGAATATGTGTTTGCATAGCCATGTAACATATGAATTCCAGACCTGAGGCCTCATTCTATTAATGACCGTAGGAGCTGCGTGGCCGCAAGCTACTTAGCTATTCTATTCCCTTACGTCCGACGGCTCTGGCCGGTGCCCTGTTATCCCTTTACGGCCACCCCCGCCGCAGGGAAACCCTTTAAACCCACGCGGCTGCAAGAGATTCAGTCACATAGAAGTACCCGACCTTATTCAAATTCTCTGGCCAGCCCTCCACCAAGCCTGCAAATCGGCCCAAACGGGCCACAGCTTACTTCTACCCTACCAATTAAGCCCCCCGCTTGCTGCAGGGGACCCGATTGTGACCCCTGTAGTGTCCCCACAGTTTCCTCACATCACCCCTATAATGCAGGGGTCCGATAGAGACCCCTGCATCGGTGCACACATTACCCCTATAATGCAGGGGTCCGAACAGGACCCCATGCAGGGTGTACACATTAACCCTATAATGCAGGGGACCCTGTTGGGAACCCCTACAATATGCAAAGCCATTTCGGCCAATCAGAAGGCACCATCATGTTTTTTTTACCGGAAGAAGGCCTAGAAGCCTCATTATCGTCAGAGAGCTCTGTTATTATTATTTTTTTTTAGAGTGCAGGTTTTTGAAGGCCCCAGCCGGGGCAGAAGATAACAAGGCCAGTGACATCGCAGAACTGTGAGTTTAATGTATTTTATGTGTAATGTTCATCATGTTTTGTGTGTATTTGTTGTACTAATGGTATCTATCTTTTTTCAAGGGGCCGATCCGGGGAACAGAAGAAGATGGACGGGGACATACTGGAAAGGTGAGTTTAATACTGTGTTTACAATGTGTATATGTTATATGTAGTGTTTTGTACTAATTAGATGTTTCTATTTTTGCTAGGGGCTTCCCTTTTTCCTGAATGGACATCTACAAAGGTAAGTGGTCTACATTATGCTTTTTTAGCTTAGATTTAGGGTTTAATGTATTCTAGATAGGGGGTTATGTATAGCTAGTGGGTTATGGTGTCTAGATAGGAGGTAATGTTGTCTAGATAGGGGGTCATGTATAGATAGGGGGTAATGTATTGTAGTTAGGGGTATATTTATAATGTATTTTTTACTGTAATGTTATGTATATATGTGTATGCCTTTTCTTTGCAGGTGTGTATTTTTTTTTGTAGTGAGGGGGTTTGTAATGTCCTTTTTTGTATTGGGGTGGGGTTTGTAATGTCCTTTTTTGTATTGGGGTGGGGTTTGTAATGTACTTTTTTGTATTGGGGTGGGGTTTGTAATGTATTTTTTTATTTTTTGTAGTGGGGGGGTTATAATGTACTTTTGTTAACATAAGTTTTTTTATTTCTGGCGACAGGTTTTTTAATTTTGTTTTGTGTAATTAGTGGGGTGGGGGGGGGGGTTTAATAGAGGATATGTAGGTAGTGTTAGGAAGGTAGGGGTTAATAGTTTAGGGTAGAGAGGGGTTAGTTTAGATTTAGATGTTTATTGGGGGAGAATAGTGTAGTGTGGTTTTTGTACTTAGTGTTATGAGGGTCCTGGAGGATCCTCATGGCACTTATGGGGTTAATTATAGGGTTCTCATTGTCCGATGAGGGTCTTCATAGACCCTCATGGGACTGGTTGGGTTAAATAGAGGCGTACAGGGGTCTGTATAGACCCCCATAAGTGATGGGGTAAATAGACCTTTAAGGTCCTTTCAGGACCCACGCAAGTGTGAAATTTGAATTTTTAATGCTGGCTTGGATGACCTCCAAGGCAGCAACTCGATCTCCAAGCCTGGCGGACTTGTGGCCACAAATGACAATATTGGCTCGCGGCGATGTGCCAGCTAGCCAATTACTACATGTCATCCTCATGTCCCCCAATGTGTCCCCTATCAAGTACAGTGCTGCATTGAATTTATATTTTAGTTTTTAGTTTGGCGGGCTTGCACTCTGATCTGCAGGCTAACGCCCGCGATCAGGTCCAAGCCCATCAAAGCGAACGGCCAATTGCATGGCTTGCGATCGGCTGCAGGAAGAGGTGTGTTTTGTCCCCTTTCATTTGAATAGCAATGTAGACGTAGGGCTACGAGGGGCGGCAGCACCCTCACAAGGAGTCGCAGCTTTGCAGCAATTTTACGGCCATTAATAGAATGAGGCCCCTGGTCTTATTTTCATTGAGACATTGAAGATTTGTGTAAAAAAAAAAAAGAATTGACGAGCTTTATAATAAAAGAAACCCATATAAAGTTACAGGTTATATAGTACTGTGAGCGATTTGTAGATGCTGATTACTTGGATTGTTTTTGTTTATTTAGTCTCAGAAGAGAGTATGGCACCTGGGAGATATTATCCCCTGGGAGTATGATTCTAAATTACTCTTCCAATTAATCCTATTTTAGGTTGCACTTTAACAGATGGAACTATTCAGGTATGAATTATACCGTTCCACCTTAAGCCCCATACCTCCACGACACCTGCTGTCAGTAATATTATCATGTAGGAACTCCACAGCTCAACCTTAAGTTCTGGACCTGTCTGCCACTGGTCAGCTAGTCCTCTTTTAGCCTTTATAATGAAACTACTGCCTCAGTGTGTTGCCAATACATGGTGCATGCTTCAGTGGTTACATTCTGCATCTTTTTTTTTTTTGGCTCCTGATTTTTTTTAGCTTTTACTTGTCCCTGGATCCATAAACACACAATTATAAAAAGTTGTTTGCTCATCCCTGATCCTGTAAACTCTTATGTTTGATGTTTTAGATTTCCTGCTGTGAGGTATTATGAAGTGGCTACTAAATGTTTAAATCACAGAAGAAGCATCTTACCACTTAGAGTATTAACAGAATACAAATACAAAACATGGAAGCAGATGATATTATTTTATTTAATAAGTTATGTCCTAAAACATTTTGTTGATAATAGCATTATCTGTACCAAATATACGCAGTTAATTTTATCTAATCCTTATAATTTAAATTAACACTGACTGAAGCACATATCCAGTTCTTGCTGTGTTTTATCTGTTGGTCTTGTGATAGGCCTTCAGAAAAACATTATGAAGATTCTTACCAATTACTAAAGAGTTGTCCAGTCTTCCATACATTTTACACTAAGCTTAGTAATTTACATTTAAGGCATAAAAGATGCCACCTCAGAACATCTTGGCTTTATTTTTAAGCGGATATCGATTGGGAATTTGAATCTGAACCTACCCCACATGAGGATATTGGCTGGGAAACATTCACCCTGAACTGATCATGTCTCTCCATAGAGAAACGAAAAGATTTACATTGCAAGAAGCCATTGGTGATATTTGTTTTGGGTGATATTTTGGTAAGTATTTGCCCAAAAAAAAAAAAAAAAAAAAAAAAAAACTATCTCAAAGAAGTGCAAGTGCAATGTGAAGTTATAAACTTCCTTTTATTAATTTAAAGTTGCTGGACAAATTGTTTAGCATTCATGTACAAAAACCTCCTATAGTGTTGCTTTATATGGTAATAAAATCAAATATATACAACTCGGAATACCCACCACTTCTATGGAAGGGAATGGCTATGTTAGCGTTAAAAAGCTGGTTTGCTTCTCTGCTGCTTATACACACAGGAGATTGCAAATATATTACTTATAAATAATCCATTATGCTTAAATTGGTTTAAATGGCATTTTTATTATACAGCCTTCACAAATATAGTGGGCATATAGTGAATAAAAAATGCAAAGACAATATTATTACAAATTAACATAGCAGGTATTTCTGGGAAAGAGATGTTGGTCTTTCAGAGTTGTCATTCTTCATGTACATGGAATGCCATTATTTTGTAACAAAAACACAAATACTGGTGTTTCTCAATTACAGTTCGGACAGGCCATTAATGACACAATCATTACTATTGAATAGGGCATTTTGAAAGTTGGAGAAGATAATCTCCTCCATGTTTTATATTTTTTCCAACTGTAAGAGAAGCGACCTTTTGACTAGTCTTGTTAAGCCTATTCAAAGGAATCAATATTTTACATCATTTGTGTATTGAAGACATCTGAAATCGCAAAGGAATAAAAAAAAAATCTAATTCTTGTGAACCATTTAACAAAACAATGCTATTTTCTTGACTTACATAAATGCTTCATTAAAATTCAGCACACCTTAAGAATTACAAGACAAAATCCAGTCCATAGTTGCAATGTACAGTCCTGAAGACCACATGGAAACTGATTTCCTGTTGTCCGAAAAGTAACGACCAAGTAAAACTGAATCAAAAGGAAGGGAGTAATTAGTCTTGTTTTCCTTCACGCCACTGCCGTGAGCCTTCGGTCCACGCCACATATACAAACATGGCCAAAACAACGTGTACTGCCACAACTGCCACTATTGCAGCATAAAAGTAACTGTCCCTGTTGGACATACCATATGCACCTGAAAAACAGAAGAAAAAAAAGAATAAGAACCCCTGGATATGTTTACCACACAACAAAGGTAAAGAGACAAATGAATATCCGTGTGGTGAATGATTCCCACCCAAAAATATTGTAGTGATCCATTCCTTTTCACTGGCCCAGAAGAATGACATTGCATCAATATTGGAACCATAGTTCTCAAGAAATGTAACCGATGCATACACTTTTTTTGCGTAGATATTTATTGCAAATGATTGTGAAACATATTACTGACCTTCAAATACATAGACCTTAGAAGTAAAGTAGAGTCCAATAGGCAGAGCGATCATTAAAAACGTGAAGAACAGGAGAGTCTTCAGAGTCGATACTAAAGAGCTGTCATTTCTGAAAAAGACAAATGTGCAAGAAAAGATTTACTTATCACAAGAGCTATATGATGAAATACTAAAATGAAACCAACCAAAACTGCTGCGTATCATCACATAGAGGCTTGAAAATAATGCAAGAAACTTGTTTAAAGAAAGGATAAACAATTGGCTCCTGTGTAGAGTTTGTCTGGCTCCTCGTTATCCTAATTTTTATAAATTATAACTGTTCTCTGTTTTATCATATGAACTTAAAATAAAAAAAAAACCAACGAGAAGGTACCTGCATTTGGATCACCAACCTCCATCTCTCCAAATGACTATGCAATTGGACTGTAGGTCAGGGTCTCATATGAAGCTGCCAGTGCTTAAAAAGGCATTTTTTTCTTTACCATTTGAGCGTTGTTATGAGTGAATAATAAATAAATGTTTCTATATAAACCACCAACTTTGAGTAAATGAGAAAGAGCATATTTGATAATGTGTTTCCTGGTATGTTTTGTGTTTTTCAATTGAAGGCGTCAGAGCTCAAAAATGTATTCAGATTTTTAAATGATATATCTATATATATCTATATATATATATGTATGTGTGTGTGTGTGTGTGTGTAAATACACGTAAATGGCAGGTTAGTACAGTTTTCAGTTCAATGTTTTGTGTTGGTTCTACCTAGTACTACTTGACATAACTGGTTTGCAAGGAGCCTGTACTGGTGTGAGCAGGTTTCGCAGTGCACTTTATTTACACAAAAACAGAAATCAGTTAGCAGAGACAGCAACCTTTTTTTAAGAAGATGTTTCAATTAAACATACTGGATTTTTTTTTTGTTAAATTAACAATTGCAAGAAATAAATGTGTAGGGTTGTTTTATTTCTTTCTCAGTGTCATTAATCATTTAACAAAATAATTCTATATGTGGTTGAAAAAACACATGGCTACATGGGGTGATCTCAAGTTTAGTCAATTATCCTCGGGGTCTGGAGCCTGCTAGGTCCTATCACAGCAAGCAGACTGGCGTTGTATCACCATTAAACCATGATCCCTCATGGGGACCCTAATTACCCACCAATATCTCATTACATCATAATTACAGAAGTCATATAACCTTCTAAAGTTACTAATGCTTTGATTTTTAGTAAAATTACACATATGCCATATAACTTCACAATTACATCTAACCAATATCTTCCTTTCAAAATGCTGTTGGAAGAAACACCACTTGTATTAAGATGCTATTCTCCGGAGATCCTTTCTCAAGTCGGTGAGCTCTCTTCATGCATTGTGAATAGGCTTCATAGGATATTATAGGAACTGGAGTCGCTGAATGGTCACCTTAGTGATTATAGTTTTATGTTCAATGACACAACCCCAGGACTAGAAGGAACCAACGTCTGTCTATCTAATGGGTCACCAAAGTCACCTCTCTACAACAGGACTTCAGGGTACGTCAGTTTTAAGATTTACTTCAGATTACATTAAACTTCAAATGACGTACAAGAAAATCTGAGTTTGGTACAGATTCCCCCCTCTCCCAGCGTTCACATCAACGTAATCTCTCCCTATAGTTTCCTCAGTGACCCCCTCTACACGTGTCCACCTCAGAGACCCCCTCTACACGTGTCCACCTCAGAGACCCCCTCTACACGTGTCCACCTCAGAGACCCCCTCTACACGTGTCCACCTCAGTGACCCCCTCTACACGTGTCCACCTCAGAGACCCCCTCTACACGTGTCCACCTCAGAGACCCCCTCTACACGTGTCCACCTCAGTGGACCCCCCTCTACACGTGTCCACCTCAGTGACCCCCCTCTACACGTGTCCACCTCAGAGACCCCCTCTACACGTGTCCACCTCAGAGACCCCCTCTACACGTGTCCACCTCAGTGACCCCCCTCTACACGTGTCCACCTCAGTGACCCCCCTCTACACGTGTCCACCTCAGTGACCCCCCTCTACACGTGTCCACCTCAGTGACCCCCCTCTACACGTGTCCACCTCAGTGACCCCCCTCTTCACGTGTCCACCTCAGTGACCCCTCTTCACGTGTCCACCTCAGAGACCCCCTCTACACGTGTCCACCTCAGTGACCCCCCTCTACACGTGTCCACCTCAGAGACCCCCTCTACACGTGTCCACCTCAGAGACCCCCTCTACACGTGTCCACCTCAGAGACCCCCTCTACACGTGTCCACCTCAGTGACCCCCCTCTACACGTGTCCACCTCAGTGACCCCCCTCTACACGTGTCCACCTCAGTGACCCCCCTCTACACGTGTCCACCTCAGTGACCCCCCTCTACACGTGTCCACCTCAGTGACCCCCCTCTACACGTGTCCACCTCAGTGACCCCCCTCTACACGTGTCCACCTCAGTGACCCCTCTTCACGTGTCCACCTCAGTGACCCCTCTACACGTGTCCACCCCAGTTATTTCCTCTTGATCTCACTGACCTCTCACCCTGTCTTCTCCTTGCTGTCCCCTTCTTCCCATCACAATGCCCCTCTCCCAGTCTCGATCTCAATTGCCCCTCACCCTGCCAATTTCCTTCTATCACAATGCTCCTGTCCCAGTCTCGATTTCACTGGCCCCTCAGCCGGCCCCCTTTCTTCCTATAACAATGCCCCTCTCCCAGTCTGCACCTTACTGTCGCTGTCACAGTCTCCCTCTCCTTGCCCACATCCGTATTAATAAGCACCCATCCTGTGCTCACGCTCCTCCATAACTACTCTCTCCCAAGGTTCACCTCTCTGCCCCAGCACAACCTCCCCTGCACACTCACTGCCTGAAGTCCGGAGCAGGTAGGGGTCCCGCGTTTAGCGCTGCCTTGTCATACCGCTCCATGTTACTCGGGGCCTGCATTGTGTTCACTTCCTCAACCTGACACTGCGCAATCACGTGTCCCGATCACATGACAAGGAGCATGACGCTGAAAGATAGACCCCTTTCAAATAGGCGGGGCTTAGCCTCGTTCTACATCTCAGCTTCCTCCAATGTATTGGATGTTTATTTTACACCTTCTCATAGTTATAATAATAATAACAATAATAATAATAATTTAATACAAATATATCGATTAAACGTTTCTGTTTTGTTAATGTGCAAATATTTAACCTAACTAGGTGTTACTAATTGAAAGTACACAAACCCACACAGGAACATTCCTTTATCTACCATGTACTTTTCATGTTTAATTAATTGATACTTGGGGTTGGCTGACCACTGTTACTGGCTGTAGATTGTCGGCTGTATCTCTGGGTTTGTATTATCTCCTGTCACTGTCAAATGGTGACATTGCAATGACCTCTATTGATGGGAACAGTATGTGCTTTAGTGATGTTAAGTTGTATTACATACAGTATGATCTCTGTTCATGATGTCATGCAAATGTACTTATGATCTGTCTTGATGATGTAATCAAGTTTGTTGTTGTTCAGTCATGTCCATCTCACCATGACCTTATGGACCACAGCACAGCAGGGACATTATCGTTATGTCTCCGGTTTTGCTTATCCTTAAGTTTAACATGGCAAGGATACTGGAGTGGGTTGCCAAATCCTTCTTCAGTGAACCTTGATTTGTCTGTCCTCTCTGCTATGACCTGCTCAACTTGTGAACCTACATGGTATATATAGCTCACAGCTTCACTGAGGCACACAAGCCCCTTCACCACATCAAGGTAGCGACCCAGAAGGGAAATCATATAGACATATTACATAAAGTCTTTTTTGTTAACATAATTAAACATATGTTCACTAACAACAAATATTCAATTCAGCATTTTCAATATTTATTAAAATAGCAGGATCATATACATGACACAGAAGAATTCTACTTACATATTTTGGCAGATAAAAAAAGAGAAAGTGGGTTAAAGTTTACTTCCCTGGGTTTAGAAACTATGATTTCACAAAAAAAAAATAATTACCTGTACAATTATATTAAAATGTGAACTTCTGAATATTTATATTTTAAAAGAGATGAATACAGAGCATTTAAAATGATACCAAATGGGCCCCCTTTGCTCCATTAACTAAACAGTTAAGTGACACTAATCCAGGCAGCTTTGGTAAATTATCACTGATATCATTAAAATGAATCCTGTATATGCAGTGCACTATGGCCCTCATTCAATTGCGATTTGGCCAATTGAATAGGACTCTAAATAAGCACATAGCATTTTTTTAGTTAGTGAAAACTTTGCTTTTGGATAGATGTTTACTAACTAAAAACTTCTTTAAAAAAATATGTTATGTGCTTATTTAGAGCCCTATTCAATTGGGCAAATTGCAATTGATTGAGGGCCTATGTAAGTAGTAGTAGTAGTAACCAGCAGGGGCGGAGCTACCAGTGGAGCAGGTTGTGCAAAGCACCAGAGCCCCCTCTGGGGGGGCACAGTGTTGGGTAATGCTTTTATGCATTTAATTTTTTCTGTGCCCCCCCCCTTCCCCTACCCAGACCCAACCTGTCATGGCCCCCCTGGGTACCACAGGCCTCCTTGGCCACACGCCCACCTCCGGCTGGAAATTGCCAGCAACATTTCTACTGAAGCTCCAAGAGGTGGCAGTGTAGAGCAGTTCAGCACACCGGGGATGTGTATCAGAGAAGAGTTGATAAGAGTAAAGACTGGATGACAGCAAATTACAGGGGGACATGTTTTGTGGGGGGGCGGCGCACAGGGTTTCTATACAGGAAGGATCTTAAGAGCAGTGATGACCTCAATAGTTTGTCCAATGACCTGGAGCTAGACATCTTGGAGTACGAAGTGAGATGAGCCCTTGGATGTCTTGCTGATAACAAAGCTGCAGGTGTAGATGGAATCCCCAAAAAACTATTCAAAATTCTACAAAATTGTGCAGTGAAAGTATTGTTGCCTTATGCCACCAAATTTGGAAAACTAAACAATAACCAATAGACTGGAAAAGGTCAGTCTACATCTCAATCCCAAAAAAGGCAGTTCCAAAGAGTGCTCCAATTAATAAACAATTGCACTTATTTCACATGCCATCAAGGTAATGCTTAAAGGTATATTTAAGTTTCCTAGATTATGAGTGCATATGATAGAGAAGAAAAGAAAAATCAGTTGTGTATTAAACTTATTTTTGTGCATGAAAAAATACCAAAAGAAACATTAACAAACTCACCCTAAAGTTTGCTAAATCTCTTTAGTTTGCAAGCAGTTGCTTTTATAAGTTAATATCCCTTCATATCCCTGCTAAAATTAGCATAAACTTTATAATTCATTTTGGCCAATCACAGGCAGACAATAAATGTTAATACACGGTAGCAATCCTTGATAGCAGCTTGTGCAGAAAGGGATAATGGGATGTGTAGTTCTCTGCAGAAGGAGTCAGAAACTGCTCTGTAAGATCTCTGCATTGAGCTGCTGCTGGCTTGAAGGTTAGTAAAGGGTTAAAATTCATACCCAAATGCAGTGTTTCTATTTGGAGGTTCACTGGTCCTATGCAAGCAGCTCTGGGGATTATTTTTAAATAAAATAAGTTTGTATGTGTATAGAATGAATCTATGCAATGTGTATTTCTGATATAAGCAGCATGTGTTAGATTAGAAAAAGGTAAGAATAGGGAAACTTAGATATACCTTTAATATCCTACGAGCATGACTCAAACAATATATGGACCAGGAACTACCAGATGTGGAAGCCGGGTTCCACAGAGGAAGAGGCACAAGAGATCAAATTGCCAATGTCCGAGTTCCAGAAAATCACTTACTTCTGCTTCATAGACTATTCAAAAGCATTTGACTGTGTGAATCACAACAAAATGTGGCAGGTTCTTAAAGTGATGGGAGTACCAGATCATCTCATCCTCCTCCTAAAGAATCTGTGTGTGGACCAAGAAGCCAAGGTCAGAACTGAACATGGGACAACAGAATGGTTCAAGATTGGGAAAGGAGTGTGACAAGGTTGTATATTGTCACCTTATTTATTCAATTTATATGCAGAGTACATCATGCGTAAGGCTGGACTGGATGAATCCAAAGCCAGAATCAATATTGCTGGAAGAAATATCAACAACCTCAGATACGCCAATGATACTACTCAGATGGCTGATAGTGAGGAGGAACTAAAGAGCCTGTTGATGAGGGTGAAAGAAGAGAGTGCAAAATATGGCCTGCTGCTCAATGTTAAAAAGACGAAGATAATAGCAATCTCAGTTCCTGGGAAAGAAGTGGAGGCAGTGACAGATTTTATTTTTCTGGGATCCTAGGTCTCTTCAGATGGTGACTGTAGCTATGAAATTAAAAGACGTTTGCTACTAGGGAGAAAAGCTATGGCAAGCTTGGATAAGCTTGTAAAAAGTAAAGATATTACACTATCAGCAAAGGTCCGCATAGTTAGAACTATCATACTCCTAGGAGTATCATACAGATGTGAGAGCTGGACCATAAAGAAGTCTGAGCTCCGTAGAATTGATGCCTTTAAATTGTGGTGTTGGCAAAAACGACTTAGAGTCCCTTGGACTTCAAGAGGACCCAATAAATCAGTACTTTAGAAAATCAAGACAAACTGTTCACTGGAAGGTATGATCATGAGGCTGAAGCTCAAATATTTTGGTCATATCATGAGACAGCAAAATTCCCTAGAGAAGACTTTGATTCTGTGAAAGATTGAAGGCACACGAAGAAGGGGACGGCGGAGGCAGAGATGGATAGATGAGGTCACTGAAGCAATGAACATGAAAATTGATGGAGCGAAGAGGGGCAATTGCCATGACTGATTTTGGAACTCCCCTGCAAGTAACACCGTTATTTGGGACATATCTGTTTGCTATTACTAAAGGATATCAAATGGACATGGTATGTGTTTTAATGAATGTGTCAATTTGTCTTTCAGTTATGTGTCATTTTTCCCCCCTTTGTGTATTATGTGTAATAAGGTGGTTTGGGGTCATTGTAATAGTTTAAATTATATAGTTGTATTTCAGTCACGTATGGGACAAAGGTTTACGTTTTTTTACAAGAATGTATATGGTGCTCAAAGCTAACCAGGCATGGATCCTACCTGGCCTCAGATAGCCATAGAGGGGGAGGTTAGTTTATGACCCTATGTAAAAGGAGAGCTAGCAACTAGAGGTAGGGGTTTGGCTATAGACCTGGGGGTGGTGTTTTGTGATGTATATTCTATGGAAGGAAAAATACAGTCAGTCTGTTTATACTAAGCAAGGATACAGGTGTTGTTATTGTGTCATAGCCATTTCTGGGGATGCTGAGATCTTGAACTCAAAAGTCACAACTCAGAGAGAGGAAATTGGGGTACCCCTGGTTTCCCAAATCTTTGGGTCATAACAGCTGGTGGCAGTAGTGGGAACTCTGTTCTATAAGCAAGATGACTGCCAAATACTGCAGGAAAGTGACCCTTCTAGCCCAATGGGAGGAATTCTTTGGATTGTGGCCGAGACATGAGCTAATGGACCTGCTGGAGGACATGGTGTGGCAGCAGGGATGGGCTTTGGCTGCCAGGGTGGGGTGAGCCCTGCTAATTGGATAAGGGTGAAGAAGACACATACTGGCACCAGGAGGCCCTGGAAGCATACAGCTGTTTTGATTATTGTTTGTCCTCAGAGAGCACTGACGGTGTGCAGCTCTGAAAGGCAGAGAGGACTGTTGGCAGAACCAAGGTTTAACAGACAGTCTGGATGGAAGCAACATCGCTCCCGGGCCCTTAGGAAAGGCTGTAATGGACTGTGAACAATTGAAGGAGTTCCAGCTGCTAAAAACAGTCAGGGAAATAACCACGGACCAGAGGGCAGGGAAGGGGATGAGCTCTGAGATCCTGCCAAACAGGGACCCAGCAAATCAGCTAAAAGGGAACCACACTCCTTATTGTGTTCCCAAGCAAGGAGGGCTGGGGCATAGTGCCCTGACCATGATCCAGAGGCCAGCCATAAATCAAGGGACAGTAGGAGAGATCTGTGAGATCCTGCCAGTTTACCCAGCGACCAAAGATACCTATGCAGATGAGCCCTATGCCCAGACTGTGGGAGCGGAGGAAGGAGGATACAAGGCCCAGATCCAGATGTCATTCAAGGAAGTGGAGACTCCAGTCAAGGACACCATAATGGATGCAGGATTCAGGATAAGACTGGTATGTTCCTCCTTGGTGGTATTATTTCATTGGGCTCCCATGGAGAGTGTGTCCCCACTGGGAAGAGAAGGGCACTAGCCCTGGCTTTTGGGAGGTGTGCATGCCATGGCACTTTGAACTGTCACCTGGACTGGGTACCACCCTGGGACTTTTTGGACTGGGATAACTAGAGGGCCCAAAGGACACACCAGGACTCAAACATTGGTCAGAAGAAGTGATGACCACTGTTGGTCCCATAGGCCTATGCATTGTCTTAGATGCAACAAGTCAGCTGCTTGAACACCTTTCAACTTGCCCACACTTATTCTCAACTCTTGCACATCTATTGAACATCTGCCTAAACATCCTATGCATTGTCTTAGATGCAAAAAGTCACCTGCTAGAACACCTTTCAGCTTGCCCACACTTATTCTCAACTCTTGCACATCTATTGAACATCTGCCGAAACATCCTCAAGACCCTATCATCTTTAAAACTGGCTTCCAAACCCAACTCTCCACAGAGAAAGTTCTACAAAAATCACTAATGACCTGCTTACAGCCAAGTTAAAGGGCCACTTATTTCTACTAATTCTCCTGGATCTCTTGGCTGCCTTTTTTTTTTTTTTTTTTTTTTTTCATATAAAATATGTCTTGTACAGATAATGTGTTTACAGCATATAAGAGAAAAAACAATAACAGACAATACAAAGATATGACAAAACAAGATCTTATTGTCAAAACTTCCTTGTTGTCCCTCAAGTTTCAATTATATTGTTAAGATCTACAGAAACAGAGGAAAAAATGAAAAAGAGCAGAAGAAGAGGTAAAAAAAAAAAAAAAGAAAAGAAAAAAAAAAAAAGAAAAAAAAAGGAAACCGTCAAGGAGACACTACTAAAGAAACTTCATCACCACCATCTCTCTAGCTTAATGCTAGATATTGATCCCAGAGCTGCCATTTTATTAGACGGGTAGCCTTAGGAATATTATCCCGTGCGTTATCGGACATTCCTGTTCTCATAATTTCCCTGTTGTTTGAGATGGTGTTCTCTAGTTCTTTCCAAGAGGGGACCTGAGGTTGTTTCCAATATTTCAAGAGTAACCATTTGGCAACTAGGCATATGTGTGAAATTAAATATATTTCCCCCAAAGGGAAAGTTTCCATTTGCGAATGTAGAATAAATATTAAAGGATTACAGGAAATTTGTTTGTCAATAAGAGCCGATAGTTCTTTGCTTACTCTCATCCAGAATATTTTAATTTTTTTACAGTCCCACCACATATGGAGGGTTGTACCTGGTAGTCCACATTGTTTCCAACATAGACCATCTAAATTACTGTATATTTTTTTTAATTTATTGGGAACATAGTACCATCTGTGGATTAATTTTACTATCATTTCATTATATGAGGAGTTGATTGATGAGTTCTTAACTGTACTAAAAATTTTAGTCCAGTCTTCCTCTAATATTGTAATTTTCAAGTCAGCTTCCCAGGCTAATATTCCCAAGCTTTTATCAAAGGGAGTATTTTCGTCGATTATATTACTGAATTTGGAAATTATATGTGACGATTCACCTTTGATTAAATATTCTTCCATTTTCCACATTTTGTTCATGTTAGTAATCTTATATCCCAATAAACTAAGGTTCCTTTGTACTCCTTCATACTCTAACCACGTTATTTTATCTAAATTAAATTTCTCTTTAATTCTTTTCAGTTCCAATAGATTTCCTTTTTCGTATAGATCCCCCACAATTTTAATATTGTGTGATTTTAGTGAGGATATAAATAATCCATTCGAGTTATTATTAAGAAACTCTATTGGTGCTGCCAGAGAAGGAGACTGGACCAGTGAAAATTCAGTTTTATATTTGTGCCAAGCGTTAATAATATATTTAATGTTAGGAGGTAATTCTGAGCTCCACTTCTGTTTATACATAACGCTCCAAAGTATATTTTTTATGGGTGATCTACCCAATAGGGATTCCTCTATAGTTAACCATCTTGGAATATTTTGTGTGTAATTATATCCAGCTGCTTGTGTAAGTATAATTTTTTTTATTTAGCTCCTTAACAGAAGGGGAGCTTAATCCCCCTTTCTCAAGTTTCTTGCATATTATAGATTTTTTAACCCTTGGTTTTTTCCCTGATATATAAAATCATCTAGTGTTTCTTGAATTATTTTTATATAATAAGCCGGTATTTTACCCGGAAGACATCTCATTATATAAGTAATTTTAGGGATTAAGCTCATATTGACTGCATTTATCCTGGATAACCATGATAACTGTAAAGGTCTCCAGTCATTCAACAATTTTCTAATTTTTTTCAATATTTCATTATAATTATCTTTAAAGATATTTTTTGTATGACCTGGGAATCTTACTCCCAGGTGTACTATATGGAAATAGTTCCAACAATAGGAGTATGAATTCACTAGCCTATTTTTTTCTTCTAATGGTATATTACAGGTCAGTACTTCCGTTTTCTGTTGGTTAATTTTAAAATAAGAAAATTTGCCAAATTCCTCAAGAACGGTCTGCAGAGCTCTACAGGAATGTTCAGGGTTTGTTATCGTTATTATAATGTCATCTGCATATGCCATTATCTTATATTCCTCTTGTCCTATTTCAATACCTTTAATTTCTGATGATTCTCTAATAGTTATCAGTAAGGGTTCGAGGAATAAAATAAAAAGCAAGGGAGATAATGGACAGCCCTGACGAGTACCATTAGTTATTAGAAATTTGCCCGAACTGAATTGTGGAGATGAGATATGTGCTATGGTATTTAAATATAAGGCTTTTACTGCTGATGAGGCAAAGCTTTCCAGGCCAAAACTCTCCAGAACGCCCTCCAAGAAGTCCCACCTGACCCTGTCAAAAGCTTTCTCTGCATCTAATGACATGGTCAGGGAGGAGATCCTCTTTTTCTTCGCATAAGTCAAGATGTCCAACAAACGTCTGGTATTATCCGACGCTTGTCTATTCGGAATAAATCCTGTTTGATCCGGTTTTATTAAGCTAGATATAATCTTGCTTAATCTATTTGCCAAAATTTTAGAGTAAATTTTAATATCAACGTTGATTAAAGAGATTGGGCGGTAATTTTTATACTCTTCCGGGTTTTTTCCTTGTTTCAAAATATTAACTATTTTTATTTCCGTTAGTTCTGATGGTATCACTCCTTCCCGTTTTATCTCGTTAAAGAGATTACATAAGGTACTATTCAATTCTTTACTAAGGTATCGATAAAATAAATTATTAAACCCGTCTACCCCGGGTGTTTTATTTTTTTTACTTTTGGACACAATTTCGGTTATCTCTATACTTTCTATTTGTTTATTCAGAAAACTAAGCTGTTCTTCCGATACTTTGGGGAACTTTATCTTATCTAGGTATTGTTTAATCTCTTCTATTCCTGGTTTAGCTACTTGATGGTCTTTCTCTAAATTATATAAGTTAGTGTAATAATCCTGGAATATATTTCCTATCTTATCCGGGTGAAATTGAGGGATGTTGTTTTGATCTAAAATGTTTTCAATATTATTTTTGATGTGCTGTTTCTTCAATTTATTAGCCAGGAATTTGCCTGATTTGCCCCCTTCGAAAAATTGTGTCCGTTGAAATTTCCATAATATTTTATCTGATTGAAGCTGAAGAATTTTTTGTATTTGAGTGTTTATGTCTTTTATTGCTTTACTGTTTTCATTATTTGGTGTCACCCTAAAGATATCCTTCCTCCTATTTAGTTCCAGATAGAGGGCCCTTAAGGACTTACCTCTTAGCCTTTGCACTTTGGCTGCTTTTGCAATAAATATACCCCTCATGTATGCTTTATACGTACACCACAGGGTTATATCTGAATTAACAGATGACTTATTAATTTTAAGAAATTCCAAAGTTTCTTTTTTCAGATATGTAACAAATTCTTCATCTTTCAGGAACCAGGAATCCATCTTCCAACTACTCTTTTTCCTTTGATTATTTGTATTTAGGTCTTGTATAATTAATTCATTTAGAGAGTGGTCTGACCACGGGGTAGATCGGATATTTATCTTTTTAATTACTTTTAGGGTTGGGAGATCGGTCAATATATAATCAATTCTAGAGAATGAGTTATGTCGGTGAGAGAAGTGGGTATATTCGCGTACCCCTGGGTGTAAGATCCTCCATGGGTCAATCAAGTTATTATCCTCTTTGATTTTGCTGAATGCTTTTGAGGTGCAATTTGTTTGGGCTACTAGTTTGTTAGCTCCAACTAATTGTTTATCTAAATTGTCATCCAATATCATGTTGAAGTCGCCACAAATTATTAACCAACCTCCTTTAATTCTGTTAATCTCCTTAAGAAGGTTTTTAAGGAACCCTATTTGACCTTTATTTGGCAAATAAGCATTAACCAGTGTTGTTAAGAACCCATCAATCCGTCCGGTCCATATTATGGGCCTCATTCTATTATCGGCCGTAAATCGGCCGTAAGGCTGCGATTCCTTGCGAGGGTTCAGTTAACTCGCGATTCTATTATACGGCCCCGCAAGGATCTCCTTTTACGGCCGGCCGCATATCTTGGAACCGGCCGTAATCTGTGAAATATAAAAACTCAAAAATAAATTCAAGCCTGCACTGTACAGCTCTGTAAATGCTAGGGATCATATTGGGGGACATGAGGATTAAAAGTAACCCACTCTCAAGCTTGCACATCTGCCCAAACCCGAGTTCAAATTAACTGTTTATTTGCCGGCTGCGGCGTGGGCGTGTCTGAGGTGCTCCAAGCACTCTGGACTTTTTACATGGATATTTTACGGATATTAAAAATGAAATATTTTACGGATTTGAGTACAGGATAATTATGTGCTATTTTTTCTAACACCTAAAATCCCTTTATAGTCTTCTCAAAGTGCAGGATGGCTTTATTTGAGCTATTTTATGTGCTTAATTGGTGCTAGCGAGACCTTTTTCCTGCAAGTAACTGCGGCTCGTTTTTAGCCTTGCAGAGAGGTTTCCCGGAGCAATTGAATTGCAAATCTCTTGCGGCCGTTTTAGATCAAAGGCTTTCCTCCGGCGCAAGAGATAGCAAGGCACCGGCCGCAAGCCTGCCGGAATCCCCGGCCGTAAGGGAATAGAATAGCCGAATAGCTTGCGGCCGGTCCTTGCGGCCCCGCAACGGCTGCGGCCGATAATAGAATGAGGCCCTATATATCTACCCTCTGGGTCGATCTTACTGCCTTCTTCTAATATTTTCAGGCTATTTTTAAATAAGATGGAAACCCCTTTTGATTTTTTCGTAAAGGTAGAATCTATTCTAGTTGTAAATTTTGTATTTTTCATATATTTTAGATTTTCCTGTTTTAGATGTGTTTCTTGCAGACATAAGATTTCAGCATTTAATTTGTTGTACTCTAAAAAGGCCGTTTTTCTTTTTGTTGGAGAGTTAAGACCATTAACATTATGTGAAATTATTTTTATTTGCATTTTACTATAAAAAGAGAACAAAATACCAGAGGTTGTCTCCAAGACTCGAAGGAAAAAAAAAAAAAAAAAGGAAAAGAAACACATATAATGAAGAATAGACCCACAAAACCGTCAGAATAATCTTAAAAACCAGCTGCAGATTAAAAAAAAATGTCAGCTGATATTTTACAAGACGCATTAGATATTAGGAAGTGAAAATATGTCGCTCTATTTCTGAGCGAGGGGGTAAGGTCTAGGGTACAAATATTATAAATAAGGTTGTCAGGAGCATATAAAAAAGTATGTGAAAATATGGTACATTCGCTGCATACCGCCCTTAAGATGGATGTTTTTGTTCCTCGGACAGTCAAGAAGGGAAATCTCCTCATCTATAAGCTTTAGATTTGCCGGTTTATAATTGAGCATAGCTCCCCCTTTATATAGTCATATCTAGCTTATTCAAAATATTGACCTTCCAGCTAATAGCAAGTCTATCTTTATTACCTTCTAACTGTCCGAGGAGAAAAGGATCCAACGGGTAGTATATTTTATATATACCGCTAAGATTTTCCATATATAACTCTATTTTTCACCTTGATTATCTTTTCTGATATTTTGTATAGTGTTTATTATATTTTCCAATCTAGAGGCAATTGCTTACGGGGGTTCTAACCTAGTGAGTGTGTCTAACCCTAATCTTATTACTACGCTCTACTACTTCAATTATTTTACTTACATGACGGTAAAAAGTGAGCTTGTTTACCCTATCTGTCTATTATATTTTAGGTGATATACTAATATTTCTAATTTTAGTCTTAAACCCACATAGTCGTGATTCTTTACGTTTGAATAAAAAAAAAAAGAAACAAAAAGAAAAATCCACTTGTGTAATTATGACCATTTAGCTATAATCATCTTTATAATCAGTTTTGTGTTAAAAAATATCTACCTGTCACCTTTCACCTTGCTGCTAATTTAAAGTTCTATTCTTCATATAAAATGTGTTAATGTTTCTAATTTTATCTTGCACCCACATAATTGTAATTCTTCACAGGAAAAGAACAAAACACTTGTGCAAAAACATACTTCTATTATCATTATAACCATCTAACTATAATCATCTTATAAAAATCTTTGTATTGGTGAGTATTTACCTGTCCCCCTTCATCTTGCTACTGATCTAGGAGTACTAAACTTTTCTCTATCCGTTTCACTTTACCTCATTACTCCCACACTTATCAAGTACCCTTATCCCTATTCTGCAGTTTCCAGAGATTATTTCTTATATTTTTTCCAGTCTAGATTTCCTGCTGTCAGTTCCAATTTTTTTGCAACGGCTATATTACTCTCTATATGTATATCCCATTCTTTTAGTATTTCTATAGCCTCTTGAACTGAGTTTATTTTAACCCATTTTAGATCTTTATAGATTAATATGCCGGCTGAGCCCATTTGTATCTAATTTCTTTTAGCCTAAGTGTTCTGGTTATTTGTATAAATTCCCTTCTTTTCCCTAGCGTATATGCCGATAAATCTTGAA
Source organism: Discoglossus pictus (assembly GCA_027410445.1). NCBI lineage: Eukaryota > Metazoa > Chordata > Amphibia > Anura > Alytidae > Discoglossus > Discoglossus pictus. Next base: position 92,205,609 of record CM050168.1, on the reverse strand, counting down.
ATATCTTAATATTTTCATATGGATGTTCTAGCTGTTTCTTTAAGAAAGCATTTTTTACGACCATTTCTTTTGATGATAAGTAATGTAGTCTTATTATAATGTCTCTAGGGGTGGATTTGTCCATTGCTTTAGCCAAGGGGAGTCTATGTAATTCGTCCAATTTCCAATGATCTTTCTGCATCTCCGGTACCAGATAGTTAAACAGTCCTTTGACATATGACTCCAGGTCTTCTCCTTGGATTACCTCTGGAATCCCCCTTAGACGCAAATTATTCTTTCTGGATCGATTTTCCAGGTTATTAATTTTAATGGAAAGTTCCTCATTTTTGTTTTCAAGGGCAGTTAAATAGTTGAAAATAGCATTATTGTCCGTTATAATTTTATCACAAACATTTTCATTAGCTTCAATTCTTTGAGTTATATTATTAATAGATTCAGTAATTTCAGACATTTGTTTTGAAAGATCTTTTGTCAAATTAACTTGAAATTCTTTTAAAATGGACTTTAACATAGAGCATGTAAGTACTTCCTCTTCTTGAATGGAATTATCCTCCAGATTTCCCTGAGGAGACTTTTCCGGGGACTGATTTTCTGTACGGTCTAAACTGGTGTCTACATTTGAGGAATCTGCACTGGTTCCTTTATTTCTAGGAGAAAAAAAGTTTGTTTGTTTTGTTGAATCTTTTATTTTCTCCTTTAGTCTTGTTTTATTAACTGTATTACTTTTTTTATTTGACATTGTTAGACCTTTTATTATCTTCCTTGTTTATCCTTTAAGACTTTCTTGTGGAACCCCTTTCTTATTTTCTCCACTTTCCTTGTTTCTTCCCCTTTCTTTTCTTCTCCTCTCCTCTCCTTCCCCTTCTTCCTCTCCTTCCTTTCCTCTCTTTCCTTTCTCCTTCTCCCCTCTCTTTTTTCTTTTTTATCTTCGCTTTTATCTTCGCTTGTGATTGTATATTTTCCAGCAGGGGCAAGGAGTTCTTTTTCTTTTGTACTTGTTTTCTATGGGGGATATGTCTTTAAGGAGAGTAGGGTTTTCTTACTTGTTTTCAGACGGTGTTACACTTATATGTTAGCTGGTAATTCTGTCTATTACTTTAACATCATATTTATGAAATTTCAGAGACAGTTATTTCACTATTCCTTAAAGTTGGTGAGCCAGTTCTAATTCTCCAGAGTCTTTAACTTGTAGTTAATATACTAGCTGTCTTTAGGAGGGTTTCTTGAACCGCCCTTCCTCATAATCCTCAGCCAGGGAATATTTAATATAATAACTTCACTTATTATATTTCTTCTTTTCCTTTTTCCCTTCCCCTCTCCTTCCCTTCCCTCTTCTTTCCTTCTCTTCTCCTCTTTGTCCACGTATATTATCTGTGCACCATCATATAAGGAAAGAGAAAGCTGTATCAGCCACAGCTAAGCCACTTACCCTTCCTCCAGGACAGGACAGACCCAGCACACAGCACTCCACACACTTCTTTCGGTTCCACCTTACCGCACCTGCAGTCCTGACTCCAATAGGGACACTTAAGATGCGAAGTGGAAGGTGAGTATTGATTTTAGCCAGCTGTGCTAGCTATTCAAAATGAGTGTAACCTTACCGGGTAGCTGTTTCTAAGCCTTACTATATCGGGCTGGGTATAGGCGGTTTCACAGCGTCTCTGCTCCAGCTGACGGTGTCAATTTCGCGGGGTTTTCCCTCCACGATGCAATACTGCATCAATCTTTATTTCAGCCCACCCGGAGTTAGTTTCCACTTAACTTCTTTTATTTTTATAAGTCCAGGGGAGTCTGTCCTGGGAGGGGGTATCCTAGGCCTCCTACTTAGATGGCTATTCGCACATCAGGCTGCTCCGGGCTCACTGGCTGCCAGGCATTAATCAGTCACTGGCATAATTTCTCCTAGCAGGAGACAAGCGTGTCTCTCTGGAATCTGCTCCCCTGCAAACTGACACGGCAGTCTCACTCTGGCGTGCACATCACTTCCGGCGTCTCCTCCATCCTTTCAATCCCCTCTGGCTGCCTTTGATACGAGCACCCTCTTCTTATACAAATTCTCCATTCCCTTGGTATCCGTTACACAGTTCTCCCATGCTGAACATCTTAGCTAGAAAATGGAACATTTAGTTTTTCCTTATCTGTTACCTTGTTCTCCCCACTCACTCAGACTGTTGGCATACCCCAAGGTTCAGTCCTAGACCCACTTCTCTTCTTTTCGACTATCTATGCATCCTCCCATAGCACCATAATAAAATCTTTTGGATTTTAGTTCCATTCATTTGCAGATAACACTGAACTCTATTTCTTAGCACCAGACCTATCCCACTCTCTTCTAGCACATGTTGCAAACTACCTCTCAAACACATGTTTCTGGATGTCCCCCCATGAACTCAAACTCAGCATTTTAAAGACCAAGTTCCTAATCTCCCCACCATCTATTACAACTCGAACTCTGCAAATAACCCTCACATTGCAATTATTACTCCACTGTATTGGGTTTCTTGTGGACCATGAACTCTCTTTGATTCCTCACATATAATATATAACCAAATTGTGTCATCTTCACCAAAAAACTCTACAAAATATGTCAATATCTTACACAAGACACAACTTAAATTCTAATCCATTCCCTCATCATATCTCAACTTGACTACTGCAGCTCATTCCCTATTGTCTCCCATCATCCATCTGAATCCACTCCAGTCCATAGTGAATGCCTCCAATACCCTCATCTACCACACTCAGAATCGTCTGGACCTCTTTGTTAGTCACTGCCTCCCGCACTGAGGAGGACCACCATCACCTTGTGCTTGTAGTTAGGGGCCCTGTGTCTGCCCCCAGCCTCTTGCCCTCCCGACTGTGGACAGGGATCCTGTGTTCCCTCCTTTGACCCTGAGGCCTATCCCTCCTCCACACTACCACCGCCCCCTGGGATCAGGCTCCTCCCCATCAGACCCTGTGATGGGAGTGCCTATTACTATGTGCAACTCTGTCCCCATCTACCTTTCCTCCACTCTCCTTTCCTCCACTCCCCTCTTCTCCACTCCACTCTCCTCCACTCTCCTCCACTCCCCTCTCCTCCACTCTCCTCTTTTGCTCTCCCCTCTCCTCCTCTCCACTCTCTTCCACTCCCCTCACCTCCACTCTCCTCTCCTCCACTCTCCTCGCCTCCACTCCCCAGGGCCACTTCTCTCTCCTCACTCTCCTCCTCTCCTCTCATCCTCTTCACCTCCACACCTCTCCCCTCCTCTCTCCAACCTCCATAATAATCCCGAAAGTAAAATAAGGACAACTGAAAATAAGTATATATTTATAAATTTGTGATGGAAATAAAATATATCTTCTATGTGTATTTATTATGTGTTAGGGTATAGGGTGGGCGGTGATTGTGTGTGGATGTTGTGGCCTATCTATATGTGTATCTATGTGTGTTATTAGGAAGTAATAATATGTGTATTATCTGTTATCTGTTAATATGTATATGGATGTATTAAGTGTAAAATAAGTCTATTGGAAATATAAATCAATAAAATTGCAAAAACCTGCTCTCCAAAATCTCCTACTCTCACTCTCCTAGACCAAAACTACCAGCTTGTGGTAGCATCTTTAGATCTACTGCCACCAAAATATTACAATATTATGACTAATATCAACAGATGTTCTGCATCCCAAGTAGTTACTGTTTAATGCAATTTTGCTTCAATTACTTCTGGTTTGTTGGAAGTGCATCTAAATATGCAGCTACAACTTGCTACACCCTAAGTCACACACACATAGAGGTGGGATGGAAGTGGTAGGATTCCTAGAGGTAGACAGTGCACATTTAAAAGAATAGTGGCACATATTTACTTCCTTATTTTCAAACATTATATACTTTTAATTTGCTTAATCTTATAAATATTTCGAAAATATACAAATTATTAAAACATTATTATATGTTTGTCTACCAATACCATCAAAAATGTTAGTATAATGTGTGTATATACAATATAATGTACTGATTAACAGATGTACTCATGGAGGGCTGCACCCCAAGGGTAAAATAATATTACATCTGTGCTGCCAACAGCTCAGTTCTTCGTATCCTCTTATCTGTATGTGAAGTGTATGTCCGGATATAAAATCTGGACAAGATCTTTACATACATGCAGCCTTAATAAATTGCGATTTGGCCAATTCTAAAGGGCTCTATATAAGCACAGAGCATATTTTTTTTACATAAGTTTTTTAGTTAGTAATCTTCTATCCAAAAGCAAGGTCTTCACTAACTAAAAACTTACAGAATATGCTCAGTGCTTATATAGAGCCCTTTAGAATTGGCCGAATCGCAATTTAATAAGGATGATAATCAAATTATGTAGTTTGCTTGGTTGCACCTGTGATAAGCTAAACAAATGCGTCACCACGTCTTAATAATTCCATTTATTTTTGGAGAAGCTGAAATGTTTAAAAAAATATTTTCTGCTGAATTTTGAAAATAAATTACCGTATATACACGAGTATAAGCCGACCCTAGTATAAGCCGAAGCACCTATTTTACCACAAAATACTGGGTAAAATGAGTGACTCGAGTATAAGCCGAGGGTGGGAAATGTGCTGCCCCCTGTGTCCCTTTTGTGCCTTCTGTGTCCCCCTCTCTCTCCCGTGTCTCTTCTCCCCTCTCCCTTCCCTGTGTCTCTTCCCCCCTCCCTTGCCTGTGTCTCTTCCCCCCTCTCCCTTCCCTGTGTCTCTTCCGCCCTCTCCCTTCCCTGTGTCTCTTCCCCCTCCTCATTCTCAACCTCCCTCCTCAACCCCACTCCTCATCCTCATCATCCCTCCTCATCCTCAACCTCCCTCCTCAACCCCCTCATCCTCAACCCCCTCCTCCTTAACCCCCCATCCTCATCCACCCCCCCATCCTCAACCCCCTCATCCTCAACCCCCTCCTCAACCCCCTCCTCAACCCCCCTCCTCACCCTCAACCTCCCTCCTCAACCCCCCTCCTCATCCTTAACCCCCTCCTCAACCTCCCTCCTCAACCCCCCCATCCTCAACCCCTTGCTAATGATGTGGCACGCATGTGAAGTCACATGCGCGCCACATCAAGACCCGGAATGAGTGGAGGCCGGAGCAGGTAAGTGAGGGGAGAGGGGGGGAGGGGTATTTAGAGGGGTAGTATGAGGGAGGGTTAGAATGAGGGGGGGTTGAGGATGAGGAGGGGGAGGGAAAGAGACACAGGGGGGGGTAGAGAGACACGGGGGGAGGTAGAGAGACACGGGGGGTTAGAGAGACACAAGGGGGGATTAGAGAGACACAAGGGGGGTTAGAGAGACATGGGAGGAGAGAGACAAGGGGGGATTAGAGAGACACGAGGAGGGGGGGGGAGAGTGACTCGAGAATAAGGCGAGGGGGCCCTTTTTAGCCTTAGAAAAGGGCTGAAAAACTCGGCTTATACTTGAGGATATACGGTAGGCTAAATATTTTTTTAAATAATAATTGTATGTGTTAGTTTATAACCACACATGCAATGCAAAAGGTGCATACAAAATAATATAAAATATTTAAAGGATAAGCATTGGGAGACCATGTACAAAACCCCAAACTTGTCATGTCATTTAATCAGCCTTTAGTACAATTCCACAATTGTGGAAGCTATTCTGGGAGATCATCTTGCAGCTAACCCAGTATCAAGACCCACTCTCTGGCTGGGGTCTGTTGATCGGATTTGGGTGACTCTGGACTTTTGGATTACAGGAACATCATGTCTCAGCCCTTGGTTTAGACTGAGCAATATTGACAGTAAGTCTGACGAATCTTACTGCAAGCATATGTCCCTGGGTAAATAATACATCTGCACACAAAGTCTTGATGAAAATTATGAACCACCTTTTATTTTGGAACCACATATTTAAAACATTTCACACACACACAGTGGAGGGAGTGGCTACTCTTAGTCAAACCCTCATTCCCCTCTGGCCATTCTCACAGAAGTAATTTGTGGGAACTTATTAGTCTCCTCCCCCAGGGCCTTCCCCAGGCGTGGCTACTAGTTCATTTTGGTCTGGACCTCAGACTGGAAACATCCTGTATTGGCTCTTGAACTATGCCCCTGGGCTGGTGGTTGGGAAACCCTATACTATACTATTGTCCTGCGGTGCCTGGCAGTCTGGCAAATCTATTTGGTCTGCTATCTTCTTTGTTTACACTGAAGACCATATGGCCAACTCCTGACTGAGAGTTTATACAATGTGGGAGGGTTGACTAATTAAAACATAGCTATCACTCCACAATACAATATACAATATAATACTAACATATTATCCCCCATAACACAATATACAGATGGAGGCGATTGGTATATAACAGTGCCTCCTGGTAGGCACAACTAGTGGCCAACTTGAGTTATGACAACTGCCCCCCCAAGTGTAGCCTGAGAACATCAAGGGTCCATGATTTTCTCAGCTACGCTGATACTCATAGCTCCAGTTGGCGTGATAATCCATCTGCATTTTGATGGAGTTTACCCCTACGATGCTGTATTTGAAAATTGAATGTCTGTAGTGCCAGGCTCCATCTTAGCAAACGTCCATTTTCTCCGGCTACCTTAGACAGCCAGCACAAGGGGTTATGGTCGGTGGTCACAGTGAATGGTCGTCCATATAAATAATGTTGAAGTTTGCGCAAAGCCCAAACTACGGCCAAACATTCCTTTTCCACAGTAGCATAGGCCGTTTCACGCTGCAACAATTTCCTGCTCAAATACGCAACAGGATGCTCCACTCCTTGATCATCTGTCTGGCTTAGCACAGCCCCTATGCCATACATGGAGGCATCTGTCTGGACCACAAAGGGTCGGTTATAGTCCGGGGCAGCCAATACTGGGGAACAAGTCAGAGCTTCCTTGAGGCTCTGGAAGGCAGTTTGACACGCAGGAGTCCATGTCACTTCCCTGGGCAATTTCTTTTTGGTCAAATCGGTCAGTGGCTTGGCTGTAGTGCTGAAATCAGGAATGAACTTGCGGTAATACCCAGTGATGCCCAAGAAAGCTAGTACCTGCTTTTTAGTCTTAGGGATAGGCCAAGCTGCAATACCCTCTACTTTGGCTGGTTCTGGCCTTAACTTCCCACTACCTACCCAGTGACCCAAGTACTGCACCTCTGCCTTTGCCCACTGGCACTTATCTGGTCTTATGGTCAACTTGGCTTGCTTAATAGCCTGCATAATTCTAGCAATATGTTCTATATGCTCCTCCCAGGTCTGACTAAAGATGGCTATATCGTCCAAGTAAGCCTGAGCATACTCCTGGTGCCCATGTAACAATTTGTCTACCAGTCGCTGGAAGGTAGAAGGGGCATTTTTCATCCCAAAAGGCATTACCTTAAATTGGTATAGTCCAAAGGGGGTGACAAATGCGGACTTCTCCCTAGCTGACTCTTCCAACGGGATCTGCCAATATCCCTTGGAGAGATCCAGCGTGGTTAAATACTTGGCAGTACCTAATCGGTCCAACAACTCGTACATGCGTGGAACAGGGTAGGCATCCGTTTTTGTTTTATCATTCAGCCTACGATAATCCACGCAGAAGCGAGTTGTGCCATCTTTTTTGGGTACCAATACGACAGGAGATGCCCATGGACTACTGGATTCTTCAATAACCCCTAGTTGTAACATCTTGCGTAATTCTGCTTGTATGCTTGCCCTAACAGCTTCAGGGACTCGGTATGGGTGTTGTTTTAATGGGCCACATTCCCCTGTCACCACTACATGAGCTGCTAGGGGGGTACACCCAGGGTCAGTAGTAAATAAGGGTTTAAAGGGTTTTAGTTTGCCTAAAAGCTGCTCCTGCTGCTCTGTGCTTAGGTTTTTGGCCTGGTGAAGGCCATCTTCTAGCGTTTTCTGCTCTGCCTTTTGCAACATGTCTGGTATCTGCCCTTCCTCTGGGTCATCCTCTGTGGCCCTGCAAATGGCTAACATATGAGCTGCTCGCTTTACATATGCTTTTAAGCGATTAATGTGGGCCACCCTGGTAACCACTCTCTCTGGATCTACCATAACCACATATGACTTGTTGCCCAGTTTTTTGCTAATTGTATAAGGTCCCTTCCACAAAAACTGTAACTTATCCTGGGGCTGAGGTTCCAACATGAGCACCTCCATCCCCTCCTCCAGTTCCCTGTCACTGGTTCCTGCCTTGTAGTATCTCCTATCTCTCTCTTGCGCTTTACGCATATTGCTCCTCACAATTCCAGCCAACCTAGCCATATTTTCCCTGAAAGCTAATACATAGGTAGCCACTGGTACAGGGTGGTGACTATACTCCCCTTCCCACGTCTCCCTGATCACGCTCAAGGGTCCTCTCACCGGCCTACCATATAAAAGTTCAAAAGGGGAATATCCTGTAGATTCCTGAGGTACCTCTCGGTAGGCAAAGAGCAGACAAGGCAACAATCGTTCCCAGTCTGGCTCCTGATCAGTAAAACTACGGATCATGTGTTTGAGTGTCCCATTGAAGCGCTCACAGAGGCCATTGGTTTGGGGATGGTAGGGGGAAGCTGTAATGTGTCTTATGCCACACATGGACCATAACTGTTCGGTCACTTTGGCCATAAATTGGGGCCCTCGGTCAGACAAAATTTCCTGAGGAAACCCTGTCCTTGTAAAGATAGTCATTAATGCCCCTGCCACCTTAGGAGCTGAGATACTGGATAAAACCACCGCCTCAGGATACCTGGTGGCATAATCTACCATGGTGAGAATAAATTTCTTGCCGGTCTTGCTAACCCTAGCTAGTGGCCCAACAATGTCTATGGCAACCCTTTGAAATGGTATCTCCATCACAGGGAGTGACTGTAGGGGAGCTCTGCTATTTTTTTTAAACGGCTGGGTCCTTTGGCACGCATCACAGGATCGACAGTACTCTTTTACATCCTGATTTAATCCTGGCCAAAAAAATACCTCCACTACCCTACACAGAGTTTTCTTCTGCCCCAAATGCCCTCCCAGAGGAATCTCATGGGCTATTTGTAATACCTTGCCTCTATACTGTTGTGGGACCACTAACTGCTTTCGTGGTTCCCTTTCTACCTCATCCTTCCCAGGCACCTTGATTCTGTACAACAACCCCTGTTACCATACAAAACTGTCTAGATCATCTACTGATTTGCCCCGGGCGGCCCTGTCCCTTACCCCTGCTAAAGTTTCATCTTCCTGCAATGCTATTCTAAGTTCTTCCCCCTTTGCCCAGCCTAAGGTCAATGTCGTAGCCAGCAAGTCACTTACCCTGGGTTCTGGGTATTCCGTCTGGTCCTGGTTCATCCTGCATCCATTGGCTCTGGTTTGAGCTCTTGTTAAGGGCTGTACATACTGGCTCACCATGTGACCCAAATCGTTCCCTAGCAAAACATCCGCAGGCAGGTTATCCATAACTCCTACCTCTGTAGATTTACTTCCAGTGCCCCAGTCCAATTGAATGCGAGCCATGGGAATGGGAAATTGTTTTCCCCCAGCAACCATAACCCACATTTGCCTCTGTATGCAGTCTGAGGTGCGCACCCATTTAGGTAGAACTACAGTGACTGCGGATCCTGAGTCACGGTAACCCACAGCCCTGTGACCCCGCACCCAGACTGGTTGTCTGTGCTGTTCCCCGGAGTCCTTCTGTGCTCTCCTCACCGTGTGGATCCCATGGCACCATCCCTCTGCTTCTGGCTCCCAGGGAGCTGCGTTGGGAGGTCCTGCTCCAGCATCCCATTCCCCCAGGTAATTCACTGCAGGCTGTCCTCTCTGATGCCTCTGAAGCTGAGGACAATCTCTTGCTATGTGGCCCTGCTGGTTGCACTTGAAGCACTCTCTATTGGGAAATCTGGGCTCTGGGTGTGCTCTGGGAACAGGTCCTGACTTGATACCCCGCTGTCCATATGCGTTCTGGGGATGCGCCCAGGGCACATGGCTAGGCGCATTGCGTGCAATAGGGGCCTGTCGTGTTGTCCCCAAGTCTCTTGAGCCCCGGTCTGTATGCCCATTAGAGTTGGTAATCTGGGGAACTCTCTTAGTTCTGGTACTAACAAAATGGTCGGCCAGGCTAGCTGCCTGGTCCCCATCTACTGGCTTCTGATCCTGCAGCCAATCCGTCAATTCTGGTGCGCAAAGTTGAAAAAATTGCTCCATTAGCACTACCTCCAAAATTTGTTCTGCTGTGGTGGCCCCTTGTGTAGACCACCACTGAGTGCAGGCGCGCCTTAGTTTACACATTACCTCAACATGAGTGTCCTCTGGTCCCTTGGTAGTGCCTCTGAATCTGGCCAAAAAAGTTGCAGGGGTTACGGCATATCTGCCTAGTAACACTGTACATAAATGGTTGTAATCCATGGCCAGATGTGGAGGAAGGGCCCGACAGGCTGCGCTGGCCTTTCCAGTCAACTTAGTCAATAGTAACTTGGCCCATTCTTCAGGAGGTATGTCCTGTACCTTACATTGTTGCTCAAACTCTTGGATAAATCCGTCAATGCTGTCTTTATCATCCTGGAACTGTTTAAAATTCTGATATGCCAGTTTGACTCTTACTGGCATCTCTGCAGGGTTGACCCCAAGCCTTTGCTGAGCTTGGACACTCACCCCTGTACGTTCTTCCTGTATTTGCTGCTTTATTAGGTTCAGTCCTTTAATTGCCTCTTCCAGCGTTATCTCCCCGGGGCAAAACTCCCTGGCTTCACTGAACCTGCGTCTTGCCTCCTTTAGGATATCATCTGGCTGTCCTTCTTCCTGCTGAGATCTTGGGGTCCTTGGCAGTGTGCTTATCCCCTCACCCAACTCCTCTTGTTCCAGCTGTTCTGCATCATACCTTCTCAAGGCTGCTATCACATCTGCTGGTTGGTCCCTTTTCTTCCGGGGAATTCCTTTTAGTTTCTGCGCCTTTCTCAGTTCTGCTGAGGACATGTCCTCATACTGCTGTTCCATCCTCAGTCCTTTCCTCTAGAGTCTCCAACCGCTGCCACCAGTTATCAAGACCCACTCTCTGGCTGGGGTCTGTTGATCGGATTTGGGTGACTCTGGACTTTTGGATTACAGGAACATCATGTCTCAGCCCTTGGTTTAGACTGAGCAATATTGACAGCAAGTCTGACGAATCTTACTGCAAGCATATGTCCCTGGGTAAATAATACATCTGCACACAAAGTCTTGATGAAAATTATGAACCACCTTTTATTTTGGAACCACATATTTAAAACATTTCACACACACACAGTGGAGGGAGTGGCTACTCTTAGTCAAACCCTCATTCCCCTCTGGCCATTCTCACAGAAGTAATTTGTGGGAACTTATTAGTCTCCTCCCCCAGGGCCTTCCCCAGGCGTGGCTACTAGTTCATTTTGGTCTGGACCTCAGACTGGAAACATCCTGTATTGGCTCTTGAACTATGCCCCTGGGTTGGTGGTTGGGAAACCCCATACTATACTATTGTCCTGCGGTGCCTGGCAGTCTGGCAAATCTATTTGGTCTGCTATCTTCTTTGTTTACACTGAAGACCATATGGCCAACTCCTGACTGAGAGTTTATACAATGTGGGAGGGTTGACTAATTAAAACATAGCTATCACTCCACAATACAATATACAATATAATACTAACATATTATCCCCCATAACACAATATACAGATGGAGGCGATTGGTATATAACAGTGCCTCCTGGTAGGCACAACTAGTGGCCAACTTGAGTTATGACACCCAGTTTATCTGTTTCCTATATGTAGCTATCATTCTGATTAATATGTGCCAGTGCAAGGCATTCTGTATCTGGGTTAATTCTGATTGGACTGTATATTTGCCTGGTTTCTGAGCTCTGTTTTATTCATCATTTTAATTATTTGTCTCCTGTCCTGAGAATAAATGTTTGATTCTACTTGAATTCAGCCTGGCTACCTACTACAATCATAGAGCCCTATTCTATTAGAAGCTCGCAAATGCCTCCAACTCATAATTTTGGCAGCAGGGGTACCTGCTGGTTGCATTTGACCTCACTGGCCCCTCCTCCAACAAATCGAGTCACCACCTAGGCCCTCCTACTGGACATACCAAAGATCCTTTCCACCACCACCACCACCTCCCACCAGCAGCACAACCTGTCTCGCACCACCACAACAACACACCCAGTTTCCAGCCAGGTAACAGTCCCTCCCCACTGGGCCACCACCACTGCTGTCTCCTCACATAGTCATGCCCAGCGACACATCAGACTTTCAACTCAAGGTCCACCATTGGAGGCCACCATTGCTGGTCCTGATGGGTCCACAAGTGTATGCTACTCAGGGGCCACAGACCAGTATGTCTCCTCAAACCAGGCCTCCATGGACAGTAGCCTATGGTTGGACTTCAAGTAGGAGAGGTGGCACATTACCAGACTGCTCCAATTGTCAGATAACCAGAACGTGCTCATCCAACTGAACATTAACGCCACCCAGCGCGTTCTAGTTCTAAGTACTGCATCCTCCAGCCCAGAGGCGTCCCCCGCACACCTGCAGCCTGGCCACTCCTCATCTTTCTCAATGCCTCCGCTACCACTGGTGCTGCAGCCTCCTGTGGGGATGCCTCCCCCTACAATGCCCCCTCAACTAGTGACAAAGCATGCCGACACGCGGAATTGGGGCCATGTGACAAGGTGGAAAAGGATGTATGGACTGCACATGTTTTTGTGTTCAGTCTCAATCTATTGGTCCAAATGTTAACATAATCTAGCTTGTTTACAGAGTAGAGGATTATGGCCTATATGATGGTGATATATTGTAAGAAGATGGCTACCTCCCACTACATGGTCCGTGATCCTCTTCTCTGAAGACACGTAGGGTTATGTTTAACATTTACCCAATTGATGGTCATTGAATGGTGTTAAAAAGATATGATGCAGTTCCTACATTTTTAAGGCCTTATTATTTGTTTAATCTTTATTGATTCTTGGTACAATTAAGGTCCCTGAAGGCATCTTCTTCATCCGCAAGCATTGCTAAAAATATAAGGTAATTGAAATATATTCACAGTTGCTATCAGACAATCCATCAATGATTTCCCCTCCTAAAAATGTAGCTCACACTCCATTCATTAAATCATATATACAGTTTTATAATAGATGACTGCATACATTTAGACCAATATAGCTATGGAGGGGGACTTTCAAAGTCCAACAATGGCATGTTAACCAAAGCTAGCATTAATACATGCATTAGTGAAGCATGTCATTTCCTCCGCAATATCAATATGAAAACAGATACTTTTGCCTTATGTAAGTAATGGGTAGGTGTTCAGATTTCATAAGAATCCTTGAAAATGTGATAACACTGGTATACCAGTTGAATGTGATATCAATGTGGCTAAAATATCATATAGATATGCTGATAGTACTCTTTAACCACTGACTGTGGTCACAGCTAAGCATTCATTGTGAGATGACACATTATTATTAATCATCATGGCTAGTGATTTATCATGACAACTACCTTATGGTCAGTAATGCTTTCAGCTTAAGATCAGGTAAGTTGGTATATTGTTACAGTTACAGTATTTAGCACTCTACTATACATGCATGTTTTTTTTTTTTTTTTTATACACCTCTGCCTTTTTTAGGTTTGGACCACATTTTTTCAGTTTTTTTGGGAACACATTGTGTGTGTGTGTGTACAGTATTTAGCACTGTACTGTACATGCAATTTTGTTTTTTAGCTTTTTATCCTCCTCTGCCTTTTTTCGGTTTTGACCATTTTTTTTGTCAGTTTTTTTTTGGAACACACTGTATGTGTGTAACTGGATTGGATTACATAGTCCACATGTGTATGCCTCTGTTTAATTGAGCAGATGAAGAACAGATGTACGTGCAATACCCATTACTGGTTCCTTCTATTAAATGGAGTGATGTATAATTAGATTAGTATTCATCAGAATCTTTTTACTGTGGTATAGTGACCACATGTGACCCAATTATTATACAGTATTACATTTAACCCTTTAAGTTTCCCCTTTTTTCAAAACAACCTCTTGTCCTTACGGGATCCGCCCACACCACAACCATAATATTATTGCTCAGTTTTATACATTTCAGAGTCTGCTCTGTGTATATAATAAAGTGTTGTTATACTGTTATCACTGTTTCCGTGTGTTTTCAATGGTTAAGGTTTTGGGACATCAACATTTATAAAATGTATGAAACGACAATATATTAATAGTTAAATTATCTTCCTGTGCACCCCTCCCTTTATGCAGTACTGTAATCATATGTTTGCATGTCACTAATCTTCAGTTAATTGGGATGTGATGTTATTATGGCAGAGTATTTTATCATCATTTTTAACATTATTTCACATACTGGTGCACCTAAAATATGGATGAAGTGTGCAATCTCTATGTACTGTTCAAAACAATGTAATGTTAATATTCCTGCCAATCACACTTACACATTCGTGGTTTCCATGTGATCACATGTATTAATCTTTCAAACATGCGTTCAAACACAATTATATGTGTTGTTCTCATCATTTTGAATATCATGCTTGAATAACAATCTTGTTGATGTTTGTGAGGTAATACTCATGAAAAGTATACATTGTAGTAGTGTTTAGTATCACCATTCCCCTAAAGTGTTGTTAACCAAATGACAGATATTATTACTTATTAATTAATGCAAGAACACTTGCTATAATTTCATAAAATATTATTGTTATACATTTTGCTACATGCCCAGCAGAAGTGGTGTCGGAATTTACAGGATGGGTGTACCCAAGATTGGCTTTGATGGAGGTCAGTTTGCTGCAAGTCCATATGCCTCTCCACAACCTCCATGGGCCTTCCTGAAGAGCTTGAACAGATTAGTGCAAAACCCCATGTCATGTTTTGTCCCTGAATCACCATGTCCCTGTTCCTCTAATAGCGTGTTAATGACATACTCTCTGGAACAACGCAGTGCCCGGCCTGTGCTATGCAGAGATTTACTGATGTAGCCAGCATCAGTGTCACCCTTTTCTCTCTTTAAGGCCAGAGGCTGTCCATGCTGACATTGCTCCCACCCCATTTTCTTTGAGCTAAGGTTCTATTGTAGATGCCATACCTTCCCTTGCATGTGGGTAGATGATCTGGGTCAGTAGAGTGCTGTGGTGAAGATCAATAGTGTTGCTGAGCATCATTTGAGGTGTGTCTATGCCTTTACTAGTCATTGAATTGAAGCAGTTGTTGTGGTTCTTGTGTGTTTCCAGATTGGTATTAACCTCTTGTGTAGTGTGGTGTATGTTCCCCTGGTACTTGATATATGTCATGTGGAGGTGTAATACTGCCAATAGTTTTTGTTCTAATATAGAAATATGTAAATTAATATATTTATACTTTTCATGTCCACATTTGAGCCTCTGTGAGTGGTACAAATTATTTGTCAGGCTGTTCCATGTTTTGTTTCTTGCAATTTAGTCATGTACTATGCACACCAGTCGACCAACAGATCATATTAAAACAATCTTTAAAGAAATTGGCCCATAGTACAAATCTTGGGAACTTGATGACTTACCAAAGGAAATAATAGCAACAGTAGTTCTTATACATATATAATTTTGTATTGTAATTTTTATAATCCTTTGCCTAAGCTCCTTCTTCTTGGCATTGTGTTTATAGTTTTATTCAGGTTGTCTAAACTTGTTTCCTACAAAAATTAACTAAGCCTTAACTAAATTAATTAGATGCACATGGGTGTAGTACTTTTACTATACAGCACCACACCTAGAATTGTGCAAGAATTAAGCAATGATTGCTCATTAAAATACACATCTGAAGTAGTAATTATAATTATCCTTGGATTTAAACACTTTTACACATCTGCACTCTCAATTTACCTTTTCAGAATTTTATTAAAAAGCATTGTTCATTGATGAGACAAATGTATATAATAACATGTTATGTATATTGTTTGTTTTTAGTAGAGCAAAATGATATTATTTTTTACCACAAGTAATTAAATGAATTATAAGAATTTAAAGAAAGATTTATTAAAACCATTATTCTAAAGAAAGCTACAGTTGGTTGAGTTAATTCCTTTTTCAGGCTTTATATACCAGATAAGGGCTGGTAACTCCCTTTTTCTCACACACATTTGGGGATGGGGAAAGAGCCAGAAGTTGATCTGTACTGAGCCATATTTGATCTTAGAGCATCGATTTCAGACCATTGCTGTATGTGACTGAATCACAAGTTATTATTAGCTCATTTTTGCTATTACAGTAGAAATCTCTTGTAACATATTAGTCTGACTCTCTGAGAAAAGACCAGGCAACTCACCAGCACTGTAGAAACAGAGGTGCTTCTGATCTGATTTGGAACAATAACCAAGAGGTCCATGTCTGATTACTAATTAAACCTTAGGCAACAATAACATTTGAAGGAGGAAATAACAAACATGATGGTGCCTCCTGTAGGTGGGAATACATAGAACATCTGAAGAATATATTTCAATGGGTCTGAGGACACATCATACAACAAGAATGTAATCAGTGAATGCTAAACTATCAGTCTGCATAATATCTGTGAATGCCACATTAACTAAACAAACACTGGGAGGGGACAGTGCATATTAGGATCAGACGGAATCAGGTGACCAAAAAGTGTGTTATCACAACCCACCAGACAGCTAGAACTATGAAAAGGGCAATCTAGCCCCCAGTTACTGCCACAACAGTGGACTTAGGCTATTTTCATAGCCAACCTATATTATCACATAAAAACAATATGTATCATTAACAAATGAAGCCAAGGAAGGACATTTCCCTGTTATCTGCCCCTGGAATTAATAATTGTCTTTCCCACAGACTCAAGAGATTTTCCCTCGGTAACCCTTTTTTCCATTTGTCTATATTTATTTTTTTGTGAGTACTATAATTTAAGGTGTTTCTAATACATAGAGCCATTAAAACCACCCACTTTGTATGTCTTTGAACTTGTCAATCAGCCCCTCCCCCATACAGTTACTGGTGTGTTACAGTCCATATGGTCACTGAGATTCAGAAACGATTGAATGACACACAAAACTATATGCTTACAATCTAGCACAAGGATGAAAGCAAAGGCTTGATGGATGAATCACAAAGACTGACAGACAGGTAAAAATTATAAATGTCAATGTAGGTTTTTTGGTAAGAAAATATTTTTTTTTAAATTGGAGTCAGCTGATAAATTGATTGTTACTCTTTTTAGTTTTAAATTATGCAATTTATGGAATATATTTGCTGAGCCTATTTAAATAATTAAAAAAATTGCTGATCTGTATAAATTAATTGTGACTGTATAATGTACCACTTAACATCGTGATGAGAAAAAAATAAAAAATCTAGAAATTTTGTTGCAAAGTTTGATAAAATCCAGCCGTTTGATATTAAAAATCATATTTTCCATTTAAGTTGCTGATTTCTTTGGCTTGAAGATTGATGCAAAGAGAGAACTACATGAACGTTTGAAAAAATGGATTGTCCTGGAGTGTCACAGACAGGCTGATAATGTAAGTTGTCTAAATTGTTTTGTTTTGTAATAATAGTCTAATAATTTCAGTTTTCAAATAATCATGTAGTTAAGTTGCAGGCATTAGAAAGCTAAAATTACTTTAAAGAGACATAGAAAAGCGAGTGTTTCGATATATGTGTTCATTCAGAATTTTTAAATTAATAGATAACTCATAATATAAAATAAGAAAAATAATGATTTAAACACACTTTACCCATCAAAAACAGAAAGAAGTAGCGCAGAGCTGGGAGTGACATCACCCTTACAAGCGCCAGTCCAGAAAGACTTCATGAATGAACACACTACACTAGCCCTAACTGCCTCCCTTATTCATACCAATCTTTATGAATCCCTTCCCATGGCAGAAAAGGGGTTAAATAATAATCAAAACAAATACAGGGGGATTACTTGGTTCCTAGAGAAACAGGCATATATATATATATATATATATATATATATATATATATATATATATATACATATATTTATATTTCCGTGGACCACCACAACAAAGATTGGCGTAAACCTTACACAGCCTCCTATGAACAGAAGAACGTGGGTCCTAGATACGTAGAAAGGAACATTTATTTCCTATGACAAGCCTGGAAATACCTCATATCCTGAGGTGGAAAAATGTGAGTTGATTGGCATACATTTTTATATATTCCTATATTTCTACATTGGTTTATCTGCACTAGGAAGTGATGCGCTTCTCTCCCCCTGCCTTTTTTTTCTCTTGGGATTATGACCCCACCACCACAGTATTACTTGCTACCTCTATGAGCCAGGGGATCCCCGAGATCTGCCTCAATACCCGCTTGTCACAACCTACAATGATGATGGAATATAGAGGATCCTAGTCCTCTTATCTCCTGTAGGTTTTAGACCTAAGATTTGGGTGACGCAGACCAATGGACCTTCTTTGCGGATGCAAGAGCATAAGTCCCAGCTTAAGGTAGTGTGCGCTGGGAACCCTGGAAGGAAGTCAGAAACGATCTCCTCTGCCAGCATATGCCCTTGGGTCAATAATACACCTGCACACAAAGTCTTGATGAAAATTATGAACCATGTTTTATTTTAGAACAGCATATTTAACCACATCACACAAGAATGGGGGAAGTGGCTACCGTTAGCCAGCCCCAAATGACGTCTGGCCAATCATGAAGGGGAACTGTGTGTGAACCAATAGTCCCCTCCCAGGTCCGCCCACTAGGCGAGGCCAACTAATTCATTTGGGGTCTGAATCTCCAGGGCAAAGCATGTCTTTTACTCTCCTGTGCCCAGGCTATGAAAGCTGAGACGCCTCAGGCCATCCCATTGTTTCTGGGTGCCTGCCTGTCTGCTCTCCAGCTGTGAGCTTCCCATTGTTAGTTCTATGCTGGATACTTAGCTAATGGGATTAACAGGCCTTTGGGAACAAAGGAGGCGTGGCTGTATTCAATGGCTTCCCCTCTACAATATAATAACATACTAATAGAATAACATACATTAATATTTATAAATACAACACACAATGTTTCACACACATACAACCAACACATCCCACCAGCTCCCTCACATGACACCCATTACAATGAGCCTAAACATGGAAGGGATGGGGATATGCTAAGGGGTAAACTTATAATACTTTATCCCCTAGACCACAACACAACAATATATCCATAACAAGTGGGCCCCAAACCTTTTGTTCCTCCCCATGGCAACAGCATGTGGAAGACCACCCAGCCCAAAATGGCCACCGCTGCCAGTCACAAAATGGCCCCAGCATAGTTCACACCAAATCCAATATGGCCACTGGCTGATTCATGACACCGCTAACCTACTATGAGCCTGGGGATTCATCTGGATTCTCCTTCCTACCCACTACGTTCTATGAGCCAAGGGATCCCCTGGGATTCCACCTTCATACCCGCTACCATCTATGAGCCTGGTGATCCCCTGGGATTCCTTCTTCATACCCATTAACCTCTATGAGTAAGGAGATCACAAACTAAAGTATACCATTGGGGATCCTTGTAGACCCCCATGGCACCTACTTTCTTCATATTTTTCTCCTCTTTAAGTTTTACTTTCTCTTTCAGATCCGCTGAGATTTCTTCCTCTTCATCCACTTTCCACTCACATTCGTTTGTTGGTGCATATGTTGGCGTTTATTACAGTATATGATGCCTTTTATCAAGGAATGGAGTTAAAGCAGCATTAATAATGCTGATATTGGTTTTGACTAGATAGCTTTAAATACCTCAAAAAACTTTACATTTTTACCAGATTGAGACAAAGTAGTATAGAGATGATCCCAACCCAGCCGATCAAAGGCTTTTTTTGCATCATGCATCGATGCCTAAAAGAAGGTTTGAAGACAGCTTAAAATTAATTGTTTAACATTACCCATAAAGTCCTCCTACAATCAGCTGTGATTGATCTGTCTGAAATAAATCCTGAATGCTCTTTAAGAATTATTTCTTTTAATATTGGTTGCAATGTTCTAGAAAATATTTTCTTAAATATTTTACATTAAATATTCAGTAGTGAAATGGGTCTGTAAGAGCATATCTCTTCTTTCTTTTAACCTTCTGTATGACCTGCCCATCTTGGGTGGCCCTACATGGTTTAGCTGACAGCTTCATTGAGGTACACAAGGTCCTTCACCCCAACAAGATAGCGACCCAGGTTCTTAATCTTAGGTAAAAGTAATTATTTCCAAAACTCAGTCTTCCTATTTAAATCCATCTCTTAAAACAATTCCTATTTTTACAATTTATGTGTAACACGTAGTCTTATTTATTTGGATTTTGTGTTCTAAAATATCTTGTGATATTCAAAAAACACCTTGTTTCCCATTTAGCACATCTAATGCTGTAAATAAGGTCATAGGGCTTCTGAATCTATCCAGCAGATCATTAGGAGCAATATTAAAATCTTCTGCAGTAATATTAGGAAGATCTAATAGAGGAATCAGTTTGAAAATACTGATATGCAAAATATATTGTCCCTTATTTGGTACATACATATTACAAAGTATAAAATATGTATTTTCTATTTGTTCCTGAAGAGGGAAATATCAGCCCTCATTATCCATTTCAAACTTATTATTATGACATCAATGCCATAAATAAAATGACATCCATCTTTCCTTCTTATCATATGGGGAAGAGATCACTTCCTAACCCCACTCCCTATGTAGTTTACAATGTTCTATTTAATTTAGATGTGTTTCTGGTAAAAGAGCAATATCCACTCCATTTGTTTTAAATAATTTAGAATTGCATTACATTTTACTGCGGATTTCATACCCCCAGCCCCTAACATTCAAAGTTCACATTTAAAATAGAATAGGAAAATTAAAACTGAATCAACTTACTCTGATTTGCATCATGCATATTTTCTCGTTAATTATTTTCTTACACAAATAATTACTTATCATCTAAACTAGCTTCTTAAACAATATTAAATACATTACTGAATCATAACACGAAAATCAAATAATGTTAGAATTTCCTTTCAGATCTTTTTGCCCTGTAATATAAGTGAAAACTTTCAAACATCAAAATATATTTTCCTGTTTCTAGACTAAATTGACATGACAAGAACAAACATCTACACTCTTTATAAAGCTAACTGCAACATGAGCGGAAGGATTTACGTCTATGTGACACTTCAAATGAATAATCTTTAACCGCTCTTAAATTTGTACCTTCATATGAAATACTCACAGGTTTCCTGTAAGCTTGTAATAACTAAACCTTATCCTGAAAATCAGAAACAGTATCAAAATAATCACATATATAGTTGTGAGCATGCAAGTTGTTGCTAACGCTTGCCAGCAACTGCGACCCTCGGAAACTTTACATCGCAACGCAAACAACATACGAGACACGTTAACACCCATTACGGACTCGCAAAAATCGTCTGCAACCCGCGGACATGAAAAAATGAAAAACAATAAATACACACAACACATACATAAAAAGCTTACCTACAGCAAGAGGGAGCCTCCAGCCTCAAAAAATGAAGTTACACCTTCATTTAACTCAAAATAAAAGAGTTTAGACACTAAAAAATTCTCTAAGCGAGAGAAAAAATGGCCTCCAAACAAAACAAAAACGAGGCACTCTAAACACGCAAAACACCACAAAACACCTTCAGATATTCCGCTACAGACGCATGCCACACATTTGCCGCCATTTTAATGTGGAAGTACACAGCTACGCTAACGGTTTGGTCTCGCGCACGCACACTATTACACTACACACATTCATCACGCTTACACAGCAGCTCCACACCACTAATGCTGCAGCAACATCAAAACACATTGTCAGCTCTTCAACACAATGCTTCCTGCATATATTACTTGAAAATAGGTAAAGTATAATAATTTATTAATGTATTATTTATTTCATTATAATACACCAAACAGCATTAGCTCACTTACAATTTCATTGCCGTCATTTTTTGACGGGCAATTCGCTAGTCACATATAATAGTCGTCACACTTTGCGAGCTTGCGAATCAAGCTTGCTAGAACTGCGTTCCATGCAAAGTGAGGGACGCAGTTCTGATCGCAAATGCGGACCTTGCAAAGCGAGGGCCGCATTTACGGAGGTGGAGGCTCCAACGTCCGCTTCAATGAGCCGAAAGCTCATTGTAGGCAGCCAATGCGGACCCTCGCGAAGCGAGGGGCTGCATTTGCGGAGGGGGACATAAACTGCAATGAGCCGAAGGCTTATTGCAGGCTGCAAATGGGGACCTTTGCGAAGCGAGTGTCCGCATTTGTGGAGGTGGAGGCTCTACGGCGCCTCACTCACTGTAAAAATCAACCCAGAAAAGCGGGACTTTGAAAACAAAACACCACGCCGCGGGACTTAAAAAAAAAAAATACGACGGCGCAGGAATTTATAAAAAAAAAATTACAAGGTCGCAAAAAAATGAAGTTAATGGCCGAAACACGTACATCCAAAAACAACAAAAACACACACAGCATAAGGGGACAGCCACGACATCTGCCATTGCGGTTGCACGCAAATTAAAGTCGAATTTAAGGAGTTTAAAAACAAGGCTACACAACCCCAAAGCGTGCAAATCATCGCCAGGCACATACGACTTTTGCCAGGGACGTACGAGTTACAAAAATACACAGTTATGGAACCACAGAAAATGCTTGTGAGGCGTGTAACATATAGACAAACTCTGTGTCGCAAAAATACGAAGTTAACAGCAAAAACGTGTACATCCAAAAACACCAAAAACAATGAAAAATACAAAAAAAAACCTCACATTTAGCATAGGGGGACAGCCACAATATCTGCCAGTGAGGCTGCACGCAAATTAAAATCAAATTTAAAGAGTTTCGGAACTTGAAAATCGGCTAAGCGGGAAAAAAATGGCGGGCGAAAAAATGAAAACGAGGCTACATGACCCTGAACCACTGAAAACACAGCCATGGACGTATGACTTTGCCAGGGAGGTACGAGGTACAAAAATACAGTTAGGGAGCACGGAAAATGCTCACAAGGCGCGTAACACATAGACAAGCTACGCCATTTTACAACACTAACTTGCAACTAATAACATTATGAATCTAAAATGGCGCTTTATACAACTAAACCAATGGTTTGCCCTCGTGCACGCAGCCTATTTCTAATGCACTCTTGGGACATTGATGACACTTTCTCCTCAGTCCAACTGTACATTGTATTCTGCAGGAAAATAAAAAGATATTGTTACCTCTTCAGACTATTGATTGCTGGATATATTAATTACAAATAGGTAAAGTATATTCATTTATTAAGTACCTAATTAATTCATTATTATAAAAAAAAAAATATATATATATATATATATATATATCTGTCTTTGTGATGAGGAGCAAAAGTAAACAAGAAGAGAGGCTCGCAGTAAGCGCCTTCAAAGCCCATTGCAAGCCACGAGATGAGCGCCAAAGGCGCTCAGCGCGAGGCTCGCAATCAACGCTGAATCTGCTAAGAGTAGAAAAAGCTTTACATTGTGTGTCAAACAGTATTGCCATGGCTTCAAATTTTATTGCCCTGTCATTTTTGACGGGCAAGTCGCTTGTTCCATTATAAAATCTGAATCTTAAGAGATGGATTTTTCCTGACCAATTCACTGTGCTTTTTCAACTAATACAGTATAAGTGTCTTATTAGAATTCATACTCAACAGTCTTGGAAAACATATCAGTTTTTGCTTTTTACAGATCGTGGTTAATCCACTAAGCTAACATTATTTAACATATTTCTACTTTTCATATGCTCCAATTTTTGTTGTAAATTATCATCCTGTGAGGACAAAACTTTTTCTCTTGTTCAATTATTCTATTTATTGCCTTGGAAAGTCTTTGTTCTACCAATACAGTTCTATCATTAATACTTATTATTTCTGTTTTTATAAAGTCCAAGTCCTTTTTGAAGATGTTCAATCAAAGGGATAATATGCTGAACAATCGTTGGGGCAAGTTTTTGATCTCTTATCTTTTCAGGAGTTATCTCTAAAGACACTTTTAGCTGTTTCCTATCTGATCTTTTGTCTCTAATATTCTCATGGGAAGTTGTTTTCCTTTCATCGTTATTAGAGCATGACCCAGCCAGATATGTACTTTTCCTGGATTATGAATGCATCTGATAGAGAATTAATAGTATATAAAAAAAAAAATGTTTGCATGAAAAAATACCTAAATAAACACTTGCCTTGAAGTTAGCAAAATCTATTGTAATTTCTGACAGTTTAAATTAAGGTTAACTCCCCCTCCATAATTTGTTTTGGCCAATCCGGTTAGATGAAACATTTGAGATTTAGCACTATGTTAGTTGCTATAGCAACAGCACAGCATAGGCAGGAAGCAGAGTCATATCCCAGCAGTGACTGGGAGGCTGACAACACTGCTCTACTATTGGCTGACCAAGCAAGAGCAGTTAAATATTGGGTTAATATTGCTCCCCGGATGCTGCATGCTGATTGGGTGGGGATCAGGAACTTGTGTAGTCCCCCATGTGGGTGTCAACACAATCATTAGAGGGATTTTTAGATATTAATAAAAATAAAATGTTTTATGAAATGTGCTGTATACACATAGGCTGCTTTTTGCCTAGAGAGCGCGGAAATGTATTAAACCAGTAAATTTAGATATACTTTTAAGCATCTTGAGCTTGATAATATGAATCATGCAGATATAATGTCAGGATTATAGCACTCTTGAGGGGAAGAACCCAGTTCAGAGGAACCCCCAAACCACCCTTATGAGATCCCGTGAGTGCAGGGGTGAGGAATTGGGTGTAGGGGGGGGGGGGGGAAGGAAATCCCACAAGAATATATGAGGAGGGCACACACAAAATAGCAAAATTAAACTTAATCATGTATTACTGGAATTTGTCACTAGAAGATCAGTAGGTCTCTCAAAGGGAAAGTGTTGACCTAGTAAAGACTTTGACTCCCAAGGGGCAGCCAAGAAGCAATTGAAAGAGTATTTGCACAAAGGTACACACAATATTGTAATTAAAAATGGCTAGTATACTTTTTCAGGCATATATTTTTGCATCACAACACCAGCATGTAGTTTTTTTATTCTGACAATAACTAAAGTTGATTCACATCTTTCCATTCCACTTCCACTCATTATTCTTTATTCTGTTTTTTTCCATCCTTCACATTTCCTCCTTTATCACTGTCTACCTCCTCTTTCAGCCTTCTGCTTTTTGCTCTTCACTAATTCCTCTTCACTTCCTCTTCTTTTCTCTCATCACCCATATCCTACCTATCCTCGCTCTATTATCCCCTGGTAAAGTATAATTTAGCGATTAAAATTGGAGGAAAGCAAGGATAGGAAAGCTTATATTATGCAGTGATATGATAGTGGTACTATACATTAGCAAAACATGAACAATAGATTTCAAGCCATACATCACTACAACACAAATACAAATCTGTTTTTTACGCTCTCTTGTTTGTCTACTTATTTTTTCATGATTTGATGACAGATAATAATTAAAACGGCCCATCTATTTCATTGTTCTTTATTAAGGACAAATAGTAAGAATGTTTACAACATTGGAATATAGAACTCCACAAGTAACAAAAGATTAATATAACAGAAACATATGTAAGGTAATGTGTTTCTCATATTCATAATTGAGAAAGCAATGTTGTATATTTTGAACAATTTTGCAACAAAATACTGTCCTAACTATTTTACAGATTTTTTTTGTGATATTTCTACCTTTCAACATTACAATGTATAAGGCTTTGCGCTAATCATCAAAAATGACAGCCTACTTAGAAATACCACGCCTTTAGAAAGTTTCTTATGCATTGAGGGCATTGGAAGGATCAAAAAGTTATGGATTCGATTTAACTGATAAGATTCCCAAGTACACCATACAAGGGTTAGAGTTAAACTTTAAACGTGCATACCAGAGAAGAAAAAGAAAATTTGAATGAACAAATGAAAAAGAAAAAGAGGGGAGTAAAGGATAGAAAAAGAAAGGGGAGAAAGAAAAAAAAGTGTGGGAAGGGGGGGGGGGGGTGCTATGGTGGCCCGATACCTTTTAATTGAACCCACATGAGGAGTTATGAGGTAATGAATGTCCAAGCATCCCAGCTCCTTCTCTGAGACCACTTGTTCAAATCCGCTCCTGTCTCTACTCTCCGTCAAGATTGGTAAAAGAGCTTCAAGAAGCTCCTTGATTTCAAGGCGCCCCTGAAATTCACTACGGCGATGACATCCAAGGCTCCCATATACGCAAGAAAGTGGGATATGAGTCTAATAAGATATGGGTCATCCTTTTGTTTATAAAGATATAATTAATTTTATTGATTACATCCTGGAATCTAATAAGACTATCTTTCCAAAACCTGGTGATAATGTTTTTAGCTGCCAGCATAATTAATTGAGCCAATGTACTACCCTTTGAGTCCAGATTAGTAAAGTGGATACCCATCAGGCAAGTGGCAATAGCTGGTCTCAAGGTAATCACATATAATAGTTGTCAAACTGCGAGTTGTCATCACACTTTGTGGCCCTCACAAAACGGAAGAAGTAGAGCGGTGGAGAGGCTCGCAATGAGCGCCAAAGGCACTCATTGAAAGGCCTGTGATAAGCGGCAAAATCGCTCATCGCGAGGCTAGTAAAGTAGAGGGGGGAGAGGCTCGCAATGTGAGACAACTACTATTGCCAGGCTTCAAAGTTTATTTTTGTCATTTTTGACGGGAAGTCGCTAGTATTAAATAGTCTTGACTATTATTAGACTTCCTGAACTATGGGGCACAGCCACCATGTGTGGAGGAAATCACCCAGTGCTTGGCATCCTCTGTAGCATTTGTCATTACCCTTGGAAGTGATTTTGTACATCCTCATGGGGTAATATAAGCCCTATGAAGGATCTTTATAGTTTCTAAGAGGCTATATAGAGCTTATCGAGCCTTTAGTAGGGTTCTAGCAGGCCTCGGTCCATTTGTTATTGTCTCTTATTTCAACATGAAGGAAGGCCACTGATTGTCTGGAGGAGTGTTAAAAACTTTGTAAAAGGGCCCTAGTATCCCTTTGGATAAGGGTACATTTTTACAAATTACTGGTAACCTTGGGTGGGCCATGTTTTTTATACATTGTAGTAACCCTGTGTCTAAGTATAATGTAGTTAAAGAGTTGTTGTCTGGGGATATTAAAGACTTGTCGTATTTGATCTGAAGAAATTATGCGATTATTCATGAACCATGATCCCACCCGATCTAATTTAAGAGAAGCCCAAAAAGCTTTTGAAGCTGCTGAGAACGTGACTTGCATGGTCAAAAGTGAGAATAATGAAGTGAGAGGTGAAAAAGGGTTGAGCTAATTGGTATTCAGACTTGGCTCATCTCCATCTCCTGATGGCCTGGGCCAGGGGCGCAATAGCTAAAGCATAGAGCAGGGGAATAAATGACATGCCTGTATGGTACCCCGTTGTATGGAAATGCATGCTCTTTGCGATCCTGGAAGTTTTCGGTTAGTCCTGGGGGAGTTGTATTATGTACATAGCAAATTGATAAACCTTCCAAGCATGTCAAACGCCTTTTTGATATCAAGTGCTAGTAGGCATAGAGGGGAGTGTGATTTTCAGGAAAGGTGTATGATATTCGAAATTGTCCTAATATTGTCCCCTGTTTGTCTGGGGGTATGAAACCAGATTGGTCCTTGTGTATTAGGTCAGGTAAGACATCCACAACTCTTTTAGCAAAGATCTTAGCCAGTAGTTTGACATCACCATTTAAAAGCGAAATTGGGCGGTAGTTTTTTGCTTCCTTAGGGTCTCTCCCTTCTTTGGGAAAAAGCGTTAAGTCTGCTTGATATAATTCCGGAGGCATTGCCTTACCTATGAGGATTAAATTAAATAAATTACATAGATAAGGAGCAAGGATCTCAGGGAATTTTTTATAATATAGATTGGTAAGTCCATCTGGACCAGGTGATTTCCCTGATTTCAGGTTGTTAATGATGTCTTGGACCTCCTCGCAAATTACTTCTCTGTTTAAATTTTGAAGGTCTAGAGGAGAAATTGAGGGGGGATCCAATGAATTTAGGTATGAGGTAATCACTTTGTCAGGGGCTGAGTACATGTTTTGGTAAAAGTTTTAAAAGGTATTTTGAATCTCGTTTTGGCTTATAGTGGGGAGACCAACGGAGTCCGTATTTGAGAGATTTTAGTTTGGGAGAATTTAGATTGCAGACTTCTGGCTAATTTGTCTGGTTTGTTCGCTTTTGAGTAGAAGAGATGTCCAGTATGCCTAAGTGCTTTCTATGTTTTAAAGGAAAGAATACTATCAAGTTCCAATCTGGTTTTCTCGATTTGGCGCCTTAAAGAGGGAGAGGGCGAGAGCTGGTTCTGTTTTTCAATAGAATCCAGCAGCTTCATTAGTACTTGTTCTTTCTGGTGGAATTGTCTTTTATGGTGAGAAGCTACTTTTATGCAGGTGCCTCGGATGAATGCCTTATTGGCTACGCACAGCCACCCAGCCAAAGTTTCTACATTAGAATTGGTGTCAAAGAATAATTTTAGGTTGTAATATATCTGATCTAAATATGATGGAATCACACAGAACACTTCCCGTATCTCCAACCTGGAGGAAAAAATGGAGGACCTTGAGACTTAATATCAGAATCAGAGGCGTACCATCAGCGGTAGTTGATCTGCCTAGATATCTAAAAGCTACAATCAATAAGATTCTCCCAGATCACCCGGATCATGTGTGGGAGGTCGAGCGAGATCATAGAGCCCTTGGCAGAACTAAAAACCAAGATCTTCCTAGAGACATTATTGTCAGACTTTTGTGTCAACAATCTAGAGAACTGATCTTACGCTAACCCATAAGATGAAAACAATCAGCGGCCCTGATAGCTCCCCGCTGCAATTCTTTGCAGACCTGTCCCCTTCACACTCATGAAGAGCAAGCTGATGAAACCAGCTCTAATGATTCTTATTGAACATAACATTAGATACAAATGGGGCTTCCCTTTGCTCTCTCTTTTCACCATAATGGCGCGCAACATACCTCACGCTCCCTGTAGTAATGCATGAGCTTACTGAGACGATTAGGCCTTGCCACGGAAGAGACAATCACTGACACACAGATCTCACTTCCACTTCATTACCACAAAAGCAATGGACTGAAGCTCCAAAACAAAAAAGATTGAAAGGACCAAATTCCACCGCTTCTTTCCCGCATCAAATATCCGAACCTGGCCTTCAACCTTCCTAACACCTGCCTTGTGTTTAATCTAGATCCACGTTTTGTGTGCATTAGATGGAGAATCACATCATTATCAGAAAGTTCTTATTCCTCTGATTGACTCTCTAAAGGAACACTACTCATTGAACCTAATAGCTCCAAGTGGACTAACAGAGACTCGGAACCCTATACCTTGGTAGGGACAACCTGGCTCTCTGGACTGTTTTATGACTGTTATGATATGTCACTAACTATTTTTCTTTCTCCCTTTACTAGCAGATCCTCTCCTGCAACAAGAAAGCCTAGTTATTGCTGTTAAATTATTAGCTACTACTCTAGCTACACTAGAAATGGATCCATATGTATGGCTAAACCACATTCCTAAGTTTACATTTAGAGCTAGATCCACTAGCTACTGCGTGCTTTACCCTACATCACAATGGCACATAATAGATCAGCAAGGTATCGAACACAGGCAGGTGGTAGGTCTGCTTACTTCAACAGAAACTATCTAATATTGTTCTCTTGCTGATAATTATATTTTTTTATTATCTTACCAGTTACTGGAGTTTATATCATATGTTTTTAGTTAAAGTAAATGTATCCTTGCAGGATGGAAATTATCCCCCAGGTAGTCCAAATTTAACCGATTTAGAATATTACACTATTAGTTTAAAATACTAAACCCCCTTTTGTTTAAGTGGGGATGATCAACAAAAAGCTTTGGTACCCCCTCTGACTCTCTTAACCTTCAACTATCAGCCAGATGGCACTTTTTTCGACCTTGTGCATTGATGTACTGTTTTTGATCTTTGCCCTTTTTAGATATGCTTTCTGTTTTTCCCTTCCCCTATGGTGGTTCTTCTACTCCGTATTGCACCTCCCCAGCCCTGCCCGATCTGGTCTCAAGTTGGGATACTCGCTCCTGTCTCCCTCTTCTCCAATTTGCTCAAAAGATAAGCTGGAATACACATTCACTGAACTCACACTCCTATCTCAATGATGACATCAGATTTTATATTTAAAACCCACAATGTCAAAGGGTTTAACTCCACCTTTTAAACGAAGGAAGGATTTTCTTTACTATAAAAACTTCAGACCCTCCATAATATTTCTCCAAGAAACCCATTTCTCTAAAGATAAAGTCCCCACATACCATAACAAAGATTATCCACATTTTTATTGCACTACCCACACTTCTAGGAAGGGAGGAGCTGCAATACTACTACATAGAAATTTCCTGTTTCAACTGGAGTCCAAGGTAGTAGACCAAAAGGGCTCCATTTTAATTCTGAGGGTACCATACTGGGAGTTAGGATCTCTCTTGTTTCTTTCTACTCCCTCACCACAACTCCCCACTCGGCTTTGATTACATTTCTTAGAACACTTGAAGGTGGGGACTGGGGGCAGCTCATCATAGGAGGTGACCTCAATTTAGCCCTCAAATCTGCTATAGATAGGTCTAGAACTCCAACAGATGGCCGTTTTTCTAACAAATTGCAACAAATCAAAAAAACTTTTACACTCACTAAACCTAGTGGACACCTGGAGGGGCCACCATCCATGCGATAAAGAATTTACCTACTATTCCCTGGCACACAACTCTTATGCACGTATTGACACTCCCCTCATCAGCTCCTCTGTCTTTGATAGCTCCATGAAAGCAAACATACATTCCTGCACATGGTCTGACGATTCAGCTGTTTCTCTCGATTTAAATCTTGGGCCATATCTAAGCATGCCTTACTCCTGGAAACTAAAAAGGCCCATCTAGCTTGCTCATGCTATCAGCCCAAAAGTCTGACTTATTAAGCCTTAAAATAATCTTATACTTATCCCAAGCATGCTTCACTTCCTTAACTGTATTTGACTCTACCACTTCCACTGGAAGCCTATTCCAGTTACCTATTACTCTTTCTGTAAAATACTACTTTTTTTTATTTTCTCTGTCCATTCCTACAGTTCTCCCTTTAATCTCCATTTCTCTATCCATCTCTCTTTCTTATGTTAGTTCTGCACTCTGCAGATTCTCAACACATTATCTTATTAAAAGTGCAAAAAAAGGTGAAAAATGTATAGTAACATAAGTTTGGGTTATATACACATGAAAGATAGTACACACAAATATCTTGTTAAGATAAATGTTTTGTTAAGCTTTTATAGCCACAGAGTATTAGTTAACCAAAGGTTATCTACTGAATACTAGAAAAGTAAATTATCTGACATTATACATACATTAAAAAGAGATTCTACATATGTTTTATGCCAAACAATTTACCCTTTTAGTATTAAGTATTTTTTTTAAATGTTTTGTAAGTACAATATTTATGTATGTATTAAAATAATCCAAATTTACTTCACCATATGTTTTTTCTGTTTTTTGTTTCTCCTATTATGCCCTCTCCTCAAGCTGATTTACTCTGCAGAGGGGTCTCTTAAAATCTTCATGATAACAGCTTATCATTCATCCATAAAGGACTTGGACTGATACAATTAGAATTGAATGAGAATCTGTATCGCCTCATATCACTGCTTCCATTGGTGGTGGATAAGTACAATTCCTTTGATATTCTAACACATTGGCCCTCATTCAATTGCAATTTAAGCAATTGAATAGGGCTCTAAATAAGCACATAACATATTTTTTTAAATACGTTTTTAGTTAGTAAGCATCTATCCAAAAGCAAGGTTTTCACTAATTAAAAACTTCTTTAAAAAAATATGCTATGTGCTTATTTAGAGCCCTATTCAATTGGCCAAATTGCAATTGAATGAGGGCCATTGTGTTTATGTTTTGCAGTGCCACACTGCTGTAAGTTTTCTTTATATTTGCTGGTTGGCCTGCCCTCTCTTTCCTTGGAGGCTGCCTGTCCTTGGAGTAGAGTTGAATTGCACCACTCAGGGCCGCAGTTTTTTCGTCTCTCTATAAACTTCATGCCCCAAGATTTTTTGGGATCCTACGCTCATGCCAGAGGCTGCCACATCCAGGATTATCAAACCCTATGTTCCCTTTGTCACAATCCGCTATTCATTGCGCTTGAGAAGATCACTAGACAAATCCTACTTTGCAGGATTCTTGGACAAGTTGCAGATTCTCAGGCTAACTTCCAGGACAAGTTGCAGACATTATTCTTGAGAATAAATTACAGTCTTCTCTATAAATGAAACACACCATATGTATGTGTCCCAAACAGAGCATACACTTTATTTTGCACTAAACAGAGCAGAGATTTAAGGGGAGCCTCTATATAAAACCAGCAGCAAAAAGGAAGTCACCTCCCAATTTTTGTGTTGCCACATTGTTAATCATTCCCCAGTTAAGTTAAGTCTAAAGACATTCCTAAATTAACTGAATTTTAACTTTGGTGAGCTGCTTGGTGTTGCTATTGCCATGCAAAACATGTCATGGTCTTTTTATCAGGTGCTCACTTTAAACTATCCAGTTGCCTTTTGGTGTAAGTCTTAACATTACAAAGCCTGGGTAACACGCAACTTTTAACAATAAAGTTTTACTGTAAACATACCTGTTAATCTATTTGGTAGATAAATTAATCTAAGATATATTTAGCTCTACAAAGGTGATATAACCATAGTTGTTTGTTATCCTCGTTATTTTTGTAATAAGACTATTTTTATAATCATTTAATAATTATGTAACTAATAACATTTAGTAAAATAAGGATTTCTATATAAATTAAAAATGTGTAGCAATTAAAGGTCACTGAATATTATTTTACACTGAATCACAGTTAACCTCTTCTTTTTTTGGGGGGGTTGTGAAAAGAAATGGAAAAAGAAAAGAAAAAAGGGGAACTTGAAAAAATGTTTTAGAAGAGTTCCTTAATGAACAAATTTTGTGTGATATCTATGTTTGCCTATTTATAAGAATCAATCCTTTGTATATATGTTTGTATCTATTTATGCCTTTTTATGTCGATTTTTTTTGTATGTTTTAAGCAAAAATAATAAAAAATATTTGAAATATAAAAAAATAACAATTAACCTTTTCTATACTTTTTGTTAAAATTTAAGTTGACTATATGAAATATTTTTGTCTTACTTGCCATTTAAATTGCTCAGTAAAGGGGCAATCATCTTGTCTTTCATATTCTTCCTCACTGAGTTTTTTTTCCATCTTAAACAGCGGGTGTTTTGCTTGCGAAGCGAGCAGTTAAACTGTAGCACTTAGCCAATGCGAGCCTTGCGGGACTTAGAAAAAAAAATATTAGTCGCGAGACTTAAAAAAAAAGAAGATACGAGACGCAAAAATTTACGAGATTAGCGGCCGAACAAAAAAAAATGTAAAACACACTAAATACACCCCCAAAAATTACAAAAACATCACAGACAGCATGGGGCAACAGCCAGGACCTCTGTGAGTGAGGTGGAACGGGAATTTAACTCCATTTAGACGATTTTCGCAACTCGAAAATCGCCTAAGCAAGGAAAAAAATGGCAGCCGAAAAAAATGAAAACGAGGCTACACGACCCCGGAGCACTCTACGCATCACACTACGACCTACAAGATACACTATTACAAAAGCCGGAAAATGCTCACGAGACGCGCGACCGCTTTACACAATAAACCAACGGCTTTACCTCGCGCAGGCAGCCTATTTAGAATGCACACTTGGAACATTCATTACACTTTATAAGCAGGGCACTAACACTCAAAATGGATATTCTATGCAGACGCAAAATACAAACAGATTGTTAGCTCTTCAGCCTATTGCTCGCTGCATATATCAATTATAAATAATTAAAGTATATTAATTGATTTAAGAAATCATTCATTATTACTTAACTACATATACATAGACATATATATCTCTCTCAGAGGACCAAAAGTACACGACAGGAGAGGCTCGTAATGAGCGCGGAAGGTGCTCATTGCGAGGCATGTGATAAGTGCCGAAGGCGCTCAGCTCAAGCCTTGCAATGAGCGCCAAAGGTCCTCACACTACAAAACAGTTTCAATTATGTCTCAAAGAGCATTCCCATGGCTTCAAATTTTATTGCCCCGTCATTTTTGACAGTCAAGTTGCTAGTAATATAACAATAACCAAAAGCGTTTCTCTCACAATATCATGGAGCGTTCTCAATGGTATCTTAGGAAGACATACTCACAAAATATATAGCACAAATAATACATGTGTCTGGGTATTCACATAAGCATATGCTGCTATGGAGTGTAGGAGACTGCAGTGAAAACCAGACTATTTAAGGAGTGAAAATGTTGCAAAAAAAGGGTTTGACAACATGGGAACTTTTGATTACTTCCTGCAACAAACCGCAGCTAATCAGGAGGCTGGTTTACTTCCTGCAGCAAAAGGCAGCCAATCAGGATGCTCTCATTTGTTTTTACAGTAATAT
Organism: Discoglossus pictus; assembly: GCA_027410445.1. NCBI lineage: Eukaryota > Metazoa > Chordata > Amphibia > Anura > Alytidae > Discoglossus > Discoglossus pictus. The sequence continues at coordinate 92,171,029 of CM050168.1, read as the reverse complement.
GTATTACACATTATGAGTTTAATAAAGGACTCCTTTCCTGATAGGGGATGAATAGGCAGCTATGTTGGCTCCACCTGTCATGTTATAAGTGGACCCTGCAGTGCTCTATGGATGGCCCCACCACCAACACTGACATCATCTTTACACTCTCTATTGCAAGCATCAGCTAAAAAAGATGAAGATGTCAGAGAGGGAGAATATGATGGGGAAATGGCAGCCCCTATACTGAGAAATATGATTGGTAAAATACAGCTAGTAAGCAAAAAATATTCCACATATTTCAATGGTCCTTTAATATAAAAGCAGACATGTTATTTTTATTATATTATTTCATCTTGTTTTGCAGTTTTTATGGATGACAGAAGAGGGCAGTGTTCTGTCACATTACTCACATTGGATATATCCCAGAACTCTACTGATCGTGCTTAGACAAAATAAATCACGCTTAGACAAATAATTGACAAATGATTATGTCAGCTAACGAGGAAATGTCAGTTTATGGATCACATGTAGTAAGGGATAAGACCTAACACAAATGTGTGATTTTCAAGCGAGAAAAATTACAGTACTCTGTGACAACCTTTATATGACACCAAAATCTCATGGTAACTACCATATTTCAGTGTTTTTTTTCCATGTACTTATGTCAGAATTTTTGAAAACAGAATTATATATCATATCTTAATTGGTGGTTCCATTTTTATAATGTTGTACTTCAGTGCCATAGCTATTATCTGAATGGAGATCTTCCAGTTGTTGTTATACTGCAAACTAACAGCCTTATTAAATTCCAGCCTCGTAGATACGAGGTTTCTACTTAAACCCTATGTGCTGCAAGTTTTGAAAAGTTACAACGTTCTTAAATTAGCCCTGTTACTAGCAACTTGTGAGCTACGCAGCAGGGCCGTCTGTGTCAACACAGAGAAAAGCTACATGATGAGTGACAGCCTGCGAGATGATCTTGCAGGCTCCACCACCTCATCAATTGCTGCGGGGGTCCTGAACGGGGACCTCCGCGGCAGTCTTACATATAAGCCCTGCCGTGGGGGGTACTCCAACTAACCCCCGGCAACTAAAATTAACCCCCTCTATCCTGGGGGTCCCCATCGGGACCCCCAAAGTGCCCCCACATTAACCCCTTGTTGCAGGGGTTCATAGGGACAGATTGTGACCCGGCTGTATTTACAATTTCAAATTTCCCGCCTCGCGGGTACTTAAAGGACTGTAAAAATGAGAGATAGAGAATTGCAGCTCTGATGCCCCGTAGCAGCCTGCATTCTCCCCCTGCATGTCCTCGCCCGCCAACCCCAAGCCTCGCTCCTAGCAGAGTTTTGGGATCTGGCTTTGTAAATTGCCTGCATTCTTCTCCCCCACCCCGCGCAATCTCTTGCAAAACTAAATTTAGTTTTATTTCTATGATTAATTATGGCTCAGAGATAATGTGTATGTGTGTTTCTAGTTAAAAAGAGAGCTCATTAAACAAATCTTTGTTAAAATTAGTCTTCCGATAAGCCAGAAGCAATTTCTAAAGTTTTATTGTTTTCATAAGATTAAATCAGAAAAGATTATTTCATGTCAGGTAATAGGTTACACTCACATGGTAGAGAAATTGTGATGCATTCCGCTCTCGCCACCCCCTTAAGGAATTTGTTAAGGTTGCGCTATATCAAGGATACCATTTTTTAAGGTGGTTTTAGCAAATGAATAATGTTAGAGGAGAGATCTCAGAGAGGAGAGGGTGATAGTTGGGGATATTTGAGTAGAATCAGAACTCAAGAGATATTCATTAAATAAAAATAGTTCCTAGAATGTTTTTTTTTTTTGCAAGTGATTAAGAAGGACATTGTGTGTGAAATTAGTCCGATGTCAGATCATTAATTATTGTTTGTGAAATGAACTGCAAAGTGTAATTAATGGAAGCAAAAAAAAGACAGCCCCCATTATCGTTTATTTTCAGTTAATGTGTTATTTTGATTTAATGTGTTTTATGTTTGGTTTTATAAAGCTGTGATTAATATCGAATTGTTAATAGTGACTGTGAAAATCTATGTGGTACGGGCTATACAAGCTCAAAGCCCACCTGCTGTAGACTACAAGTTACTACCAACTAGGATTCTTTGAAATCTCTGCACCAGCACCCTGATATCTGGCTTCTGTATTAGTCAGGGTCTCTCCATCAGGAATCAGCACTTCCAGGAGTCCCAGTAACCTTCCCTGTGGTAGTGACCAGGACAAGTTTCTGGCAGGGTAAAGATAGAATTAGTATCGCAGTTACCAGGAGCAAAATAAAGAGACCATACAATTTCCATATGCCTCCAAGTGAACTGTGTTTATTCGCTTCCAAAAACCAACTGACCAACAAACAAAAACTACATTGAAAAAACAAAAAACCAAAGCACAACACACATTTCCCCCTCTCATTGATCTGGCACATATCGGTTGTCATCAGGAGTGGTGGGTCGGGGGTTCCCTTGCTCCATTTACAACTCCCAAAGGGCAATACAAACTAGTTTTAAACTTTATGGCCAGCTCTTTGATCAGGGAGGACTCTTTGATGCCTGAGGGACTAAGATAGAAGGTAGGGAATAACTGGGAATTGCATCAATATCACATGAACCATGTAAAAGTCACCTTATATCAATAACGGCATATACATTGTAATCAAGAAAACATGGCAGTAACTATATACACACACATTACATACATGACATTGAACACAGTAATATTACATGGGAAATTACATACAGGATGAGGCAGGGGCATATGCCATAAGAAACATGAGCATGGTGGCAATATAATTCCTCTATCCATTTTTCCAATGGGGAATTCTGTTCTATGGTAGCTCACTGGGCCAAAATGCAGGCCCTGGAAAGGGGTCTGTGACAGTGACATATTTTTGTTTAAAGTTAGTTTTGAGCAGCTGCCCAGTCCACTTTAAATAATGCCTGTAACTGGTTTATAGTGATAACATAGTCTTTTTAATGTTATATTCTGTGGGAACTAATAGTAAGAAATTGTCCGTGTTTTGTTGTTTAGTCATGTTTTAGAAATAATTTAGAAACGATTGTATGAGTTAATGATGTTTTCGTCAGTTTAGCATCTATTTTTACAAATGCCGTTAAAGCCCCTCCTTTCTCCAGAAGGTTTCCACCCCCCTAGTAACTTAAAAGCTACAGAGCGGTAAGTGAAGAACTGTTCCGGGAAAGATAAAATAATGTATTATAATGAGTTATTCATGTAGATCAGATAGCCCATGCATATATAATTGTCTACCTGCACACCTAATAAGACGTATTGTGTTGTTATTTACTGCTAGTAATAGAATTGCCTACTCTGTGGTGGTCCAGTGAAATTGTACTTGATTATACATGCTATAATATGTATTTTGGATATACTATTAATTCGTATAATATGTATTCCAATGTGCACAGTAAATAGATACACAATTTTCATTTATCAAATGTTATGCTAGGACAAGATTTTCTTATTAGTATAGCACCAAATTCAATTCTGTATTTAGTTATATATTAGTATACCTTATTATAAAAAATAAAAAAATTCTGTGCGTCAGCTATCCATGTTAATAGAGTAGAATAGGTAGATTTTTCTTTGTTTCTCCACAGTTAGTTTACAGGGTAAATAACAGGCACCCATACCTCCACATTATTTATTTTTCTGTTCACTAGTGCAGTAAAGTTAGCATCACCTGTAGCAGGGGGGTAAGTGGGGGGTCCCCAGTTCTGTTATTTTCCAATAGTTCAGGTTCTGACCCCACTGTAATCACAGTAAAAACACCCTATCGTTATTATCTTTATTGTTTATAATTATATCTTACCACTCAGCATTTAATCATCAAAGCACTTTTCTCGTGTAACTTGATCTATTACAAATGTTCTAATTTATATTTGGTGACTGTGTATCTACAGTATATATAGGAATAATCTCCTTATACTTATACTGGTCATCTATTATTAACATATACTTTATACTTAAGTTATCAAACTACATAGCGGTATTTAATACGCAATCTCAATTTTATTCTGTGACATTATTTGGCAGATTTCTCTGTATATTATATGTATATTAAGATTGTACATTTATAGATTTAATGACACAGTACTAAAATATACAAATTAACTATAATGTCATTATTATCTGATATGCAATAGAGGTGGACCTATCCAAGTTATTTTTATGTTTTAAACTAATTTTCTATTTTAAAAGCTGTTGTTAAGCCTTTTATGAATTATATTCAATAAAATAATTTTCTTTTTTGAAGTGCTTTTTATTCTAAGGAAGTCACTTATTCTTAAATATGTTCTCTCTGAATTTGTATTAATATATAGAAGATATGTTGCTATATTAAAGATGTCTGTTCAATTTTGTTCCATAATTCGTATGTATTAAAACTGTCCTAATGATAATTTTTGCTGCTTTAGCAGGAATAGAAAATAATGGTTGCTTATATATTTAAAAATTATTTCATATGCTTATTAGCTTTGCATGATTTACATTATGACTTCATTGATTTTAGTTTATACCATCCCTTGTTTATTACAGAGTTATGCATTTGTTAAATGTATGTTAAAGTTAGGAAAAAAATGAGGGTAGGTATATATGATGTGAGGATATCTAGATGAAAGATGTATGGAAATTTCTTGTATGATAGATCTTGTATGTATGGATTTTTGTCACACTTGCCTACCCCAGAAGAAGATGACAGCGAATGTGTGCCTGTGGAGACGGAGAAAAGATAAGTGTGCCCTGATATCTGATGAGAGAAAGTCTCTACCAAGTACCTATCCTGATGACAACAGATACAACAGAAAATAACAGATGAAGAAACAGATACAGAGTTTGCTGACTAAAGACAAAACTATGACAGAAATCTTGGGGAAAGGTAAAACTCTTACTCATTGAAATTGCAATACGCTAATGCATATATCTTCTGCAAAAGAAAAAATATGTAAAGACCTGTCAGAAAGCCACATACTCCTTGTCTTCTGCCTGAAGATCTGCTCATGATGGCCTATTACTTTGACCGAAGAATCTCACCATCCAGAAGCAAATTATCCACCTGTTTATCGCTTACCGTATGGATAAAGAATTACCTACCTAAGTGTGATGTGTAAGACTAGGCCTGTATGAAGTTTGTCTGAACATATGTTTTCACTGTGTTGTCATTTTCCTTTATTCTGCTCTTTACTATACCTGTCTTCCTTTTTACTATTCTTTGGCTTCTAACATTTCTGCACATTATTCTATCAATTGGCTAGGATTTAGTACGTACTAACATCTTATAAGTAATAGTAATTAGGAAAAGAAGAAGTCATCATACATACACCCTGGGTTATTAGTCATATCAGTGCAAACTTTATTGTTTATTAAATTACATCTATCATCAAAATGCCTCATAAAACAATAAGTATAAAGGGAAATGGGTTCTATGGCCTAGTTATTGGTAGTTGGTTGAAGAATGAAGTAAGGCCATTTTCTCTTCATTAACCATTGTATTTTATTTTACATATCTGGACTTTTATATGTATGGCACCGCTATCTGGACTGTCTCTTGGTAACATATAACAGCATCTGTTGAAGTTTTCATACACCCCATTGGATTCTTTCCTTGTTATATGGATTTTGTCAAACTGGTGCTCACTTGTTTTAATGAATTTATTGTTTTACCATCAAGATTTGATTTTTTCCTGCTTGTGCTTTATAATCACTAATTGTTAATCTTTCATTCAACAGATTTTAATATCTGGACTGTGAACTTTACACTAAGGATTCCATTATTGAACGACTTTTTATATTATTCCACGGATCATATTGGATTAATAAACTTGCATTTTTTCATATGTATTTTATTGTTTCTATGTATAATTATGTTTTCTTTTGCAATGTTCTTCTTAGGAATGTATTAAGGTAAAAGGTTCAAAGGACTCAGTGAGATAATATGTAAAATCTCCATGTTGTAGGAAGCTCATCTGACTGAATTTTTTAGAGACCTTGACTCTCTTTATGTGCCAGTCTGAAGATTTTACCTCTACTTCCTAATAAGTTTATCTTCTTATTGTTTGGCTATAACTGTGAATTTATATTAAGATTACACCCTATCATATTTGTATTTTTTCCTTTTGATGACAATTTTCATTGTCATAGGTGGGGGTGGAAATAGTACAAATATCCTTAAATTTTTTGTGTTTAAATAGAACATTTTTGGATGTTTTTGCTTCTGACTCACATTTTTGTCTAAATAAACTCTAATAATATGAAAATTCTCAGAGGACTATATTATTTTTTTTTTGTATCATGACTAAATTTCGGAGTAACAAGTGGGTTTTTCCCAAACATTACGCCACCGATCAGAGGGCGAGATGACAAAGAGGAGCCAGAGAAGGAAACACTAAATGTTAGATTTTGTAGATATGATGTGAACCAAATGAGAGCAGTGACATGGATGCCAAGAGAGTGGAGACTTTGGATACGAATAGGGTGGTCAAATGTATCAAAGGCAGCATAGACATCCAGGAGAATAAGAAAAGAGAAATGATCCTTTGACTTGGCAGTGAGCAAGTCATTAGTGACTTCAGTAAGAGCTGTTCAAGCAGTTTAGAAACCAGGGGAAGTAGAGAGCGCAGTAATTAGATGGAGAAGCTGAATCAGATGGGGGTTTCTTAAGAATGGGTGTAATAATGGCATGTTTTAAAGGTGATGAAAAATTACCAGTGTTTAGGGAAAGGTTGAATAGATGCGTGAGAGCTGGGATAAGTGTGATAGAGATGGGAGGGATAAGCTGTGATGGAATAGGATCATGTTGACAAGTTGTAAGATGAGAGGTTGATAAAAGACTAGAGACTTCATCCTCAGTTCCAGGGTCAAAGGTGTTCATTATGGATGAGGGAATGGATAAGGATAAATAATGGGTATTGTCCATTTCTTGAGAAGAGAGAGAGTTTTAATTTTATTATTAAAGTGTCTAGCAAAGTCTTCGGCTGTGAGAAAGTAAGGGGCAGGAGTGTTGAATGTGGCGAACAAATGTTTGGGATTGAAGGCTAAATTTAATATTAGTGATGAGAAGTATTGCTGTTTGGCAAGATTGAGGTCATAGTGATAGGAGCGTAGCATAAACTTGTAGTGGAGAAAGTCTACTGAAGTCTACTGAAGTGCGAGACTTCCTCCATAGTCATTCAGCAGTGCAGGAGCACTACTGGATATAGTGTGTTTGTGTAGTGTACCATGGTTGTAAGCGAGGGTGACTGGCTCTGGTTATGGGAAAAATAGTTTTGAGGGTGGAAGTTAGAGGTGGCAGTTGTAATGTCTGGTGGCAATGTCACACTTTATATAGTATGTTACAAATAGCTTTCAAAAATAATTACTATTTTGCACAATCCTCCTTTCCTGCTAAGAAATAAAGTTAACTGCTTTATTGTTGTGGTCTCTTCTGGACCACAACCATTTACCATTCCACTACAAAAATGGCATGGGTAATGGCATAGCCATTCACATTAAATGTGCTCCAGTGGCAACTGCTGTTATTCCAGGTCCTGCTCCTTCATTGGGATCAATAGCTATGTATGGTGTCTTGTAAGTCACTCTCACGCTCTACTGATTCAACTAGTTTTGGTCAATCTCCAATCCCCTATATTCACTTGTGTGACTGGATCTACAGGTGACTCTTTTCCACACAACCTTGTCTCACACAATTTCCACACTTACCGGGTTGTAGAAAGAAAAAAAATAAGGGAAGCTGAATGTCATGACTGCTTCTTCAATTGGGTTCCCCCAGAACCTAGTTCTGACCCAACCCGCGATACGTGACTGTTCTTGTTATTACCCCTGCTAGCAAACATAGAACCAAAACATTTTTGGACCCTCAGGGCAATCACAGGAAGATGGGAATTATCAGGCAGAGCAGCAGAGTTACCAGCTGTAAATCCTTTTTTAGGCAGATGTAGAATTATTAACCCCTATGATCAGAATTAGACCTTGCCTCAATAATGAGCACACACTTTAATTATGTAATGAGCATTCTTATTTGTTGTCCATTCAACATTTTATACATTTAAGTCACCTCTTATCACCAAGTTACACCGCCTAGGAACAGTCCTCAACCCTTCTCCTTCTAGCCATGTGACCCACCTGTCAATCAATGATCTCAGCCTTTCTAAACACCCCCTGTGGTGTTGAAGCCAAACAGGTTGAATAAAGTAGTGGGACCTTTTGTCCTGGGTACAGGGATTTCCTCACCCTTCGCTAAATTATATTTCCTGGCTCCTCCATGTCTGACTTCTGAAGTCTTCCCAAGCCCCCTCAACCTGTTACCCCATAATTCAGACCCCATACAGTCAATATATCTATTTGAACAGTACAGATATATTTTGGAAATGCAATGTTTGCTCTGAAACTCCTTGTGGCACACAGCCCATGCCCTCCCGGGGCTTCAGTTGCTTGAGTCAACCCCAATAGACCCCCAGTGGCCCCTTGGCATGACACTCAACTTCATGATCTTTTAAAATCAATTCAGGCAGTATTAGCTGTTTATGATTGAAACAGAGTTCCTGGCCGGCGCGGAGGCAGCCCAGGCACGCCGGGCCTGACGCAGCGCTGCGTGACCCGGTGGAGCCTGGGCGCTCCGGATTGGCTGGGAGGAGGAGGAGGGACTTAAGCCCGTTTCGCGGGCTTCCTCCTCACTCCACGCCGGCCATTGATCTGATCTGAGGTCTGCACTCTGCGCTCTCTGCAGTTAGGAAAAAAGCAAGTATATAGGGAGCCTCAGTATATAAGTGGCCCCCGATCTCTCTCCTACCTACCCTCTCCCCTTTTAAGTTGCCCCCTGGGGAGTTAGCCTGGGCACTTTTAGTAGCCCCCCCTCTCCCTCCCCCTGTCACTGGGTCCAATTAATAGGGCCCCAGGCACATTGTGTGCCACATTTGTCTCAAGTGGGTGGCAGCTTATAATGGACCCTGGGGAGTTAGAGGCCTTACTGACCATGGTCAGAACTAGGGCATTGAGTCATGGGGTTAGATGGGTCCAGGACAGAATGGACTCAGGCCCTCTAGGGGGGGAGGCTGACGCCACTGAGGCACAGGCTTGGCCTGCAGTGACCGGTAGCCTGGGCCAGGTGGACAGGCCTCATAGCCTAGATAGCCTGGCGGAGCAGCTTGCTACCTCTGAGCGGAGCAATAGGGCTAGGAGCAGCGGGGAGGGCACGGATATGGTTCTGGAGAGTCAAGAGCTTATCCCCCCCACCGCAGAGAGCGTGGTGGCAGCGGGAAGCACGGGCGAGGGCCTAGACATCCGGCCACCACCCAGTGTCTTGTCCCATGGCCCACAGCAGAACCAAGGTTCGGGCGACACCCCTAATCAGCCTCGAGGCTCCAAGGGGAACAGCAAAAATACAAGGAGCTCTGAAAAAGCTCATACAGGTTCTCACCGGTTAGCCCCTGCGGTCCCCACTGCTGCACCCACTGCCAGCGCTATAGGTGTTTCGCAGGGACGACGCAACGCCAAGGGGGAGGCCGAGAAGAAAAGAGAAACAACTAGAGGAAGAAGGGATCAGGTGATGGAGGAGATGGCTGCAGACGACAGCTTGGTGGTCATCGACGAGGTTCCGGTAGCGGCCAAGGTGGCACGGCAGTCGTGCCCCACCAGGGTCCGGAAGTCAACGAGCAGGTACAGTCCCTTGATTTTCACCTCAACACCAGCCAGGAGACAGAAATCCCCTGACAGGAGAGCTAGGCCACATCGCAACTCACCCATCCCTGACATCATTACGGATACAGGGATGCCCATAGTGACTCAGGGGCAGGACCGGGGTAGGGATAGCATTGATCGCCATAGGCCACCGAGCCGGAGGGAATCCTTACACCCTAGCGTAGCCGCCGAGTCAGAGTACTACTCTGGGAGGGAGCGCACTGCGCGTTACTCAACGACCAATGCTGGCAGTGCCGCCCTTTCGCGGGAAACCAGGCGGGGCTAGAGGCCCTGCCGCTACGAGCACAGCTGGTCGAGGAGTCTGTCACTCAGTCAACGAAGGCAACTGCAAGTGGGCACCAAACTGCCGGTTCAAGCACGTCTGTGCGAATTGTGGAGGGGACCACGCGGCCTCAAGATGCACCAGACAAAAGGATGGATACAGGGCTGGAGAGCCCGCTCAAAAAGGGGCAGACCCCCATACAGCTGGGCGCAATGCTGCCGTGGCTAGAATGCTACAGTAGTTTGGCACCAAATGCCGGGGCGGCCGCCCTAGTATGTGAGGGTTTCCAGGAAGGGTTCAAGATTCCATGCTCTCTCGTCCCGCTAGAGTCACGTCTAAGAAACCTGAAATCGGTAAAGGAGTTTCCTGGGGTAGCGGCGGAAAAAATCCGGACCGAGGTAGAACTGGGTAGGATGGCCCTTTCCCTTCATCCCCTTCCAGGGTCTGGTGATTTCCCCTCTGGGCGTAGTGCCGAAGAAGGAAGCAGGAAAATTCCGCCTCATCCAGCATCTATCCTATCCTCCAGGTGGGTCCGTCAACGAGGGATTGACAAGCAGTACTCGTCAGTGTCGTATGCCCCTTTCGATAGGGGCACGGACCTGGTTAGGCGGGCAGGTGTCGGGGCTAAGATGGCGAAGGTGGATATCGAATCTTCGTTTGCTCCTGGTACATCCTCAGAGTCATCGGTTCCTTGGGTGCTTCGTGGACGGACAGTACTTTGTGGATCTGTGTCTCCCCATGGGATGCTCTATTTCTTGTTCTTACTTTGAAGCCTTCAGTACGTTCCTGCAATGGGTAGCACAAACCGAGTCGTGCTGCCAAGGGATTACCCATTACCTCGATGATTTCCTTTTTCTTGGGACCGGCAGGCTTAGACACATGCGACTTCATACTGCGGACCTTCACAAGGATATGTCAAGATTTCGGGGTTCCACTGGCAGAAAAGAAGACAGAAGGACCGACCACGGATTTGACTTTCCTGGGGATTCAGATCAATTCGGACAAGATGGAATGCAGCTTGCCGTTGGAGAAGGTGTTGGACCTGTCTGCAGAACTGGCGGCCCTGGAAGGCGAAAGTCGAGTGTCACTGCGGCGGCTGCAATCCATCTTGGGAAAGTTGAATTTTGCGTGCAGGATCGTTCCCATGGGCCGTATATTCAGCAGAAGAATGTCGTTGGCTACAGCCGGGATATCTCAGCCGCATCATTTTATAAAGGTGTCCGGGCCATTAGGGAAGATGCACGAGTGTGGACGGCGTTTCTACGGAACTTCAATGGGAGGACCCTGATCCAGCCGAGCAGGGTGCCAAATGGGCAGCTAGACCTCTATGCGGGCTCAAGTATGGTCGGAATGGGAGCCTATTTTAGAGGCGCATGGTGCGCAGCATCATGGCCCGAATCATGGGTCAAAGGAAGGCTTACAGAAGATCCTACGGTTCTGGAGACGTTCGCCATCACCACGTCGGTTCATCTGTGGAGCAGGGGCTTCAGGAACCGACAGGTCCTTTTTCAATCAGGCAGCCCGAAAACGGTCCGGGTAGTTAATAGCCTGACGGCTGCATCTGGGCCGTTGATAAGGGTCATACAGCACTTGGTTCTGTGTTGCCTGCGGGCTAATATCTGGGTGAGGGCGGAGTGTATTCCTGGCCTTAACGTAGGGATGGTTGATGCCCTTTCTCGGTTACAGGGAACCCGGTTTTGCACACTGGCACTGGCGGCGAAGGACAAAGGAGAGGACATACCTTCAGAACTCTGGGAGCTTGGAGTGGTACGGTAGCTGGTTACATCAGGCAGTCGGTAGCGCCAAAGACGTGGGTGGCCTACAGGAAGGTGTGGAACATGTGGAGCGACATGGTTGAGGAAACCGGTGGCGAGGGTTCGGAAAAAAAAGCCATAGGAATTCTGCTGTGGTTTTTACTTCGGAGCGCAGAGAGAGGTTCTTCCAGGGCAACGGTGGCTCGGCAGTTGACGGCCCTAGCATTTATGTTCAGGTTGGCAGGACGGAAGGACCTAACGAAGGAGTTTGTGGTTTGCCGGGTGGTAAAAGGCATGTTCAAAAAGAAGTACCGGACGGATAGGAGGCGCCCGATCACTTTCTCCCTGTTACTACGCCTGGGGGAGGCGTTGGGTGTGCTATGCAGGGACTCCTTCGAATCCCTGCTTTTCCGTATGGCCTTCTCCTTAGCGTTCTCTGGTGCTTTCAGGATCGTGGAACTGGTCTCGGAAAACAGGCACAGTTCGGGGGGGCTGCTGGCGGAGGACATCTGTCTGGAGAGTGACAGATTGTTGGTATGGCTGAGGAGGTCAAAAACGGATCAGGCCGGATAAGGAAGGGAAGTGGTCATATACAAAACTGGAACGGAGTGTTGCCCCCAGGCAAGTGTGAGGTTGTACTTGGAAAAAAGGCCAACGGGGCCAGGCACACTGCTATTGCATGCCAATGGCCAGGATCTCAATTTGAAAGGATGCTGAAGAAGTCCTTACTGCAGTTAGGCTTGGACCCGGCGGACTTTGGCACACATTCGTTTCGGAGCCGCTATGGAGGCGGCAAGGCTAGGTCTCCCCGAGAGTATGGTTAAAAGGATTGGGAGATGGGAGTCGCATCGTTTTAGGTCATACATATGGCCAGAAAGGGTTTTCTAATTGGAATTTGTTTGATGTGTTGCAGAAGTTAAACAGCTGTGGATCGTCGGCCATTCCTACATGTATTGAGCTCACCGGTTAGTCGCAGTCACTGGTGACAAGGTCCAACTGGGCTTTCTGGACACGAGCATGCAAGTAAGATGGTTCGGGTTTCGCGGCTTGAGATGGACACAGGTGAATGGCCTGTTGGAGAGCAACGCTCAGGATAACGGTAGCCCACACATTTTAATTATACATGCCGGGGGCAACGATTTGGGGGTAATGCCTATCAGAAAAATGCTAAAAGAGATGAAGAGGGATGTGAAGTGTTGGCCAGGCTTGTTCATAGTGTGGTCCGAAATGATCAAAAGGAGATCTTGGCGGAACGCAAGGGATCCGGTTTCTGTGGATAGAGCAAGGCAAAATATAAACAAGCAGATTGCCAGTTTTGTAAGGAGTTTGGGTTTTATTACCATTAGACACCAAGAATTCGAAGGCGTAGGCGCCGATGACTTCTTTCGCCCAGATGAGGTCCTTTTAACGGAGATGGGATTAGAGCTGTTTATCCTGGGGCTTAAGGATGGGGCTAGCCGGGGCCTTGGCTTTATTAAGAGAGCAATAGGGGGGATCACAGCCTCAGGAGGTATCCTGTTCTGTGGCGGGAGGTGAGGCACCCGGCCCACGGGCTTAAGTGGGCGTTGCCCTGCCTCATGGGCGTGCTTAGGAAAGCACTGAGAGGCTCTGGGCGCGTGCCCAGGGCCTGAGGTTACTGACCGGGCTGGGCTCCTCCTCCGGGATGTTATTTGAGCTGTGATTTAACAATGTTAATTATGTTAATTGTTATTGGTTTATGGTTGCTTTAATAAAGCTGTGGCCTGTAATTTTCCCAAGATATACTGTTTCAGTGTGTTTATTTATTCTAAAGCCCATTGGATCTTGCCAGGATCATGGCCGGCGCGGAGGCAGCCCAGGCATGCCGGGTCTGACGCAGCGCTGCGTGACCCGGCGGAGCCTGGGCGCTCCGGATTGGCTGGGAGGAGGAGGAGGGACTTAAGCCTATTTTGCGGGCTTCCTCCTCACTCCGCGCTGGCCATTGATCTGATTCCCTCCCTCCCCTAAAATGGTGGTTAGATAGGAAGGTAGCAGATGGGAAGTAGGGTTCGTCTTGTGGGCAAGGTTGGTTGAGCAAAGTTCAGGAAGCTTAAACTATGTATCAAAAAAAAAAAAAGGGGTGGAAAAGAGTTGTGGGTTAGGATTCTGTGAATTCTAAGTTAGGACGAAAATAGGAATGTCTTTGGTTGGCGGGAGGTGAGGCACCCAGCCCACGGGCTTAAGTTGGCGTTGCCCTGCCTCATGGGCGTGCTTAGGAAAGCACTGGGAGGCTCTGGGCGCGGGCCCAGGGCCTGAGGTTACTGACCGGGCCAGGCTTCTCCTCCAGGATGTTATTTGAGCTGTGATATAACAATGTTAATTATGTTAATTGGTTATTGGTTTATGGTTGCTTTAATAAAGCTGTGGCCCGTAATTTTCCCAAGATATACTGTTTCAGTGTGTTTATTTATTCTAAAGCCCATTGGATCTTGCCACGGTCAAGTCAGTTCTCTAGGCGTCTAGATCCCTGCAGAGTTCCCAGTGCTAGCATGACAATAGTAAGGACTGGCTAGACCTAGCAATAAGAAGATGGCCCATGCTGCCCTTTGAAGTCTGTGTTTCCGTTTGCTCTGCTAGCAGATAGACATGCTAATCTCAATAGGGAAACCATTCATTAATTTGTAGCAGAGCCAATGCCGGAGCCTAGTTAGTTGAAAGTACCTCATAAGGCCTTTAATGTTCCATGTTTTGTTCTTTGGAAGGATCATGTGATAATCCTTATTGCACACATATAGAATATATACATTAATTAATATCTGTAATACAAGAGGCAACCAACAACTTTGTTTGACAGAAGGTGAAAGTGAAAGTTAGCAGTTACTGAACATCAATTTCTACAGTGAGACCTCCAGCCTGGCTTTATTGAGGCATAACCAGAATTACTGACACACTGGGTGAACACAGCAGATAGGCATGAGCAGGCTCATGAGGTCTGCTCTTTCTCCTGTCTGCCAAAAGCTCAGCCTTAATTAGTTTTAGATCAAATCTATGCATATCCTAACCTTGAGTCCCCTGACTGTATATACAGTATATCTATACATTTCTGTTTTAAAATAAGATTACTAGAACTATTTTGGGCACTGTATAAGCAGGTTAAAAATACAAAGTATATACACAGCGTAATATACATCTATAAACTTAAATACATACTATTATTAAAATGCAGTGTAATGAAATACATCTAAAACCTACAGTAAGCTATACACCCGTCCTTGACATTCTAATAATCTTTTGTATTACTGTATCATTTGTATACAGACAACACTCAAATCTATCTCTCAGCTCGAGACCTGTCCAACTGTCTTTTAATACAACTGTCTATCAGATATATTCAGTGTAATGTAAAACATTTATAAACTACAGTACATAATATCAGTAATCAAATACATTTATAAACTACAGTACATAATATCCTTATAACAGTGTAATGTAATATATTTATAAGCTGTAGTAGGTAATATCTGTATAAAATAATTTCATGTAATACATATTTAACCTACAGTAAATACTATTATTATAATATTACAGCTGTGATACATAGTGTCATGTAATGGATTTTTGTAAAGTTGTAAAGTACAGTACATAATATAATTATAATACACAATGCAATTTAACTCATCTTAATACACATGTAATACATATATAAACTACAGTAGTTAAGACCGGAAATGCTGACATTAGCTGCTAATGAGTGAGCAGTAGAGGCTGAAGGAGGAAGTCAAGAGCTCCAAAGTAGCAGCGGACCAGTGGCGTTTAACGCCTTAATACATGTAGTAGGACAACTGCTACCAGGGTTTACAGAGAGGCTGCTGGCCCAGCCTGTGTTTGGCAAAGTATTCTCGGACGCCGTGTTGTGGAGGTGTAGTGGACGAAGAGAGGTGGGAACTTCTGCTGGCGAATCGTTGCAGACAGCAGTACAACACCAACTCACTTCCACGCTATCCCATATGGTTGCCACAGCTGCCAGAATAATATAAGTTTATCGGAGGCTACAGGGATCCTTTCTTGCATGCACATTATACCATCTTACAGTGGAGGTGGGCGAAATAACCCTTTCCCGCTTGCTACATGCTGTTTAAGAATAAAGAAGTCTCTTATAATAAGATTGCATATTACCAAAGATTTAATGGCATTGAAGCAAGCACTTTGGGACTCTTGAAAATCAAGCTAACTAGTATCCCTTTGATTTTTGGTGTGCTTTATAATCATTGTCACTAGCTCACTAAGATCTGTGAAATATATACTGTATATCTCAATAGTATTACTATGTGAGCATACATTGAATTGTTTTTCCTAATTTTTTAAACTAAAGGATATTAATTATTATAACTACAACTGCTCACTACAGTTTGAGCTCTGTTGAAGCTTAAAAGGAACATCTGTCTGTATAAAAGTTTATTAGTAATTTACCTTCTGCTCATTTTAAACTGAACAACGCCATATATAATAAGGTAACCACTTAAATGTACTGAAAGATACTGAAGGTACTGAAAGATAAATGGTGGGGTAAAATACCCTATCTGGCTTATCACATACCCACTGGGAGCAAGAACGGAGTCCTTTTTCTGTTAAAGTACATAAACCCAGACAAAAGCTCTAAAAATAACATAACCATCATCCACTACAGATTTTACATGTTTTGTTACCAAACCAAGTTCTATTGCTGCCTGCTTTTGAACCTCTTAAAGAATATTCTAGCAATATAATAGAGATGATTAAGTATTTTTTTTACTGAGTCTTAAGACTTTTTGTCTTGAATTATACACTGAACTATTTACCATACTGAACAATGTGATATTAGTCACTAGAAGAGTAGAAGTTTGCTTTTCTATATGTGTAACAACAAAGAGGGCTAATCACTGTAGCAATTGGCTAAAATCAAATGAAACAATTTAAACCTGAATCTAATTTTTCATATTAAGACTGTAGGTATCATTCTTTGGGTCTTCTTTTTATCACAATTATAGATTGATATTTAAATTGTCTTTGAAGGGCTTATCAATGGTTTGCTTCCAGTGCTAAGACTGGTACAAATTCCTGTCTCAACTTATATAGTGGAATATTCATTGCATTTGTGACAATTATCCCTAAATCAAAGGGAAACATGTCCAGTAAAACTAGAACAAATGGCAAAAAACAAACAATAAAACCCAATCTCATTCTATTATGGATCTAATTAAAAATAAAGAGCAAGACCAAGAAACATCATTGGTCGAATCAGTGCAACGTATCAAATCTATGGACTCCAATTGAATTATGCTTTCTGATACTTCATTTAATAATGACTTAGAAGATCCAGCAGAAAATAAGCTCACTACGGCTGAAATGAAAGGATTGTTACAGGAGTTCCAAAATAGCTTCTTGTCTGAAATTAAAACTCAGATTTTAGAAAATGTGAAATCAATTAAGGAGGTGAACACTAGAACTTCAGACCTCAAAACTAAATTTGATAACTTGGTTAAAGACCATAACGCTTCCCTTTTGCACTTCACTTATCTAGAAAGGAAACTACTAGAATCAACCACCAAAATTACTAGTCTAGAAGACAGGTCTAGACAATGCAACCCCTAGATTAAGAGGTATTCCTGACCATATTGTGGTTGAAGATTTAGGACCGTTTATTAAGAAATTGATGTCCACTCTTGCTCCGTCTCTTTCACAAGAGGAATTAAGATTGGATGCATGTCATTGATTACCCATACCAAGGCATTTGGATAGTAATATGCCTAAGGATGTTATCATCAAAGTTCACTTTTTAGCAACCAAAGAAATTATACTAAAGGCAAGTACTAAAATGAATTCCTTAGAGCCATATGGTAACATCAAAATTTTCAGGGACTTATCACCTATAACTTTATCCAAGAGACGTGAATTTGCTAATATTACACAGGTTTTACGCAAGGAAGGTACAGATGGTTACCTCTAGGTGGCTTAGCAATTTTGAAAGACACTAAGTGGCATAAAATCACTTTCATAAAACAAGAAGAACTGTTAATCCCTCAGAACCTCCTCCAACTCTAATTATGATCTCACAAGAATGGCAACAAAGGATTAAGGGAAATGCCTAATAAATGGTTATCTGCTTTATCAATGCAAAAGCTTTTGGATCAAAAATTACATCATTGTATTGATTTAATAAGTTGTCAGACTGAACAGCTGCGACCTGTTCGATTTAAGGACAATGTTACTGCTGATTTTAGTTGTATCAATAAAATATATGTTGGTCTTATATAATGTAAAATGTATCCAGCTATGAATAACTTTTAATCTCTGTGATAAAACAGAGATTGTGTGTTAATTGACAGAAGATTGCACTCCAACATTCACATTTTCGCTTTAAAATAGGTATTAAATACATTCATTTTAAAATAATTATGTCACGACACTGATGGTTATTATAGATGAAACAATAGAAGAGTTATACCAGGTTCTAAACTATTTGGACTCTAGGCCCTTATTAAAATAAGTTTATGGTGAATCGTTTATACAAATGTATTTATAGTGTGTTAAACATATATTTATTGTTGTTTAATGTGCATGTTTATCACTAACAATGTGTGTATCAATCTTGATACGAAATTTTGCAATTCATAATTATCAAGGTTAAATCGCATTAGAGGTGACACTTTCACCCAAACGCGATTTGCATTATATGTACCAATATATATTATTTTTAGAAATTGGAGCTTATACAATAATTGGAGCTTATACAATCACTTCCTCCAGTTTGGAGGCCTTAACATTTCCAAACATCGGCTTAGGCCCTGTATTTGTGCATTACTGATTCCAACTAAAGTAATAACAAGTGTGCATGGAAGTATGAATGTGTGTAAGTATGTGTTTAGATTTCCTGGTTATAATAAAAAGAACCTGCTTAAATGGAAGGTGTCTACAGTGCTATTTAAAATGAAGCCTGTTTGTGCCAATGGAGCCTAAGTTTTGACAATGTCAAGCATGTTCTTTAGTCTGAATACAAGGGGCTTAAACTCCCCATTTCAAAGAACTTTACTAGTGAGGGTAATTAGAGAAGAAAAAGAGGACATGAACCTGCTTCAGGACCTGCTGGGATAAAAAAACATATGTTAATACTTAATAATAAACGTTTTGATTGTAATTATAATTCAACGTACAAGAAGAAGTCTAGGGGGTTTCTTTACTTTTTAGTAGAAAACTAAAGGTGAAAGAAAATTTAGTGGAAATTGACCCAAATGGGAGATTCATTTTATGGATAGGGGAAATCAACGACCAGAAATTTACACTTTTGAACCTATATTCTCTATCAAAAGAATGTTTAATAAAATTAATAAATATGGACAAGGCATGATAATTGTTGCTGGTGATTACAATTTGGTTGTGGACCCAGATGTAGATCATAGCACTCAAAAATTATTTAAGAATACTAATCTTATTTATCGGAACTCCCAACAATTTAGTAAAGCAATAAGATCTAATGATTTGTATGATGTATGGAGGACCACTCATCCTAATCAAAGGGATTATTCTTACTACTCAACTGAACACAGTCTTTATTCTAGGAAAGATCTCTTTTTGATTAACAAGATATGTATGAACAAGGTTGAAAGAGTAGAAATTGGTAACATCTTGTTCTCCGATCATGCACATATTTCAATTGTTCAATTGTTAAATAAAGGTCTGAAAAGTAGACCTCCTTGGAAATTGGAGGATTTCTTGCTGGAAGACAATTTAAAAGTTACGTATTTGAATGAGGAAATAATAAAATTTTTAGATATAAATTTCAAAACGGCTTCCTCTAACAGTACGTTATGGTTAAATTTAAAAGCGCATACTAGGGGTCTACTACTTAAAATGAAATCCCAAGTAATTAAACAAAGAGGCGCCTCATTAAAAAATTAATGGTAAAATTATATAAACTTGAAATAATTAATAAACTAAATCCAGACAATTTAACTCACTTTAAAATAAAATAACAATAAAAAAGAGATAAATGACATAAATCAAATACTTAGTAAGAAAACCTTACTTAGGATTCAACAAAAACAGTATTATTTTGATAACAAAATGAGTAAAATTTTAGTTGAAAAAATAAAGAAGCCAAATGATAAAAGGAGAATAGATACTTTGAATTGTGATGGTAAGAATATTACTAACTGTGATGAAATAGGTAATTCCTTTGCCGATTATTTTGAAAAACTATATAATTTATCTCATGATTCTTGGTTTAAAAGCCCAACAAGCCAATAATTTCAAGCTTTCTTTGACAGTTATAATATCCCCAGAATTTTTGACTCTGACCTTGAAGGACTTAATAGACCATTTAATGAAAGGGAAAGTAATGATGTGATTTAAAATTTAAAACCATTTACTACTCCAGGCCCTGATGGGTACACTAACAAATTCTATAAAACATTTCATCCAATTCTTAGTCCAGTTCTAAAAGAATTATTTAATAAATTTAAAAATAGTGGAACTATCCCCAAAGAGATGCTTTGTGCTAACATAATTCTGATCCCTAAAAAAGATCAGGACTTAAAAGCTTGTAGTAGCTATAGACCTATTTCTCTTATGAATTCGGACTTGAAATGATATGCTAAGATTATTGCTGTAAGATTGAAAAATATAATGGCCAAATTGGTCACAATAGATCAGTACGGATTTATTTCCGGTAGACAAGGGCCTGACAATGTTAGAAAATTGATGGATTTAATAACTGCAGTGAAAAGCTCTGGTATTCCCACCCTGCTCATGTCTCTAGACGCTGAAAAAGCGTTTGACAGAGTAGGGTGGGAGTATATGAGACTAACATTGGAAAAAATGGGATTTGCAAACTTCGGGTCTCACGTTATAGGCGCATGATATTCAAATCTATCTGCTTCCGTTTGTGTAATTGGATTTAACTCTAGGAATTTTTCCATCTGTAATGGTACCGGCCAGGGGTGCTCTCCCTCTCCCACCTTCTTCGCTTTAATGATAGAACCTTTATTGGTGGCAATTAGGAGCTCCACAAGTGGTAGGGGCATCAAGGTGGGAGAGAGAGAGTATAGGAAAAATCTATTTGCGGATGACGTGGTCTTATCACTGACGGACCCAGAAAAATCCTTGTCAGAGGTACTAAAACTTATAGGTTGAAAAATTATCAAAAATCAGAGATTATGGTTATTAATATGGTAGAAGAACTTAAAAAAAACACTCAAAGCGAATTATGACTCCTTTAAACATCTGGGAATTATTTTTGAGGAAAATATCAATTCAATGATTTCAACTAACGGTAAAATATTATTTAAGAATATTGAAAAAATTACTGAAGAATGGAAAGACTTAAAAATCTATTTTTCTGGCAGAGTGGCTACCATTAAGATGGTCATTTTGCCTAAAATTAATTATGAAATGAGATGCTTACCTTTATGGCTACCTAATTATTGGATTACCAAATTGCAAACATTACTAGAAAGATTCATGCATACAAGGAAACACATAACACACAGAGAAATTTGGAAATAATGTTTCCAACTTGTGTCCAAAATCCTTACATGTGAGGTCTCATATAATGCTCTAGTTGGTCTTTTTCATATATTTCCAACAAATTTTAATCTAGAGGAAGAACCATTGATGATCCAAATTTTTACAATCTTGAAAATGCTGATCATTGCTAACTGGAAATCCAATAATATTCCAACCATTATAGAGATAATTACTAAACTGAATAAGAGTCGAGAACTAGAAATTAATTTTAATGAGTGAAGGAGTCACCACTAAAATCAATAAGAAACAGATTAAATGGGACAATAGACAGTGCTAAAAGTATAATCACCTTTTCTTATCTAGATGACATATTTGATTAAACAAACTTTGAACTGATATTCCAGGAGTTTAACTGAATGTGTATGAATGGTAGTATGTATGTCTAGTTGGTTCTTTTTTTATATATATTATATCAAGTACTGCAAATTAAACTTTTTGTTATCAATGTACTGATTTATGATTTTGCATGTATACTTTTTGTAAAAGGAAAAAATAAAAACAAATACAAAAATAAAATAAACTACAGTATATAATATCCTTATAATTTTTGATGGACCATTTAATTTTTTTATGTTACAAGCCGCATGTCATCTCTTCTCCTTAAACAGATTGCAGTAACCATAGTGTAATGTCTAAACAATGATTGCAAGTTCTTAAGGGAAAGCTCTTTAAATAAAAAAATAAAATTTCTTACACAAATATGCAAGTCATAGAATCGATTGCAACCTCTATTATAACAGCAAGGTCTAAAATAGATTGCAAGCTTATTTTCCTTTTTACAACATTGTACATTTATTTTGTTTTCTAAAATCATTTTGCCCTTCATAGGTTTAGCTTTTCAAAAAAGAATATGGTTGAAATACAAGTGTAATGGGCGTTAACTTTTAACTATATACAGAAATGGGCAGACTAGACTGATCATTTTGGCAAAATCTATTTGTTTTGTTTTGTGCAACCCAATCCTACTATACACTACCTTTTTTATTTGGTTTCTGCCTGGCCTGACAGTGAAATACAATGTAACATCTAATAAAATAAGTTCCTAACCTTGAGGTTATTTTACCACTGCACCAATAGATAATTATACCCTGATTAATATCTGTTAATGCAAGAGATAATTAACAACTTTGCATGACAGAGAAAGTGAGGTTTGTCAATTACTAAACACCAGTATCTACAATAAGACATCCAGCCTGGCTTTAGTGAGACATAACCAGAATTAGTGACATGCTGAAAGAACAGCACTGCAAGACGGCAGATAGAAATCAGCAGGCTAATTCTCCGGTCTAATAAAATGCTCAGCCTTAATTAATTTTAGATCAAATCCGCGGACATCCTAGCCATATTATGTTAATACACAGTGTAAAAGTATAGAACAAAATATCCTTATAATAAATAATCTACAGTAATACATCTATAAATGACGTTATAGTACCTTATAACCTTATAATATGTTATAATTTAATTGTTCTATAAATTAGAGCACATGGTCTCATTTTAATACACAGTGTAATTTATCTATAAATAACAATAATAATATCCTAATAATACACAGTGTAATGCAATTCATCTATTTTCGTTGTTTAACAAACATAATCAGCATATGCTACCCTGTTCTTCAACATACAAACTACAGTATAACACACATCCACCTCCACTTGCTATGACCATTGCCTTGATCACTTCCATCACACATCTGTCACCTTCTGTCTCAACCCCCAATCTTTCTCCTGAACAGTAAAGTGTGTTGTGTACTTGTGCAATGATTAGTGGGCAACTGCGAGCAGGGTGGTTTTGCCTGTGTGATGCTATATCAGTGTGTGGCTTTTTGTGGTCTGTTTGCCTCTGTTCTGTGATTTCTCTTGAACAGTAAAGTATGTTTGGCTACTTGTGCAGTGATTAGTGGGCAGGTTAGTAGTAAGAACCTAACATAAACAGGAGAAGGAGCGAAATTGTGTGCTTGCAAACACTTCTAGTATAAGTGCAGTTCTATTATAAGTGTAGGATTTTAAGTAAAAGGAGAGAGTACAAAGAAAAGGGGAGCACATTATAGTGCTTTATAAAAAAAAAATCCCCACAGTAATTAGTAATTATAAATCGGTCCAGTGACAACCACACTCAGTGTACATCTTGCCACATTTATGAACTACTGGAACAACTGATCCAGGGTCCATACCTCTGAGGCAGGTGTGAGCATGTTGCCTAACTTAAAGCTGAAATTGGAGAACTGGAGAGGAGAATTGCAGCACTTAGTGGTATTGCTACACTGGAAAGGGAGTTGGTGCTCACTGAGCACAGTTTAGCTTGGCCTAGCATGGAGGCTGGAGATGGGGCTAGTGAGGATGTCCAGGGAGGTAGCTGGGTTTACAGTTACCAGGGGAAGCATCTGAAACAGTAAGAGGAGGCGGGCCATTTTTGAATTGGCATACACCAAAAGATTTGCCAGATTGACTGAAACTGTTGGGGATGTCCATTCAGGAATGACAATGCCAGATAGATCTGTTCCCTCTAACAGCAGGGAGAACAGTTCCAGTTCTTGAATACACTCAGGGATCATTATCTGGCCCAGGTTATACAAGAACCTACTAAAAATGAGTCTTTCTTGGATTTAGTCATCATATATATACCGTATTGGTCCGATTATAAGCCGCACCCGTAAAGTTCAATGGGAAAAAATTGAAAAAAGATAGTACTCAAATATAAGCCGCACCTGTAAAATTGGAGAGAAAAAAACTCTCAAAGTGATCAGCCATTGCAAGAAACAGGCTTTTTTTGCAGGTTACAGGCTTTAAAGGATGTTAGAATTAGAGATGTCGCGAATAGTTTGCCGGTGGACTGTTCCCGGCGAACATAGCATGTTCGCGTTCGCGGCGAACTGCGAACATATGCGATGTTCGATCCGCCCCCTATACTTTATCATTGAGCAAACTTTGACCCTGCAACTTACAGTCAGCAGACACATTCCAGCCAATCAGCAGCATACACTCCCTTCCAGAGCCTTCTACCTCATGGACAGCAGCCATTTTGGAATCATAACTAACTTGCAGTCTTACTGAAAGGAGGCTGAGTGTAGGTGATACTGCATCAATAGGGAAAACCATAGCTAGGCTACTGTACACAGTGTGCAATACAGTCCTGAAGGACTCTTTTGATCTCTGCTGCAAGGACTCCCCTGTGTCTCTTCCCCCCCCTTATCATCATCCTCCCCTCACCTTAGCACCCAACCCTAACACCCCTCACACTTATCCATAACACCCATCAACCTAACACCTAACCCTAACACCCCTCACACTTATCCCTAAGACCTAACACCCCTCACACTTATTCCTAACATGCCTCACCCCAACACCCCTTACACTTATCCTTAACACCCCTCACCCTAACACCTAACCCTAATACCCCCTCACACTAATCCCTAACACCCCTCACCCTAACCCTAACACCCCTCACACTTATCCCTAAGACCTAACCCTAACATCCCTCACCCTAACACCCCCCACACTTATCGCTAACACCCCTCACCCTAACACCTAACCCTAACATCCCTTACACTAACACCCCCAACACTTATCCCTAACAACCCTCACCCTAACACCTAACCCTAACACCCCTCACACTTATCCCTAACACCCCTTACCCTAACCCTAACACCCCTCACACTTATCCCTAACACCTAACATCCCTCACCCTAACACCCCCCACACTTATCCCTAACACCCCTCACACTTATCTCTAACACCCCTTAACCTAACACATAACCCTAATACCCCCTTACACTTATCCCTAAAAGCCCTTACCCTAATACCTAACCCTAACATCCCTCACCCTAACACCCATCACACTTATCCCTAACACCCCTTACCCTAACCCTAACACCCCTCACACTTATCCCTAACACCTAACCCTAACATCCCTCACCCTAACACCCCCCACACTTATCCGTAACACCCCTCACCCTAACACCTAACCCTAACACCCCTCACACTTATCCCTAACACCCCTTACACTGACACCCCTCACACTTATCCCTAACACCCCTCAACCTAACACATAACCCTAATACCCCCTTACACTTATCCCTAACAGCCCTTACCCTAATACCTAACCCTAACATCCCTCACCCTAACACCCATCACACTTATCCCTAACACCCCTCACACTTATCCCTAACACCTAACCCTAACATCCCTCACCCTAACACCCCCCACACTTATACGTAACACCCCTCACCCTAACACCTAACACTAACACCCCTCACACTTATCCCTAACACCCCTTACACTAATACCCCTCACACTTATCCCTAACACCCCTCACCCTAACACCTAACCCTAATACCCCATTACACTTATCCCTAACAGCCCTTACCCTAACACCTAACATCCCTTACCCTAACACCCATCACACTTATCCCTAACATCCCTCACCCTAACACCTAACCCTAACACCCCTCACACGTATCCCTAACACCCCTCACCCTAACCCTAACACCCCTCACACTTATCCCTAACACCTAACCCTAACATCCCTCACCCTAACACCCCCACATTTATCCCTAACACCCCTCACCCTAACACCTAACCCTAACACCACTCACACTTATCCCTAACACCCCTTACCCTAACCCTAACACCCCTCACACTTATCCCTAACACCTAACCCTAACATCCCTCACCCTAACACCCCCCACACTTATCCCTAACACCCCTCACCCTAACACCTAACCCTAACACCCCTCACACTTATCCCTAACACCCCTTACACTAACACCCCTCACACTTATCCCTAACACCCCTCAACCTAACACATAACCCTAATACCCCCTTACACTTATCCCTAACAGCCCTTACCCTAATACCTAACCCTAACATCCCTCACCCTAACACACTTATCCCTAACACCCCTTACCGTAACCCTAACACCCCCCACACTTATCCCTAACACCTAACCCTAACATCCCTCACCCTAACACCCCCCACACTTATCCGTAACACCCCTCACCCTAACACCTAACCCTAACACCCCTCACACTTATCCCTAACACCCCTTACACTAACACCCCTCACACTTATCCCTAACACCCCTCACCCTAACACCTAACCCTAATACCCCATTACACTTATCCCTAACAGCCCTTACCTTAACACCTAACCCTAACATCCCTTACCCTAACACCTATCACACTTATCCCTAACACCCCTCACCCTTACACCTAACCCTAACACCCCTCACACTTATCCCTAACACCTAACCCTAACACTCCTCACACTTATCCCTAACACCCCTCACCCTAACCCTAACACCCCTCACACTTATCCCTAAGACCTAACCCCAACATCCCTCACCCTAACACCCCCCACACTTATCCCTAACACCCCTCACCCTAACACCTAACCCTAACACCTAACCCTAACACCCCTCACACTTATCCCTAACACCCCTTACCCTAACCCTAACACCCCTCACACTTATCCCTAACACCTAACCCTAACATCCCTCACCCTAACACCCCCCACACTTATCCCTAACACCCCTCACCCTAACACCTAACCCTAACACCCCTCACACTTATCCCTAACACCCCTTACACTAACACCTCTCACACTTATCCCTAACACCCCTCACCCTAACACCTAACCCTAATACCCCCTTACACTTATCCCTAACATCCCTTACCCTAACACCTAACCCTAACATCCCTTACCCTAACACCCATCACACTTATCCCTAACACCCCTCACCCTAACACCTAACCCTAACACCCCTCACACTTATCCCTAACACCTAACCCTAACATCCCTCACCCTAACACCCCCCACACTTATCCCTAACACCCCTCACCCTAACACCTAACCCTAACACCCCTCACACTTATCCCTAACACCCCATACACTAACACCCCTCACACTTATCCCTAACACCCCTCACCCTAACACCTAACCCTAATACCCTCTTACACTAATCCCTAACAGCCCTTACCCTAACACCTAACCCTAACATCCCTTACCCTAACACCCATCACACTTATCCCTAACACCCCTCAACCTAACACCTTACCCTAACACCCATCACACTTATCCCTAACACCCCTCACCCTAACACCTAACCCTAGCACCCCTCACACTTATCCCTAACACCTAACCCTAACATCCCTCACCCTAACACCCCCCACACTTATCCCTAACACCCCTCACCCTAACACCTAACCCTAACACCCCTCACGCTTATCCCTAACACCCCTCACACTTATCCCTAACACCCCTCACCCTAACACCTAACCCTAATACCCCCTTACACTTATCCCTAACAGCCCTTACCCTAACACCTAACCCTAACATCCCTTACCCTAACACCCATCACACTTATCCCTAACACCCCTTACCCTAACCCTAACACCCCTCACACTTATCCATAACACCCATCAACCTAACACCTAACCCTAACATTCTCACACTTATCCCTAAGACCTAACACCCCTCACACTTATTTCTAACATGCTTTACCCTAACACCTAACCCCCTAACCCTTATCCCTAACACCCCTTACCCTAACACCCCTCACACTTATCCCTGTGTCTCTTGATGAGGGAGGGGGTAAAGAGACACAGGGGAGGATGATGATGGAGGGGGAAGAGACACAGGGGAGGATGATGAGGGAGGGAGTAAAGAGATACAGGGGAGGATGATGAGGGAGGTGGGAGGATGATGAGGGAGGGAGGATGAGACACAGGGGAGGGTGATGAGGAAGGGGGGAAAGAGACACAGGGGAGGATAATGAGGAAGGGGGGAAAGAGACACAGGGGAGGATGATGAGGGGGGGGGAGAGACACAGGGGAAGATGATGAGGGAGGGGGAAAAGAGACACAGGGGAGGATGATGAGGGAGGGGGAAAGAGACACAGGGGAGGATGATGATGGAGGGGGGAAGAGAAACAGGAGAGGATGATGAGGGAGGGGGTAAAGAGATACAGGGGAGGATGATGATGGAGGGGGATGTTAGGTTATTTATGCCCTTTATGGATTAAAACCAGACTCTGCATCAACTATGTAATTTTCCATGGGAGTTTTGACATGGATCCCCCTCTGGCATGCCACAGTCTAGGTGGTAGTCCCCTTAAAACAACTTTTCCATCACTATTGTGGCCAGAAAGAGTCCCTGTGGGTTTTCAAATCCGCCTGCCCATTAAAGTCTATGGCGGTTCGCCGGGTTCGCGAAGATTTGCGGCGGTTCGCGTTTGCGGTTCGCGAACTGAACATTTTATGTTCGCGACATCAATAGTTAGAATCACTAAAACCATAAATCGCTATTCAATACCGCAGACTAAAGCACGAAAATCGGCACCCTTAACTCGCAATCGCGCAAATCGGGAGTAATTTTGCATTCGCGAATAGAAGATGCACGCGTTACAAGCAAAGTTCGCAAATCGGCAATGATTTTTTGACGGTCGCGAATATTATATTCTATATATGCTTATATTCGGACCAATACGGTATATAGTTGTTGTACTACGGGCCGTTGGTAACACTCAGGAATATTGCAAGCCTGCCAAATGCGCTCATTGCAGCACTCATCGCGAGGCACGTAGGACTTTAGGCTGCAATGAGCACTGAAGGCGCTCATTGCAGGGCTTGCAAAGAGCGCCGCAGGTACATATCGTGAGGCGCTCTGCAGGCGCTCATCGCAAGGCTTGCAGCACTTTGCTGCAGTGAGCACCGGAAGTCAGGACCAGATCACTATCTAGTAACTACAGGGCGATACATAACTAGGGTCATATGATTTATGTAACCAGAAATTAGTAAGTGGGTGGTAAGGAAAATTTACTTTTATTAAAAGATTGACGACCCCTATTGTACATCATATTTTATCCTTTTACTTCCAATGAACTATATTGAAACAACCCAAGGGAAACATAATGCTGATAGTCAATTCAAAGTACAGTACATTTTACTTCAATCAGAGGAAATACCAGGTCATCAGAAGGTGGCATTTCACAATTTGTTACAAAAAAAATAAGATTCGGTCTTACTATCAGTAATTTACAGTTTCTCATACACTGGACGGTGTCATTCACCAGATGAAATAACTCCACTTTCAGGTAGATGGTACAGAGATATTGTGCGTCGCGTAGGCTGGCCGGGCCGCCTTGGTAGGCCGCAGCATCAAGTTACTCGGCGGAGCCTGAGGGGCGTTATGACGTTGGCCACATCGTGGGCGTGACTTCCGCCCATTTTGCAGGCTTTCGGCAGTCACAGCGCGGCCTGCAACAGGCGTGGGCGGGGTTCTGAGTGGCTCCACCGGAGAAGGAATAAGTACTGGTGCAATACAGAGAATTACACCCCAGGTATTTACAGCACTTAAGGGGCTAGGCTAGCGTGTGTGTGATTGCCCTTTCTTGTTGTTTGTCCTCCTTTCCCAATAGTGTGTGAGGGTTCCGGTAGTCAGTCCCTTATGGATGCAAATGAGTCAGAGGGTCTGATGGCTGAGGTCAGGGCTAGGGCCTTAAGCCACGCAATCAGATGGGTGCAGGACAGGCTGGTTTCTACCATGTCGTTTGCTGAGGGCCTTCAACATACTGCTCAGGCCCAGCCTGTAGTGGCTGGTGGCCTGGACCGTGTATGAGAGGCCAGTGGGCTAATTTCCTAAACCCAAAGTGCTGAGCCACTGGACAGTCACCCACTACTGCACAGGGTCAGGTTGACAGGTTCAGCTCAGGAGAGTCAGGAGCTAATATCCCCCAAGCCAGAGAGGGCAGGGCCCACTGGTGGTGAGGGTGAGGGCCTAGAACTGCGGCCACCACCAATCACTTTGCCTAAGGGGTCATGCCTGCGTTCCAGCACCAAAAACACCTCAATACAGCCCCATAATGGGGCCAATGATGTAATAAAAAAGTCAGGAGCTCCAAAACAGCTTCAACAGCCCCCTGCTATGACGAGCCTACGGTCCCTGGGGTTATACGTACTAACAGCACTTCTAGTGCTTTAAAGGGATGACGCATCGATAGTGTTGAGGTAGGCTTGTCGTCGACCAGAGAGACGAGGAGCAGAGTTGTAGCAGAAATGAACCAAGATGACATCGAGGTCATCATTGATGATGTGCCAGTGATGGCAGTTGCGGCGAGGCAGACGAGCCACGCCTGGGCCGGAGAACTGTGACCAGGTACAGTCCATTGCTTTTCTTTTGCACACCAGCAAGGCACCAGAGGGCTGAAGCTGATGAACAACCGGTTAGGCCACAGCCTAGGACAACTAGTACTGACTTAAAAAAAGAATGTTCGATGGACTCAGTTAAGGGGCCTGACTCTGACCGAGACCAGGGAGCGACAAGTTCAGCAGCGCCAGTTGGCTCTCGCCGTGCAAGGGTAGGAGACCAATGACAGTCCTCTGAGGAAGAGTTGACGGTTTGGTCAACCGTGCATAGGCAACCGAGAACCAGCGGCTGTTCATCTTCTCTCCCCAGGTCCGGTCGTAGTTCAAGGTCAAGGAGCAGAAGGTCTTGCCGATGCAGCTGTGCCTGCTCAGAGTCCAAGAGAGGCAGGAGCACGCGGAGGGACAGATGGTCACGGTCCCTGGCGCATCATGACAGACGCAGGGACACTCCACTTGTGACTTTTTCACCAAGGCTTCTGGAAGCAAGTAAGCGTGCACCATCTCGGTTTCCGAATCCTGTGCGAGTTTGCGGCCGGAGGCGGTAGGGCAGTCAACTTGCATTCCAAATTTGAATTCCCGGATGTGGCTTCGGAAAAAATCAGAGGCGAAGTGGCTCGAGGCCCCATGGCCGGGCCATTTGTGGACCCGCCCATGAAGGACTTGGTCATCTCTCCATTGGGAGCCATTCCAAAGAAAGTGAAGGGCAACTTCCGGCTGATACAGCATCTGTTGTACCCAAAAGGGGGGTCGGTCAATGAGGGTATCCCAAAAGAGTATTCTTCAGTTGCTTATGCTTCCTTTGATCTGTCGATCAAAGTGGTGCGGAAAGCCCTTATGGCAAAAGTTGACGTAAAAGTGGCTTTTGGGTTGGTGCCGGTTCATCCTGAGGGTCACAGACTGTTGGGTTGTTGTATCGACCAGAGTTACTTTGTTGACATGTGCTTACCAATGGGTGCTCCATCTCGTGTGCCTACTTCAAGGTGTTTAGCACTATTCTACAGTGGGTAGCTGGAACAGAGACTGGAATCATCTAGATTATTTTTTATTCATTGGTCCGGGACGGAATTATACGTGCAGATTCATGATGGACAGGTTCACCAGGTTGTGCCGGGATTTTGGGGTACATTTGGCTCATAGTAAGACCGATGGCCCGACAAATAGGTTGACTTTCTTGGGGAATCAGATTGATTCCGAAAAAATGGAATGCAATCTTCCTCAGGAAAAGGTGACGGATTTGCTTGATGAGTTAAAAGTCTTAGAAGGGGCCAGGAGAGTGTCACTAAAACATATGCAGTCCATAGTAGGAAAATTGAACTTCGCCTCTAAAATTATTCCCATGGGGAGGATTTTATGCAGAAAAATGTCTCTGGCAATGGTGGGCGTAATGAGGGCGCACCATTTTATATAGGCACAAGTACCATACGGTTTGGAGGGTTTTCCTTGCGGATTTTAACGCTTCCACACTTATACACGCAGGGAATGTCGCTAGCCCAGATCTAGAATTGTACACAGATACGGCAGGATCGTTAGGTTTTGGCGCATACTACAAAGACAAGTGGTGTGCTGCAACCTGGCCGCAGGGATGGGAAGTGGCTGGCCTTACGAGGAATCTTACCTAGTGGTAGCCGTTCACCTATGGGCGGACTCAGTTTTGGTAGTGCGTTTAGTACGGCACTTGGTGCTTATTTTCTTGCGCAGAAACATATGGTTCATGGCCAAGCATGTGCCGGGGGTAGAGACTGGCATAGCTGATGCCCTTTCTCGATTTCAGAAGCACGGTTCAGGACGCTGGCCCCAGGCGCCTAAGTAGCTGGCGAGATGATTCCCAACGAGCTATGGGAGCTTGGAGCAGTCATTTATGCGGATGGACCGACGTTCTCACGATATCAGTTTGAGAAGGTGCTAAAAGAAGTGTTGCAGAATTTGGGGCTCAGTAAAGCAGATTTTGTGACACACTCCTTTCTTATATGAGCTGCTACGGAGGCGGCAAGGCTAGGGTTGCCAAACACTGCAATTTAATGGATTGGGAGATGGGAATCTCAAAGCTTTAGGTCGTATCCAAGGCTCTGACGGGAGTTTCTTTCTACTTACAAGGGTAAAAAAAGCAGCTTTGGATCATGGGCCATTCTTACGTGTACTGGGCCCACCGGTTAGCCGCAGTCACAGAGGATAATCTACAGCTGTGCTTTCCAGTCATTGACTTAAACGTGAGATGGTTTGGGATTCAGGGGATGAGGTGGTCCCAGGCAACTGGAATGCCGGAGGGGTATGCCCAGCGCTATGGAAGGCCCAGTTTGTTGTTACCTATGCAAAAGAGGGAACGATCTGGGAATAGTCCCAATGTTAAAAATGATGAGACGTGATGTTGAAAAATGGATAAATAATTTCCCTGTCCTTTCAGTTATATGGTCGGAGATGATAAAAAGGCGAGCCTGGTGTAACGCGAGGAATCCATTGCTGGACAAAGCCAGCCAAAAGATAAATAAACAAATGGCAAGCTTTGTGTGGAAGCAAGGTGGCGTCGCCATTTGTTATAAAGAATTTCATTTGGAAGTGGCGGATGCCGTTTTTAGCAGAGATAAGGTACACCTTACAGAGATCGATGGAATTTAAAGAAGGGGTCAAGCGGGCTATAGCTTTAAGAACTAGCAAGTGTTTTGCAGGCTTTCGGCAGTCACCGCACGGCCTGCAACAAGAGTCCCACCCTACCAACCCCTTTTAGTTGTCTAGGAAATGTTGTGTTGGAATTAGGTGTGTTTTTTATATATAAGTATATATATATATATATATATATATGTGTATATATATAGACTTAGAAGTGCAAACATACAGTCCAAACATAGGTAGTAGAGGTGTCTTTCCCTCTCACCTCTCTCTCAGGCTCTGTATCTCCGGCCTCTCTTTCCAAAGCAGATCCCTCCTTCGGTCATCACCTTCAGGGACTTTCCGTTCCTCTTATCTGTAGGCTCTCTCTTCAAAGCTTCTGGCTTTGGTCCATTAGTTTTCAGTGCAGCCTCTGACGGCGGCCCTGCACACTTCCACAACACTCCAGCTATGTCAAACAACTCTCCACCTGGAGGCAGCCGCAGGTCTTGATTGCAGCCACAGCCAAGCTTTTTAAGGATCTCCTTAACCATCTCACTCCTGGGGAGAAGTCTTGAAGGGCTCTCTACTGCCCTCTGGTGACACACCATCACAATATATATATATATATATATACAGTATATATGTATATATATTTATATATATATATATATATATATATATATATATATATATGTGTGTGTATATATATATATATATATGTGTGTGTATATATATATATATATATATATATATATGTGTGTGTGTATATATATATATATATATATATATATATATATATATATATATATATATGTGTGTGTATATATATATATATATATATATTTTTTTTTGTCAAAAAAAAGAAAAAAGAAGTTGGAGACAGTGGTCTTATTTGCAGGTTGTTATTTGTTAGGTGTTGGGGGAGGTGAGCAGCCTGGCCCACTGGCCTAAGTGGGCGTGGCCCTATCTCATGGGCATGCTTAAGGTTAAGCACTGGGGCCTTGGGTACAGGCTCAAGGCGTGAGGTAACTGTCCATGGCGGGGCTCCTCCTCTGAATACTTCAAAAAGTTATCCAAGTATGTTTAATAATTTACTATGCAAATTAATAAAAGCTGTGGCCTGTTTTCTCCCATTCCAGTGTTGTGTCTTATTTATAAGAACAGCCCTAATGGATCATGCCAGGGTAATGACCACCAATATAAGTGCCCACCTTTTCAAGTGCAACTCTGCTTTGTAAAAAAGCTATACTTGTACAACCATAATCTATATGCAAGGGTGTTAACCTTGTGAACACTGTAATGTAATCCATCCAGAAATGTAAAGTACTCCAGACATGTTATTATTGTATTTTCATGAGTCAGAAGATGAGACTTTAAAAGAAAATATCAAGAAATAGCAGGAAATCAAACCAACATCTTGCAAAAACACAAAACACATATTCAAATCAACTAAAAGCCAAAGCTTGCTGCTGCCAAAGTCCACAGATCCAGAAGGGAATGCTTCATAAATATATAAAGAGAGGACCAGATCACTGTACTTAGGACTGCTTCCTACGCCCCTAAGGAACTGGCTATTTTGAATAATTAAAAATGTGTTCAAATTAAAATGTTGTGCGATTATCATCAAATTCTCCAGACATCTGTGCACATGTAGCTAAATTAATGTTTTGCTGCTTTCATTTAGTTCATTAGGAAGGAAGTGAAATACCCTGCTTACTTGATTCCATATACTGTGAAGAATGTGTATAATTTCAAGAAAGGCTGATGACAAGACTCCTCTAAAGAAAAAAAAAAAAAGAAAAAAAATCGAGGAATTCTAGGATATTGGCTACAACAAATCTTCTTCTGTCAGATTCCTTCTTCTACCAGACACTGCTTGAATCTATCCTAAAATCATAATCCATTAGATAATGTCATAGATGTAATGGAAAGTCTGAATTATTTTTCTATATAGCAACAACAAGTTTTGAGTGCCAGGGTTTAAAGTAAAGAAATAAAGATTAGACCTTTTCAAGAGAAAGTACCAGTCTTCAAGATTAAAAGATACAATGGCTACTAGTTCCCTTGTGTTAGTACTACAGTAATTGTTTTTTTTCTTTCTTTTTTTAATGTGCAACTAAAATGCAACCAATACTGTTCTTGCTGCTCTTCCACCTAACCATATATCTTTCACTATAAAAAATGTGTGTTCTCATCTGACACCAAATGTCAATGTCTGAAGCAGCTTGCATTCATTCACAAGCAAAACCTGCAACATTGGTCTTAAAATGGACAAATCATAATTAAAAAAGTATCTGTGTATCTAAATGCTACATCCATGTTGAAAAATAATAAAAAGAAAAAGGGGAAAATCCACATTGCTAATCTATTCTGCCCAGGATTCACCCCAGCTATCCATTTGAACATGAAGAGGACACCAATAGAGAGAAGGTGAGACCAGAACTGTGGTGTATCATTATACAGTAAAATCCCGGTTATCCAACACTCAACTAACCGGGACTCACAAGCAACCGGCACCGGCATCAATTCTTTATTTTCAAAAAACTCCTGCTAAACCGGCACTAACCGGCAGTTCGAGACTACAAAAAGAAAAGCTAACTTTTTTTCTAATTGCTTTTTTGGGCCCTAATTGACCCAGTTTAGGTGCTAATGCCCTTTTAAAGGTGTTTTGGGGGCTTTAAGGGTTGTTTAAACCCTTAAAATCAAGGACTCCAGATTAACCGGCAACTGCAGTTATTCTGCAATAGGGAGTCCCCGTGGGTGCCGGATAACCGGGAGTTTACTGTATTTGGCTTCCAGCCCCAGTTGGTGGAAAGAGACATTATCTAGTGAGTTTTGCAACTTTGGGTTAATAAAACCTAAATTTTTTTGAACCACAATTAGTTCATAGCTAAGCGACCCCTCTTCTAGAGAAACTGGTATCAATATGGCCAGGAGTGGTGCAAAGCAAACCATGAACCAGACCTGCAATGTGTCCCTAATAGAGAGTCTGCAGAATTGTTTTGAAAGATTTGCACCATAATGTCTGAAACATGCTCTTTTAAATACATTATAAAAAAATGTGTGAGTAAAACCCTTTACAAAAAAATGCAAGGTGAAAATCTGATTTTGAAGAAACTGAATAGTGATCAGTTATTTTAAGAATGGTATTAAACCAACATCAGTTAGCAGAGGAAGATCAAACTTTATTGAAACTGCTCACATACAAAATATATTGCACTACAACCAAACAAAATGTCAACATAAGGTTAGTCTACCTTGGTTAAGTATCTACAGTATTTTAAACCAAAACAGCATACAGATTATGTGTGCAAGGTATCAGTTTTTTTTCCAAAATACTATACATTTCCAAAATAAATAACAAAAAAAAACAACATTAGTGTTTGGCAATTCTTTTAAGACATTTTAGATTTGTTAAATTGTGTGCAGTTTGTTGCCATCACATATATAGTTGTGAGCATGCGAGCCGTTGCTCATGCTTGCAGGCTTGCAAAGCGACGGCCTCAGTTGCTGGCATGGAGGCCCTCGCAAAAAAGTACAAGACACGTTACGACCAATTACGACCTCGCAAAAAACGACCGCAACCCGCAGACATGAAAAAATTAAAAACACAATAAATACACACAACACATACATAAAAAGCTTACCTACAGCAAGAGGGAGCATCCAGGACATCAAAAACTGAAGTTACACCTCAATTTAACTCAAAATAAAAGAGTTTAGACACAAAAAAATTCTCTAAGCGAGAGAAAAAATGGCCGCCGAAACAAACAAAAGCAAGGCTACAGCAGTCTAAAGACGCAAAACACCACCAAACACCTATTGCCGAAAACCACATACGAGATTCGAAAACAAGGAGGCAAACCCGCGAGACCCCAAACACATTACAAACACAATAAATACACACAACAAACATATAAAAAGCTTACCCACAGCAAGGTGGTGCACCCAGGACCTCTGCAAGTAAAGTTACACCGCGATTTAAGTCCAAATTTCGGAGTTTAAACACCCGAAAATCACCTAAGCGAGAGAACAAATGGCGGACGAACAAAACGAAAACAAGGCTACAGGACTCTAAACACACAAAACACCACCACAAACAAGCAAAACACCACAAAACAGCTACGGATATTCTGCCACAGCTGCATACCACACATTAGCCGCCATTTTAGAACAATAACTTATACAATGCAGAAGTACACAGCTACGCTAACGGATTTGCCTCGCGCACACACACTATTACACTGCACACATTCATCATGCTTACACAGCAGCTCCACAGCACTAATGCTTCAATACAGATTGCCAGCTTTTTAACAGTATGCTTCCTCCATATATTACTTCGAAATAGGAAAAGTATATTAATTTATTAATGTATTATTTATTTGATTATTATACACCAAACAGCATTAGCTCACTTACAATTTCATTGCTGTAATTTTTTGACGGGCAATACTCTAGTTTTATATATTCACTTGTATGCAAAAGCAGAGGTGGAGGAACCAAAACATTTAAATACATTTCACAACATACATCGGAGGCAGGGTTGAGCTGTACATTTCTGTACAAAATGGTCGCACCCTTAATGTGGCGACTGTAGCATTTAAATAAAGCAGGAGTAGAAAATGACAAAAAACAAATGCATCAGTAAGTCAAATTAATATTTATAAGGAACAAATATTTTCAATCAAACACCTTCCTCTTTATGTACCACATTAAATTATTAGACAACAGCTACAGTGTACATGAGTTGTGTAATAAGATTATGTACCTGAAAATGTACTGATCGTTAATACAGAGCCCAGTCTATGCCTGCACGGTGTAAGGGCTTATGACTTGTGCTCTCTCTTGATTTCCTAAATATTGGGAAACTATAACAAATTTGGAAAATGAAAGAAGGTTTACATATATAAAAAAAATATATAGGACAGTTGAGGCCAAGTCATCTCTCAGACCACACTATTTTAATATCTCAAAACATAAAAAAGTTCCTTAACTAATTATATTTATCAAGACACCTTGTGTACGTGTCATTACTATTATTTGCTAAATGTTCAGTTCAAAACCAAAATTTCTACATCGTTTGCAGCCGAGGCTGATATTTACGTATGTAAAATATTATGGAAAGCATGCATTCTCCTAAAAACTTCTAAGGTCTGACAAGATTTGCTACATATATTTTACATTTAGGATTTTCAATTCATTGCCCTGGATTCCTGCATCCAAATACCCCTACCTGCCAAGATATGAAAAAGGCACAGATCATACGACATTTTTTGTTTATTTTTTTGCCAATGAAAATGACAATTACATTACACAAATCTTAGGTCCCACAAAGATTCTGCAAAGTGGGCCAAAAAGTGGGCCTCTAACCGCTAGATGGCGCTGCTGATATTTTGCTGCACTGTCGATATTTGAGAGAAGTTACATAGTTACATAGTAATGAAGGTTGAAAAAAGACTTTCAGCGCATCAAGTTCAACCTTTTAAGATCTCCTCTGATCTGCAATATGCGGATTAAATATTAATTAATTAGTTGTTAATCAATTATTAATCAAGTATTTAATTATTTTTTTAAATTACTAATTAATCCAGAGGAAGGCAAACAGAAAAAAACAAACAAGTGAGACTTAGTAAATCATCTCAAGGGAAAAAAAAAATTAATTCCTTCCTGACCCTAGATACTGGCGATCAGATTTCTCCCTGGATCAATCCTGTCTCTAATTATCCATGATAACCCTGAATTCTCTTTTTAATTAGAAATAAATCCAGTCCCCTTTTAAAGTTATATATCAAATCCACTGTCACCACCTCCTCTGGTAGACAATTCAACAGATTAACCACCCTTACTGTGAAGAACCCTTTTCTTTCTTTAAGGTGGAATCTTTTTACTTCTAACCTCAAGGGATGTCCTCTTGTCAGTTTGAAATCTCTTGGCACAAAAAGCTCCTTTGACAAATCTTTATACTGACCCGGGATGTATTTATATAAGGTAATCATCTCTCCTCTTAAACTTATTTTCTGTAGAAAAAAGGCATCTAATTCGGTTAGTCTTTCTTCATAACTTAGCCCCTCCATTCCCCTTATTAGTTTGTTGCCCTCCTCTGTACCTTTTCCAGCTCTAAAATGTCCTTTTTATGAAGTGGTGCCCAAAATTGCGCTCCTTATTCCAAATGAGGGCGTACTAGAGATTTGTATAGTGGCAGAATTATATTTGCTTCCCTGGCTTCTATACCCTTCTTAATACATGCTAATATTTTATTTGCCTTTGCAGCTGCTGCTTGGCTTTGAGCACTGTTACCTAGGTGGTTGTCCACAAGCACTCCCAAATCCCTTTCAATATCTGATACACCTAGATTTGCTCCATTAAGATTATAAATTACATGGCTATTTTTCCTTCCCAGATGCATAACTTTACATTTATTTGAATTAAATCTCATCTGCCATTTAGATGACCATTCCTAAATTTTATGTAAATCCCTTTGGAGGGAAAGCACATCATTATCTGATTTAATTACCTTGCACAACTTCGTGTCATCAGCGAAAATGGAGACACCACACTCCAATCCCACCTCTAAGTCATTAATAAATATGTTAAAAAGGAGAGGACCTAATACTGAACCCTGAGGAATCCCACCTTACCACATTAGTCCAATCGGAATAGGTTCCATTTACAACAACCCTTCGCTTCCGTTCTCGTTTAGCCAGCTCTAAATCCATAGGCAGATATTTACTGCAATTCCTATATCTTTTAGTTCGAACAATAGTCTCCCATGTGTCACTGTATCTAAAGCCTTTGCAAAATCCAAAAAGACTACATCCACTTAGTTGCCTTTATCCAGGTTCCTACTAACCTCCTCATAGAAACTAATTAGATTTTTTTGACATGACCCATCCCTCATCAATTCGTGTTGACTCCTACTTATAATCCTGTTCCAATAGACATATTCTTGTATATTATCCCTTATTAACCCTTCTAAAAGCTTCCCCCCTTTTTAAATATAGGTATCACATCTGCTTTTCTACAGTCATCTGGTAGAGACCCTGTGTTGAGTGAATCTTGAAAAATGAGTACCCTCAGTACCCGTGGATGTATTCCATCAGTACCCGGTGCTTCATTAACATTTATTTTTTCCAACCTCTTTTGGATTACTTCCTGTGTTAACCAATTATTTGGCAAAGGTAGTGTAGCCCCATTATGTTGCAGTGTCCCAACTACTGGTACCTCCCTTTTGTATACCGAAGAAAAGAACCTATTTAGCTCATCTGCCTTTTCCTGGTCACTAGTTTTCAGATGGCCTGTGTCACATTGTAATGTTCCTATAGCTTCCTTCCTTGCCTTCTACCCATTAATATACAAAAAAAAAATATTTTAGGGTTAGTCTTACTCTCTTTTGCAATTCATTTTTCATTTTCTATTTTAGCCAGTGTAATAACGCTTTTGCAAGCCTCTGTCCCCTCTTGTTTGTATAATTTAAATGCCTGTTTTTTACTCCGTATCTTGATCTTTAAATCATTGTTAAGCCACATTGGATGGGATTTACTCCTTTTATTCCCACATGGTATATGCCGATGTGTATGTATATTTAGTAAGGATTTAAATGTTGTCAATTTATGTTCAGTGTTTTTACCTATCAGTTCTCTGTCCCAGTCTATACTTTGTATTGCTGCCCTTAGACCGTTAAAATCTGCCCTTTTAAAATTAAGAGTTTTTATTGGCCCCTTAAAATGTTGTTTTTTTAATTCAATCTCAAATGAGACTGTGTTGTGATCACTGTTTCCCAAAATTGCCCTATTCCAACATTTGATACTGTATCAATATTATTTGTGATGACTAAATTTAATATAGCTTCATTTCTAGTAGGCTCTTAAATAACCTGTCCCAGATAATGATCCCTGAATGTACTCAAGAACCTACTAGCTGCACTGCTTGTCTCATTTATCCAGTTTATTTCAGGGTAATTAAATGTTCCCATTATTAGAACTTCCCCATGCTTACCTGCATTTCCAATCTGTAACAA
The DNA here is from genome assembly GCA_027410445.1 of Discoglossus pictus. Taxonomy (NCBI): domain Eukaryota; kingdom Metazoa; phylum Chordata; class Amphibia; order Anura; family Alytidae; genus Discoglossus; species Discoglossus pictus. The sequence goes on along the minus strand of CM050168.1, from coordinate 92,130,026 downwards.
TAATTGTATTTGCTCACTTTCAGCTACATTTGGGGGTTTATAACATACTCCTACTAAAATTCTTTTGGAATTTGCTGCTCCACTAAAATTCACCAAATACATACAACTAGGTGGGATTCATGTAATAATCTTCATAAATTCCACACAAACTCATTTAAAGTACCCGTTGTGGGACAAAATACAATATTTTGAAAATGACCTGGAAGGCGACTTTCCAGATGGTCAAGAATACCAAATTCCCCAGATACACATAACTAGGTGGAATCACATATATAGTTGTGAGCGTACGGGCCGTTGCTCACGCTTGCGGGCTCGCGTAGCGTAGCATAGAGGGCTGCGGGCAAGAGCCTCAGTTGCTGGGATGGAGCGCCGAAGGTGCCCTGGTTCGGGTTCCGGAGGGGGAGCCAGACGCCGCCACTGCCACTAGCCGAACCCGCTGCTCGCACAGCGAGCCGCGGCCCTCGCATAGCGAGGGCTGCGTGCAAGCGCCTCTGTTGTTGCGATGAAAGCAGCCACCTCCTCCCCACAATGCCCCGCGCAGGGCCGCCCAGTCCCCGGTTCAGGTTCCGGAGGGGGAGCCAGACGCCGCCACTGCCAGTAGCCGCACCATCCCGGAGCCAGGCAATCCAGTTGTTGGGATGGAGCAGCCACCTCCTCCCCACAATGCCCCGCGCAGGGCCGCCCAGTCCCCGGTTCGGGTTCCGGAGGGGGAGCCAGACGCCGCCACTGCCACTAGCCGAACCCGCTGCTCGCACAGCAAGCCGCGACCCACGCAAAGCGAGGGCTGCGTGCAAGGGCCTCTGTTGTTGCGATGAATCAGGCACCTCCTCCCCACAATGACCCGCGCAGGGCCGCCCAGTCTCCGGTTGGGGTTCCGGAGGGGGAGCCAGACGCCGCCACTGCCAGTAGCTGCACCATCCCGGAGCCCGGCAATCCCGCGGGAATGTGGTGAGAGCGCGGGTAGTGGCGGAGGTTCAGGCCACGCACGGAGCTCCGAGCTCTGATCAGTGCGGATACCTTGGAGAGGCGGGGCTAGGCCGGCCTGGGGAATAGGAAACACCGTGGATCCGCGGACTGGAGCTGGCCTCAGAGCTGGAGGAGCCGGGCCTGGGTAGCTGACTGTGAGTGACAGGGAGATAATGTGGTCTGAGGAAGATGTGCAATCACTGAGAGCTGCCATATAAACTAATTATACACTGATCATTAACACCATGTGTATGTATATAATGTGTGTGTGTATTGTGTGTGTATAGATATTGTGTGTGTCTATTGTGTGTATATATTGTGTGTGTGTGTGTATGTATAATGTGTGTGTGTGTGTGTGTATATATATATATATATATAATGTGTGTGTGTATTGTTTGTGTATATATAATGTGTGTGTATATTGTGTGTGTATATATAATGTGTGTGTATATTGTGTGTGTATCAACTGCGGCCCTCGCGAAGCAACTGCAACCCTCGCAAACTTTACGTCGTAACGCAAACAACATACGAGACACGTTAACACACATTACGGACTCACAAAAATCGTCCGCAACCCGCGGACATGAAAAAATGAAAAACACAATAAATACACACAACACATACATAAAAAGCTTACCTACAGCAAGAGGGAGCATCCAGGACCTCAAAAAATGAAGTTACACCTTCATTTAACTCATAATAAAAGAGTTTAGACACTAAAAGTTTCTCTAAGCGAGAGAAAAAATGGCCGACGAACAAAACGAAAACGAGGCTACAGCACTCTAAACACGCAAAACACCACAAGAAACACGCAAAACACCACAAAACACCTACGGATATTCCACTGCAGACACATACCACACATTAGCCGGCATTTTAGAACAATGCGGAACTACACAACTACGCTAACGGTTTCGTCTCGCGCACGCACACTATTACACTGCACAAATTCACCACGCTTACACAGCAGCTCCACACCACTAATGCTGCAGCAACATCAAAACAGATTGCAGCTCTTCAACAATGCTTCAAAATAGGTAAAGTATATTCATTTATTAATTTGTATTATATATTTCAGTAGTACACACAAAACAACATTAGCTACCTTACAATTCCATTGCCGTCATTTTTTTACGCGCAATTCGCTAGTTCATGTAATAACATTAATTTCAAGTACCTGTTCTGGGCCAGAATACAATATTTCATAAAATGACCTGGAACGGCAACTTTCCAGATGGTCAAGAATACCTAATTCCCCAGATACACATAACTAGGTGGAATTCATGTAATAACCTTCATAAATTCCACACAAACTCATTTAAAGTACCCGTTCCGGGCCTAAATACAATATTTCTCAAAATGACCCGCAAACAGCAACTTTCCAGATGGTCAAAATCACCAAATTCACCAAATACACATAGACTAGGTGAGATTCATGTAATAGCCTTATTACACAAACTCATTTAAAGTACCCGTTCCGGGCCAAAATACAATATTTTGTGAAATTACCTGGAGCAAAGACTTTTCAGATGGTCAAAAATACCAAATTCGCCAGATACACATAACTAGGTGGGATTCATGTAATAACCTTCATAAATTCCAAACAAACTCATTTAAAGTACCCGTTCTGGGCCAGAATACAATAATTCGCAAAATGACCAGGAACTGCGACTTTTTAGAGAGACATTAATACCAAATTGACCAAACTAGGTGCAATTCATGCAATAGCCTTCATAAATTCCACACAAACTCATTTAAAGTACCCGTTCCGGGCCAAAATACAATATTTTGTGAAATTACCTGGAACAAAGACTTTTCAGATGGTCAAAAATACCAAATTCGCCAGATACACATAACTAGGTGGGATTCATGTAATAACCTTCATAAATTCCAAACAAACTCATTTAAAGTACCGTTCCGGGCCTAAATACAATATTTCTCAAAATGACCCGCAAACAGCAACTTTTCAGATGGTCACAAATACCAAATTCACCAAATACACATAGACTAGGTGAGATTCATGTAATAGCCTTATTACACAAACTCATTTAAAGTACCCGTTCCGGGCCAAAATACAATATTTTGTGAAATTACCTGGAGCAAAGACTTTTCAGATGGTCAAAAATACCAAATTCGCCAGATACACATAACTAGGTGGGATTCATGTAATAACCTTCATAAATTCCAAACAAACTCATTTAAAGTACCGTTCCGGGCCTAAATACAATATTTCTCAAAATGACCCGCAAACAGCAACTTTTCAGATGGTCACAAATACCAAATTCACCAAATACACATAGACTAGGTGAGATTCATGTAATAGCCTTATTACACAAACTCATTTAAAGTACCCGTTCCGGGCCAAAATACAATATTTTGTGAAATTACCTGGAGCAAAGACTTTTCAGATGGTCAAAAATACCAAATTCGCCAGATACACATAACTAGGTGGGATTCATGTAATAACCTTCATAAATTCCAAACAAACTCATTTAACGTACCGTTCCGGGCCTAAATACAATATTTCTCAAAATGACCCGCAAACAGCAACTTTCCAGATGGTCACAAATACCAAATACACATAAACTAGGTGAGATTCATGTAATAGCCTTATTACACAAACTCATTTAAAGTACCCGTTCCGGGCCAAAATACAATATTTTGTGAAATTACCTGGAACGAAGACTTTCCAGATGGTCAAAAATGACAAATTCACCAGATACACATAATTTGGTGGGATTCATGTAATAACCTTCATACATTCTACAGAAACTCATTTAAAGTACCCTTCCGGGCCTAAATACAATATTTCCCCAAATGACCCGCAACAGCAACTTTCCAGATGGTCAAAAATCCCAAATTCACCAGATACACATAACTAGGTGGGATTCATGTAATAACCTTCATAAATTCCACAGAAACTAATTTCAAGTACCTGTTCCGGGCCAGAATACAATACATTTTAGAGGGTCAGTAATACGAAATTCACCAAATACACCTAACTAGGTGGGATTCATGTAATAACCTTCATAAATTCCACACAAACTCATTTAAAGTACCCGTTCCGGCCCTAAATACAATATTTCTCAAAATGACCCGCAAACAGCAACTTTCCAGATGGTCAAAATCACCAAATTCACCATATACACATAACTAGTAGAGATTCATGTAATAACCTTCATAAATTCCACACAAACTCATTTAAAATACCCGTTCTGGGCCACAAGACAATATTTAGCGAAATGACCTGGAACGGCAACTTTCCAGATGGTGAAAAATACCAAATTCACCAGATACACATAACTAGGTGGGATTCATGTAATAACCTTCATAAATTCCACAGAAATTAATTTCAAGTACCAGTTCCAGGCCAGAATACAATAATTCGCAAAATGACCAGGAACTGCGACTTTTTAGAGAGACATTAATACCAAATTGACCAAACTAGGTGCAATTCATGCAATAGCCTTCATAAATTCCACACAAACTCATTTAAAGTACCCGTTCCGGGCCAAAATACAATATTTTGTGAAATTACCTGGAACAAAGACTTTTCAGATGGTCAAAAATACCAAATTCGCCAGATACACATAACTAGGTGGGATTCATGTAATAACCTTCATAAATTCCAAACAAACTCATTTAAAGTACCGTTCCGGGCCTAAATACAATATTTCTCAAAATGACCCGCAAACAGCAACTTTTCAGATGGTCACAAATACCAAATTCACCAAATACACATAGACTAGGTGAGATTCATGTAATAGCCTTATTACACAAACTCATTTAAAGTACCCGTTCCGGGCCAAAATACAATATTTTGTGAAATTACCTGGAGCAAAGACTTTTCAGATGGTCAAAAATACCAAATTCGCCAGATACACATAACTAGGTGGGATTCATGTAATAACCTTCATAAATTCCAAACAAACTCATTTAAAGTACCGTTCCGGGCCTAAATACAATATTTCTCAAAATGACCCGCAAACAGCAACTTTTCAGATGGTCACAAATACCAAATTCACCAAATACACATAGACTAGGTGAGATTCATGTAATAGCCTTATTACACAAACTCATTTAAAGTACCCGTTCCGGGCCAAAATACAATATTTTGTGAAATTACCTGGAGCAAAGACTTTTCAGATGGTCAAAAATACCAAATTCGCCAGATACACATAACTAGGTGGGATTCATGTAATAACCTTCATAAATTCCAAACAAACTCATTTAAAGTACCCGTTCTGGGCCAGAATACAATAATTCGCAAAATGACCAGGAACTGCGACTTTTTAGAGAGACATTAATACCAAATTGACCAAACTAGGTGCAATTCATGCAATAGCCTTCATAAATTCCACACAAACTCATTTAAAGTACCCGTTCCGGGCCAAAATACAATATTTTGTGAAATTACCTGGAACAAAGACTTTTCAGATGGTCAAAAATACCAAATTCGCCAGATACACATAACTAGGTGGGATTCATGTAATAACCTTCATAAATTCCAAACAAACTCATTTAAAGTACCGTTCCGGGCCTAAATACAATATTTCTCAAAATGACCCGCAAACAGCAACTTTTCAGATGGTCACAAATACCAAATTCACCAAATACACATAGACTAGGTGAGATTCATGTAATAGCCTTATTACACAAACTCATTTAAAGTACCCGTTCCGGGCCAAAATACAATATTTTGTGAAATTACCTGGAGCAAAGACTTTTCAGATGGTCAAAAATACCAAATTCGCCAGATACACATAACTAGGTGGGATTCATGTAATAACCTTCATAAATTCCAAACAAACTCATTTAAAGTACCGTTCCGGGCCTAAATACAATATTTCTCAAAATGACCCGCAAACAGCAACTTTTCAGATGGTCACAAATACCAAATTCACCAAATACACATAGACTAGGTGAGATTCATGTAATAGCCTTATTACACAAACTCATTTAAAGTACCCGTTCCGGGCCAAAATACAATATTTTGTGAAATTACCTGGAGCAAAGACTTTTCAGATGGTCAAAAATACCAAATTCGCCAGATACACATAACTAGGTGGGATTCATGTAATAACCTTCATAAATTCCAAACAAACTCATTTAACGTACCGTTCCGGGCCTAAATACAATATTTCTCAAAATGACCCGCAAACAGCAACTTTCCAGATGGTCACAAATACCAAATACACATAAACTAGGTGAGATTCATGTAATAGCCTTATTACACAAACTCATTTAAAGTACCCGTTCCGGGCCAAAATACAATATTTTGTGAAATTACCTGGAACGAAGACTTTCCAGATGGTCAAAAATGACAAATTCACCAGATACACATAATTTGGTGGGATTCATGTAATAACATTCATGAATTCCACAGACACTAATTTGAAGTACCTGTTCTGGGTCAGAATACAATATTTCGCAAAATGACCCAGAACGGCAACTTTCCAGATGGTCAAAAATACCAAATTCACCAAATACACATAACTAAGTGGGATTCATGTAATAACCTTCATACATTCTACAGAAACTCATTTAAAGTACCCTTCCGGGCCTAAATACAATATTTCCCCAAATGACCCGCAACAGCAACTTTCCAGATGGTCAAAAATCCCAAATTCACCAGATACACATAACTAGGTGGGATTCATGTAATAACCTTCATAAATTCCACAGAAACTAATTTCAAGTACCTGTTCCGGGCCAGAATACAATACATTTTAGAGGGTCAGTAATACGAAATTCACCAAATACACCTAACTAGGTGGGATTCATGTAATAACCTTCATAAATTCCACACAAACTCATTTAAAGTACCCGTTCCGGCCCTAAATACAATATTTCTCAAAATGACCCGCAAACAGCAACTTTCCAGATGGTCAAAATCACCAAATTCACCATATACACATAACTAGTAGAGATTCATGTAATAACCTTCATAAATTCCACACAAACTCATTTAAAATACCCGTTCTGGGCCACAAGACAATATTTAGCGAAATGACCTGGAACGGCAACTTTCCAGATGGTGAAAAATACCAAATTCACCAGATACACATAACTAGGTGGGATTCATGTAATAACCTTCATAAATTCCACAGAAATTAATTTCAAGTACCAGTTCCAGGCCAGAATACAATAATTCGCAAAATGACCAGGAACTGCGACTTTTTAGAGAGACATTAATACCAAATTGACCAAACTAGGTGCAATTCATGCAATAGCCTTCATAAATTCCACACAAACTCATTTAAAGTACCCGTTCCGGGCCAAAATACAATATTTTGTGAAATTACCTGGAACAAAGACTTTTCAGATGGTCAAAAATACCAAATTCGCCAGATACACATAACTAGGTGGGATTCATGTAATAACCTTCATAAATTCCAAACAAACTCATTTAAAGTACCGTTCCGGGCCTAAATACAATATTTCTCAAAATGACCCGCAAACAGCAACTTTCCAGATGGTCACAAATACCAAATTCACCAAATACACATAAACTAGGTGAGATTCATGTAATAGCCTTATTACACAAACTCATTTAAAGTACCCGTTCCGGGCCAAAATACAATATTTTGTGAAATTACCTGGAACGAAGACTTTCCAGATGGTCAAAAATGACAAATTCACCAGATACACATAATTTGGTGGGATTCATGTAATAACATTCATGAATTCCACAGACACTAATTTGAAGTACCTGTTCTGGGTCAGAATACAATATTTCGCAAAATGACCCAGAACGGCAACTTTCCAGATGGTCAAAAATACCAAATTCACCAAATACACATAACTAAGTGGGATTCATGTAATAACCTTCATACATTCTACAGAAACTCATTTAAAGTACCCTTCCAGGCCTAAATACAATATTTCCCCAAATGACCCGCAACAGCAACTTTCCAGATGGTCAAAAATCCCAAATTCACCAGATACACATAACTAGGTGGGATTCATGTAATAACCTTCATAAATTCCACAGAAACTAATTTCAAGTACCTGTTCCGGGCCAGAATACAATACATTTTAGAGGGTCAGTAATACGAAATTCACCAAATACACCTAACTAGGTGGGATTCATGTAATAACCTTCATAGATTCAACAGAAACAAATTTAAAGTAGCCGTTCTGGGCCAAAATACAATATTTTGTGAAATGACCTGGAACAGCAACTTTCCAGATGGTCAAAAATACCAAATTCACCAGATACACATAACTAGGTGGGATTCATGTAATAACCTTCATAAATTCCAAACAAACTAATTTAAAGTACCCGTTCCGGGCCTAAATACAATATTTCTAAAAATGACCCGCAAACAGCAACTTTCCAGATGGTCACAAATACCAAATACACATAAACTAGGTGAGATTCATGTAATAGCCTTATTACACAAACTCATTTAAAGTACACTTTCCGGGCCAAAATACAATATTTTGTGAAATTACCTGGAACGAAGACTTTCCAGATGGTCAAAAATGACAAATTCACCAGATACACATAATTTGGTGGGATTCATGTAATAACATTCATGAATTCCACAGACACTAATTTGAAGTACCTGTTCTGGGTCAGAATACAATATTTCGCAAAATGACCCAGAACGGCAACTTTCCAGATGGTCAAAAATACCAAATTCACCAAATACACATAACTAGGTGGGATTCATGTAATAACCTTCATAAATTCCAAACAAACTAATTTAAAGTACCCGTTCCGGGCCTAAATACAATATTTCTAAAAATGACCCGCAAACAGCAACTTTCCAGATGGTCACAAATACCAAATACACATAAACTAGGTGAGATTCATGTAATAGCCTTATTACACAAACTCATTTAAAGTACACTTTCCGGGCCAAAATACAATATTTTGTGAAATTACCTGGAACGAAGACTTTCCAGATGGTCAAAAATGACAAATTCACCAGATACACATAATTTGGTGGGATTCATGTAATAACATTCATGAATTCCACAGACACTAATTTGAAGTACCTGTTCTGGGTCAGAATACAATATTTCGCAAAATGACCCAGAACGGCAACTTTCCAGATGGTCAAAAATACCAAATTCACCAAATACACATAACTAAGTGGGATTCATGTAATAACCTTCATAAATTCCGCAGAAACTAATTTCAAGTATCCGTTCCGGGACAGAATACAATATTCCGCAAAATGACCCTGAACAGCGGCTTTTTAGAGGGTCAGTAATACGAACTTCACTAAATACACATACCGTATATACTCGAGTATAAGCCGACCCGAGTATAAGCAGAGGCACCTATTTTACCACAAAATACTGGGTAAAATGAGTGACTCGAGTATAAGCCAAGGGTGGGAAATGTGCTGCCCCCTGTGTCCCTCTTGTGCCCTCTGTGTCCCCCCTCTCTCTCCCGTGTCTCTTCTCCCCTCTCCCTTCCGTGTGTCTCTTCCCCCCTCCCTTATCACCCTCCTCAACCTCCCTCCTCAACCCCACTCCTCATCCTCAACCTCCCTCCTCATCCTCAACCCCACTCCTCATCCTCAAACTCCCTCCTCATCCTCAACCTCCCTGCTCAACCCGCTCATCCTCAACCCCCTCCTCAACCTCAACCCCCTCCATAACCTCAACCTCCCTCCTCATCCTCAACCTTCCTCCTCAACCTCCCTCCTCATCCTCAACCTCACTCCTCAACCCCCCATCCTCATCCTCAACACCCCCATCCTCATCCTCAACCCCCTCCTCACCCCCCTCAACCTCAACCCTCCTCCTCAACCTCAACCTCCCTCCTCCTCATCAACCCTCCCTCAAACCCCCCATCTTCAACCCCCCCATCCTCAATGCCCCCATCCTCAACCTCCCTCAACCTCACTCCTCAACCCCCCATCCTCATCCTCAACCCCCCATCCTCATCCTCAACCCCCTCCTCACCCCCCCTCAACCTCAACCCCCCTCCTCAACCTCAACCTCCCTCCTCCTCCTCAACCCCCTCCTCACCCCCCTCAACCCCCCTCCTCAACCTCAACCTCACTCCTCCTCATCAACCTCGCTCCTCAACCCCCCCATCCTCAACCCCCCTCCTCATTCTAAACCCCCCTAAATACATCCCCATCTACCTTTCCCCTCACTTACCTGCTTCTTCTCCGGCCTCTGCTCCTTCCGTATATGCTAATGACGTGACGTCACATGCGCGCCGCGTCATTAGCATATACCGGGTGCCGGCAGCCGCTATATGCTAATGACGAGGAGCGCATGTGATGTCACATGCGTGCCGGGGTCAAGACGGAAGGAGCAGAGGCCGGAGAAGAAGCAGGTATTTAGAGGGGAGAAAGTGAGGAGGGGGGTTGAGGATGAGGAGGGGGGGTTGAGGATGAGGAGGGGGGTTGAGGATGAGGAGGGGGGTGGGAAAGAGGCACGGGGGAGTTGGAGAGACACAGGGGGATAGAGAGACACGTGGGGTTAGAGAGACATGGGGGATTAGAGAGACACAGGGGGGTAGAGAGACACGGGGGAGTAGAGAGACACGGGGGGCAGAGAGACACGGGGGGGTAGAGAGACACGGGGGGGTAGAGAGACACGGGGGGGTTAGAGAGAAACGGGGGGGGGGGGGGGGGGGTTAGAGAGACACTGGGGGGAGTGACTCGAGTATAAGCCGAGGGGGCCCTTTTTAGCCTTAAAAAAAGGGCTGAAAAACTCGGCTTATACTCGAGTATATACGGTAACTATGTCGGATTCATGTAATAACCTTCATAAATTCTGCAGAAACTAATTTCAAGTACCCGTTCCAAACCAGAATACAATATTTCGCAAAATGACCCAGAACAGCGGCTTTTTAGAGGGTCAGTAATACGAAATTCACCAAATACACATAACCAGGTAGGATTCATTTAATAACCTTCATAAATTCTGCAGAAACTAAATTTAAGTACCCGTTCCGGACAGGAATACAATATTCCGCAAAATGACCCGGAACAGCGGCTTTTTAGAGGGTCAGTAATACGAAATTCACCAAATACACATAACTAGGTGGGATTCATGTAACAACCTTCATAAATTCCACAGAAACTAATTTCAAGTACCCGTTCCGGGCCAGAATACAATATTCTGCAAAATGACCCGGAACGGTAACTTTTTAGAGGGTCAGTAATACGAAATTCACCAAATACACATAACTAGGTGGGATTCATGTAATAACCTTCATAAATTCCACACAAACTCATTGAAAGTACCCTTCCGGGCCTAAATACAATATTTCTCAAAATGATCCGCAACAGCGACTTTCCAGATGGTTAAAAATACCAAATTCACCAGATACACATAACTAGGTGGGATTCATGTAATAACCTTCATAAATTCCGCAGAAACTAATTTCAAGTACCCGTTCCAGGCCAGAATACAATATTCCGCAAAATGACCCGGAACCTGGGGGCTTCATTAATTGATGGGATGTTGGTGGGGAACAACTTGCTAGATATGACACTGGGAGGGCAAAAATGGGTACATTATTTAATCTATTACTGCCAGTTATTCCACTGCCCATATGAGTATAGGCAAAGATAAATTTTGACTGTGCGAGTAATGGGAAGAATCTAATCGGTTATCGGGGTAAAAGTAGGAGGAGTTAGCATTGGGGTGATAGTGAGTAACCAGAGGCATATATATTTATATATATATATATATATATATATATATATATATATATATATATATATATATATATATAAAATTGACTCCAACTTTGAATATATTTGATTGATACCTCATCACATCACTGGTAAGAGTAATATTCAGCATGGAATCAAGTTTTGTGGACAATTGTATTCCCTTATTAGGAGGGCCCCTCATGGCTAGCACCAATCATACCAGTTTCAGTATTTGCCAAGGGTGGTAATCCTTGTAGCTGCTAGCTCTGACACATGAGCTAGTCCTTCTAGGATTATAACAAGCAGGGGTGCAGATATTCACTCTGAGACCCTGCAGCATCTTCATGTGGTAGAGCAGCAGCAGTAGGTTCAGGCAGTCTCTATAAGCATAGCCAGATTTGTGAATAGGCGAGTTAGGCATCTTCCTGGGGTGCGCCTCCATTTTGTTTAAATTCAATATATAAATATACATATTATAGGGGGG